>JAGPOW010002742.1:56886998-56905185 GCA_030014935.1 Caiman crocodilus | reverse complement strand
ATAACACAACTCCATCGTATTTGTTTACATCATTTTATTTCGTATTTTTTTGTGGGTTTTTAGATATACTCTATTGGTCGGGGTCGGGGGGGGGGGGGGGGGGGGGCGCCCCCGAAAAAAAAAATCAGGAGTAAAACTTCTTTTCTGTAAGTTACACTAGAGAAGGTATCATATATCCACTTCTATCCTTGGGTAACAGAGCAAAAAACTGTTGATGTTATAGGGAAGGCATCTAACAGTCTTAAACATGGCAGATACACAGGAAAGAGATGGTTTTCTTTTCACACTAACAGGTCATCACTCCAAGCCACCCTCAACATAGCCCGCACACCTGTCTCTGGGGCAACCTCCTGCCTTTTCCTGCCACATCTTTGATGTTAACCAATTAGTTAGCAGGAGGCTGCCCTTAGCACCCCCTAGTGGAGGGGGCAGTACATCTGCGGCTCCTTCCTCCCCAATACTGCAGCCTAATCCTTGCAGAATTCAACTCAGTCTTCCCTAGCGTGGTCCTTTCCTGTTCTCTGGGCCTTCCTGAGAGTTACAACACCCTTTTTTGGGCTCCCCGTGCCCACCTTGGGTCTTCTACTAATGCTACCCCATCTCTAGGGCTTGTAGTGCCCACACTGGGCTTCCTAATCCTTCCCCTTCTGGGGCTACTTGCAATGCTGCCCCGTGTCTGAGGCTCACCGAGTCCAACTTGGACCCCTTCCCAGTGCTGCCCCCCCCCTTCTTGCTGTGTCCAACTTGGGCTCCTCAATAAATGCAGCCCCCTATGCCCAAACTTGGGCTCCTCAATATTGCCCCCTTTCTGGGGAATCTCTGCGCCCACACTGGGCTTCCCAATAACACTGCTTCCTCTCTGGGGCTTGTCATGCTTGTTCTAGGGCTCCTCCAATATTGCCCCTCTTGGGCATCTTATAATACTGCCCCCTGCCTGGTGCCCACCATGCTCATGCTTAGGCACTTTTAAATGCCCCTCTCTGGACTGGGTCTACACACCCTGCAAGTTGCACCTTCCCTGGTGCTAGGGCCCCACACACTGTAGGCCCCTTTGAGAATACTGCATCCTAACTGGCACTGGAGTCCCCCCACTGTTGCCACCAGGGGGTTGCCCTTGAGGCCTCCTCCAACCCCTAATAGCCTCACCCAAACCACCAGTTTAAACAACAACAGAACAAACACAAGCCTCCTGGCTATAACTTACCTCAAAGCTGCCTAGCTACAACAACATTGCCCCCCAGAGCCACATCCTTCAGTCCACAGCACTCCAGGAGCTCCTACCTCTCTAGCTGCTAGCAAGGAACTACCAGCCTAGCCTCAGCTCTGGGCTTTATAAGAGCCAGACCCTTCCCCTTAGGGTCACAGCTGGCCTTCATTGGTTGCCCCAGCAACCCACAGCTGTACTGCTTAGTCACTGCTAGGGCTCCTTCCCTAGCAGTTTTTCACCTCTTCAGGCACAGGGCACCTGAGTGCTCTATGACACACATTAGTGAAACTTCTGTTATTGTACAACATTGATCTAAGTTACACCAGTGTTGTTTGCTGGGCTCACAGGCAGGTAACTTAACAGTGGGAGTTGTGTGATTTATTTACTACATATGGTTCTCCAGCTGCATGACTCATTGTGGTGCTGGGGAATACATAGATACATTTCTGTGTGGGGAAAAAAAACCCTTCAAGTCTTTCCTTACAATGAGAGCTCCAGTGTGGCTTTTTTCTTCTTTTTTCTCATGACTTTTGTTTAGCTATCATCACACTCTTTGATTGCCTTTCTGCTTACTCCACAAGGATTGAGAACCTCTTTCCAATCCATTCTGTGTCCCAATTTACCCAGGGAAGTGTATGTAAACTAGAATACCTTTGGCACTCAGGCAGTGTGCTTTAGGTAGCTGACTTTTAACAAGTCGCAGAGGAGATACTGATTGAACCAGTAGCTAACCTATATTAACAATGTATTAAGGAATTAAGTAGAATACAGAAAAAAATAACTTAATTCTAAAACAAGTAAACTCTTTCTATGGCCAAGATTAATCAGACAAAGAGGGGAAGTGGTTTCTTTTTTAAAGAAAACAATAGAAAAGAGAAAATCACTGGGTTGTAAGATTCCTCTTAGCTAATACGGTGTCACTTAACCTGGATCCAAACAGTTTAGGCAACATAAAGCATGTCTTTAAGCTGTTCCTGGGTAGCTGTGCAGCCAGGCTGTAGCACAGTGGTTCTCAAATGTTTTTACTGCTATCATTTTAAGAAAGATATTTTCACTCAGACCTTCCCAAACCCATGCATGGATGCAGTAACTAAATAAATTCTCTGAAATTTGATCAGTGTACCTGCACTTCACTTTCTACTCACCGCTCTTATGTTTATGCTGGTTGATGATTACTCATTGATGCAGCATGGAATGGCCACTTGGAAGTACTGGAAGTAGCCTCATCCGCATCTCATGGCCTCCTAAATGAGGAAATAAAAAGACAACAGGCAGCTCACTTGGAAACTGTTACTGGAGATACTGGGGTTATTTTAGGAAAGAATTGTAGCTTAGTGAGCTTTTTTGGCAATAAACTTTCCATATCAGACTTGGTTAGAGCTGGGATTTTCTGAGGGAAAGCCTACTAGTGGGGATGAGGTGACAAAGTCTGCTTAACTTGTTCTGAATATCAGTCTGTTTGACCAACAATAATGAGGACAAAATACTGATACTATTAGAAACTTCTATGATACAACTAACTGATGAACTGGCTAGGAGAGGTTATCTGATTAGGGACCCTGAGGCAAAGATAGATGCTGTCTGATTCTGAGTTAGAGAAGACCTTGCCATTCTCTGTGTAGGAGACTGCAGTTATTAGCACTGACTTTTCTGACACTGCTTTGAGCTTCCCACTGCAGTAATCACCCAGGTTCCTTTGCAGCTGGACAGCGTCCTCATGTATGTGTTATCCCTTTCAGTTTTCCAGCAGATTTGATTATATCAAAGAAAAAACACAACAGAATCATGCAGGACACAGTGGGTTTCTTGACCTCTTTGATTGATTAACTAATTGTACATAAAATACTACTGCATAGAAATACTTAGTATAACTTCTATTTCTGGAGTTCAGTAACAAAAATGCCCTATATTGGTCTTTGATTTATCAAAAAATATTATTGTTGGAGGAAAAGCAAAGTTACCAATGTCTCTCTCCTCATCCTTTACTTTCCTCCCCTGCTCCCCCCCACCATACATGCATTTCATTTTTCTTTAACATAAAGGGAAGTTGCTGGAGGTCATAGAACTTACATGGGAAATGAGAGAGAGAGAGAATGTAATTGGGGGAAGGGGGAAACTAGGGCAGCAACCTCTGGAAGGGCCTCTTGGGTGGACAGCCTGCAAAAATAGGTACCAATGATAATGAAGGAACTGGTACTCCCCATAAGTGAAACTGCCAAGAGTGTAGAGCTGCCTATTACACCTCTGGAAATGAGGGTTTCCAAATAGACTCCTAGTATCTGAGTGCTTTGTGGTTAAGGCTGAAAATCCCAATGAGTCAATGCTAGGACTGGGAACAAACTTTGGAACTCCTCAGGCTATTTCTTCCTTCTACACTGTTGCTATGAGCACCAAGGAAATGTGTCTGATACAGCCTAAAAATAATAAAACACTGTCATATATTTTTCCTTAGCCAGAGCTTTAAGGTACAACCAATGATATAACAGGCTTACTGACCATTGTTTGTCTTCTGAGCCCTCAGGCTAGGTAAAGGAATTCAAAAAGCCTGAGGCAGAAATTATCTAATTTATGTAATTTTCTGTAAGAGGTATAGTTAAATTGGTAGGAAACAGAACATTTTCACCCCAGAAGGGGGGTGGAGGGGATCTTAGACTGAATTCCTCCATTTTTTAAATCAGTCTGTGTATGCTGAACTTGTGTTCTGCTACAGCTATAGACCAGTTCTGATCATTGATTACCTGTATAAGTGTAATGTTTGTACCTGGCCCCACTGTTTTTCACAGGGATGATTCTGGGCCTTTCCTCCAAGTACTGTTATTTATATTCACATGCTAACAAGACTGGTGCTACCAAAAACACAGCCAGATCAGCCAACACTAGCAAAATATGGCCCTTTTCACCACTATTCCTTACCTGATAGATAAGAGAGAGGGCTGTACAAAATGTCACCACCACTTTTGTTTTGACACCATTTTGACCCGTTTCAAGGTTGAAACAGCAAAATCAAAAATGGAACAGCTATGGTTGAAACATACTCCAAACAAAATTAGGTAAGTTGAAATGTTTTGCCATTTTGACGCTGTTTCAACGTTTCACCCATAGGCTATAATGGGGAATGTTAAAACAGCCTATCACTTTGTTATTTCTGGCCAGATCTGGATGAAACTTGCAGGAATGGTACCTTGTGGGCATGAAACATGCCAAATTTCACAAACATAGGAGCAGGGGTTCAGAGAAAGTGCACTCTTAAGTCTTGAAAGCCAAACTTGTGCTATGTGTATGCGTTAAGTCACAGTGGGTTGAAAAGTTCAGACTTTATAGCCCCTGCTGAGGCCTGCCATGTTTCAAGAGTATAGGTGTAAGGGGTTTGGAGAAAGTGCACCCCAAACTCTTGAAAGCAAAACTCATGTCACGTGTATGTGTTAAGCCACAGCAAGGGCTTAACTGCAGGGATAGTAGCCCCTATGGAGGCCACAAAGTCTGCCATGCTTCAAGGAGATAGGTGAATCAGGTTTGGGGATAATGTACCCCAAATTCTTGAAATCAAAACTCATGTCACGCCACAGTGGGATCAAAACTTCAAGAATGGTAGCCCCTTTGGAGTCCATAAAGTCTGCCAAATGTTAAAGAGTTGGTTGAGCAGTGTGGTGGAAACTGCACCTCAAGCTGAAGACAAGAAAAAATCATGACATTGATGACACTGTGTGTTAAGGTCCAGCAGGGTGAAAGCTGCAGATCTGCTAGCCCCTGCCAGCTCTCAAGGAAATAGGTAAAGGGGTTCTGGGTTCTGGGGCCCTGCCCCTCTAGCTGCTGACAGGCAAAACTCATGTCATGGGTACTTGTGAAATTTTGTCCATCTTAGGGGATGGGGGGATGGGGGGGAACTACTGAAGGCTTGGCTGCTAGTCCCTGCTGCAGCCATGAGGTTCTGAGGCCTGGCACTCCTAGCTGCTGACAAGCAAAACTCGTGACATGGGTGCTTGTGCAACTGATGCCTCTCATCAGGCAGCAGGTCTGAAGATCCCCCATCACTTGCCATCACAGACCTGGGGGTAATAATTTCCCACAATATGAAATGAGCCAGCAGTGCACTAATGTAGCCAGCAGGACCAACAATACACCAACATGCATCAGTTGATGCATCTCCAGCAAAGCCATTGCAAAGAAGTGATTCTCCTGCTGTACTCATGTCTACTCAGCATTGGTGAGACCACAGCTGGAGTACTGCATCCAGTCCTGGGCTCTGTACCTTAACAAGGACATGGTAAATCTTGAAAGAATTCAGAGAAGGGCTACCCATAGGATCAGAGACTTGCATGGCAAGCCATATGAAGAAACACCGAGGAACCTGGGACTCTTCGGCCTGAAAAAGAAAAGGCTGAGAAGGGACTTGGTAGCAGCTTACCACTATAATAGAAGCATACATCTAGAGCTTGGTGCACAACTATTCACCAGGGCACCCTTGGGGAAGACTAGTAGTAATGGTCACAGTTTGGACACCCTAGTTGTGAAGTAGTTTTTCCTAATGTTGAGCCTGATATGAGCCTGAAATGATCTTCCAGGTGTTTGTGAACAGAATGGTCATTTCTGTTCTACGCCCAGACACCAGACTCCAGTGTAAGTGAGGATTGGATCCTGATCAAGGGACTTTCCCCAGTAATCCCCCTGACAGCGTTGAATGGGGACACCTGACTTTGCTGGAATCACTTGGCACGCACCTGGCATTGAGAGACTATCGATAAGTTGCCAACCTATGTCTGTCTATCTGTTGTTTTGAACAGCCCAGTGACTAATACCCTCGCAGTGCCCAGTTGGCCTACAACATATTGATCTAGCTGTTGTTATTATTTACTATTAGCTCTTTAACACTGCATGGTCTGCTTATCACATTTATCTTTATGTTAACTGTTGTGTGTATAAGCTGTAATAAATTTGCCTTTATTTCACTCCCAACTTTGCCTCCTTGATCCAAAACTGAATCCAACAGCCTGGTTGGCCTGTGATAAAACTGATACACTCATAGTGCCCAGCTGGCCTGTGAGACTTATAGCCTGAGAAAATCTTGCGGGGTCAACATTTACAATACACACAACTGTGGAAAAATCCCTCTGTCCTCTGGTGTGGGTGCTACACAAGAACCACGCTACTCCCTTCTCCTGAGATATGGATATTGTTAGTTTGGAGTCATCTCCTGGATAAATACTGTGCAGTGTGAGAAATGAAAGATGAAAGCCTAAGGATGGTATTAGTGCACACAGTTGTAAGAATTGAACAGAAGTGTAGGCAGGCACTTGGGGTGGTGGTACCTTTTCACCTCCATTAGTTTTCTTACTGGGTTTGAAAATTGTTTTAGTTTTATTTCTGTTTCCCTGATGATTATCACAGGTGAGCTAATAGTAATGTAATTGGTGACAATTTGGATAGCATCTCAGGTTAATGGGGATTTAGTGTGACCCAATATCCAAGCTGTCTGAAGTTCCCTTATAGTCTACTATGGAAGTATTTAATCAGTTTATAGATTTCATAGACATTAGGGATGGAAGGGACCTTGAGAGATCATCAAGTCCAGCCCCCTGCCCCAGAATCAGGAAGTCAAATAGGGTCAGAGGATCCCAGCAAAACAAGGATCCAAATGTTCCTTGAATGAGTCCAGAGTGGGTGCCTGCACCTCTTCTGGAGGGAGTCTATTCCAGCCTGGGGGCTCAGACAGTAAAGCAGTTTTTCCTTATGTCCAGCTTAAAATGATCATAGAGGAGTTTGATTGTTGGTCCTTGTTTTCCCTCAGGGTGCTCTGATGAACAGATGTTCCCCCCAGATTCTGATGCACACCCCTTGTATACTTATAGGCAGCCACCAGGTCACCCCTGAGCCTTTGCTTTTCTAGGCTGAAGTGTCCCAGGGATCTCAGCTTCTCATCATAAGGTTTATTTTCTTGCCTTTTTATCATGAGTGTAGCTCTCCTCTGGACTCTCTCAGGCTTATTGAATTGTGGAGCCCAGAATTGGATGCAGTATTCCAGCTGTGGCCTTACCAAGGCTGCGTACAAGTGGGAGGATGACTTTCTGAGATTTACTTGAAAAGAATCTATGGATTCAAGCCAGAGTTTGGTTTTCTTTACCAGATGCAACATCACATTGGTGGCTCATGTTCATCTTGTGGTCAGTCATGACCCCCAAGTCTCATGTCTTTCAACAGTGGTGTTAGTGAGTTTAGCAGTGCCGAGCCCATAAGTGTGCTGTGGTTTGTTTGTTTGTTTTTTCCCCAAGATGGAGTACCTTGCATTTTTCAGTATTGAATTCCATAAAGTGTATATCTGCCCACTTACTAAGCTTATCCAAATCAGCCTGGATCACTAGCCTATCCTCAGGTGTGGCCACCATGCCCCAGAGGCAAATTTGGCCAGTGTACTTCTGACACGAATGTCCACATAGTTAGTAAAGATGTTAAACAGAACTAGTCCAAGTACAGAGACTTGGGGAACACCACAGGTCACAGAAAACAATAGTGATTCACTTCCATTGACTACTACTCTCTTGGTCTGACCTTGGGGCCAGTTTCCCAGCTATCAGACTATGTGTAGTCAAAGGCACAGTTGGCAATTTTTTTCCATGAAGAGATCATGGGACATCAGATCAAAGACTTGTTCAAAGTCCAGATATATGATGTCAATCTCTTCTCCCTTGTCCAGGTAATCCTTTAACATCCTTTATATCCTTTAACATTTATTTGTACATCTTCAGTTTGAATACATGACTGTTGCTTCTGTGCAATCAGTAGAACAATCTCTCACATTAGGTGAGAATCTTGCCAGACTATTCCTACTTATAGCTGCTTTGTATACAATCAATGGGCATTTTAATCCAGTATTAGCATTGTAACTGCATACATTGTATTTGATTTGCTTTTGTATATGAAGGCTCTAGAAGCATGTTATGATTAATAAAATAGGAACAAGATTCTGAGGAAAATGATATTTGGTCTAATAGACATACAATTCTTGGAATTAAACCTGAGAGTCACAAGTCACCATTAATTTATTAGCCTCAGGGACAAAAACATGTTTCAAAATTGTTGTATGGTACTCAGCTTCCTAAGCATTTTTATAACAGCTCATTTGTAATATTTTCCCAACATAAGAATGGGGGGGGGTGAGGAACGGGTATTCTTAACTGAAAATGTTCTATCATAGCCCATATCAGTAATTGAATTATAATTTTCAGATGAAGTACTCCAACTACTCCAGTTGCTTTGTAGTAAAAGGAGAAAATGTCATACTCCCAGGAAAATGGCTTTAAATATGAAATGACAATACTTATGCCTTCATATACAAGTCTATTAACCTAAAGCTAGATGTGCCTCAGCAAGAAATTCTCTGTACATAAAACATAGGATAAATACAATGTTGCACAGGGAGTGTAGCTAAATCAAGGATTCAAAGATGCTGTGTTGGGCCCCCCAAAAGCATGGGATCAATTTATCATAAATTTTGTAAAATCAGGGCTATTTTTTATTGTTGTCCTCCTTTCCTGAGCATTTAGGATTCATTCAGGTAATTTAAGATTAGTTTCATAACCAGAAACTTTTCCTCTAATGAAAGGGAAGGTTCTCATAAACTGATTCTGACATCAGAAGCTGAGCATTTTTTGAATGTTA
Source organism: Caiman crocodilus (assembly GCA_030014935.1). Classification (NCBI taxonomy): domain Eukaryota; kingdom Metazoa; phylum Chordata; order Crocodylia; family Alligatoridae; genus Caiman; species Caiman crocodilus. Next base: position 56,896,325 of record JAGPOW010002742.1, on the reverse strand, counting down.
ACACCGAGTAACTTGAAATGTGCAATAAAATTGTGAGGCATGACCTGGTAATTTGTCTATTAATTCATTATGCTTAGCCATCAGCAGAGGGCATCATCATTTTGATTGCTTTTGTGCCTAGGTCACAAATTGTGCCTCTGTTTTACCAGGCACTGTTGAAATACAACAAAAGGAGAATTCTTGCCTGCACTGGGCAGCTTGTCTTCAACTACATCAAATAATGTAAAATATTGTTCATTTCTTACTTGTCACCATTAAAAAGATGTCAAGAGAAAGCAGATTGTTCAGGCAATGGCATTGTCAGGAGGTTAGATAAAAAATGAATAGGAGATTACTAGGCCTACATTTACTTTCTGAACAATAATTTCTGAATTGAAGACCCCCTAACTGCCTGCTGTTTTGCCTCCTGTGCATGCTTCCAACCCCATTTGGAACAAGGAAAATTTAGTTTGGGAGGTATATATAGAGGTGTGTGAAATGAGCCCTATTCGATTTGGATTCAGATTCAGCCTGAATCAGGGACAGTGATTTGATTAATTGATTTGGATCAGTATCCCTAATTTGATTTGTCCCAATCTGAATCTGAAAATTGGATGCTGATTCAGAGAATCAGCAATTCAGACATAGACATAGTTTTAAATGGTTTTTCTACATACCTCAAGGTACCAGGCATGGCTCATGAATGCTGCAATGGTAGGGCAGATGGAGCATCTCACAGGAGTGCAGGGCCCCCTCTCCCCCACCAACAGGCTGGACAGTGAACCCAGACCCAGGAGATACCAGTCACCAAGCCAGGGAGGTGCCCAAGTAGGAGTGGGGGAGGCCTGTATGCTCTCCAGCAGACCCGCAAGTGGATTGGAAGTGCCTCTGGTCCACTTCTGGGTCTACTACCAAGTGCAGTGGGGAGGTCTCTGCACTCCTGTGGGACACTCCATCCACCCCACCATTGCAGTATTCTCGAGCCACCTGCTACCTAGAGTTATGTAGAAAAAAAACATTTAAAGCTGAGTCTATGTCCAAATCGATGAATCATTCCTAATCTCTGTGAATCAATTCAGAGGGTTCTGATTCAATTCAGAGAGATTAAAGGGTCCTCTGGTTCAATTCAGATTCAGAGATTTGGCTACTGAATTGGGCTTAATCTCTGCTGAATTGAATCAGGGGCTGAGGCTGTCTGATCTAGTCATGCTCTTTGGACACTGACACCATTAAATTCAACACACAACAACATCAGCACAGTACCCTATCTGGGTTAAGGATGCTGCTTTATTACTTCATCCAGGAATGGCACAGACCAACTGCAGATGCTTCCTCTGCCCAATGGAGGGTATCTACCTGAAAGCTTTCAAAGAAGAACTTTTCCAAGTATTTGGCATGGCTTGCTTAGTAGGCCAAATGGTCACACAGCAGTGGGTGCACATGCTCAGCAAGATAGGAAGTCATCAAGGCCTAAGTGCTGCCTGCCTGATGATGGGGTCTGGTTCATCTGGACCCCACCATGGAAGCCATGCCTTTGCCCCACATTGGCAGTGCCTGTGATGGAGGAGGAGACTGGATGCTAGAATGCATGATAGCATGGGAGAGTGGATCCCCCTCTTCCATATCCCTCCCCTCACCCATTCTGCCTCCCTGACTCTCTTCACCAGCTCCTCCATGCACTGATTCAGGCTTTGGCTGTTGCATACACTGCCATTCACCCTCAGGTCACACATGGCAACCAGCACATGGGTTGTACTGAACCACAAGGGATCAAGCCATTTTCTGATGCCCTGTTTCAGCTGCCTCACCAGTGCCTGCATGTCTGGTGACAGCAGCTTGCCTCAGCCAGGAACATTGACCTCCTGGAAGCTCTCTATTTGGCTCTGACTTTCCCTCACTACAAGGATCACCTGGCTAAGGAGGGCATCACCAGTGCTGAAGGTCTTGCTGGCCTCGAGGAAGGGGTTGAGAGCCAGCAAGATTTGGTAGATGGTATCTCATTCAGCTCTGTCAAGGGGGTCACTGATTCCAATGTCCCTGAGAAAGGCCATCTCATCCCAAAACATCCCTGACAATAAGTCAAAATTTGTGTGCCACACAGCTGATGTCAACAAAGTTGGCATCACGGACTGCCTTGACCATATTAGCCCCATTGTCGGTGACCATAAACCCATGGGTGAGGTTGTCCTGCCCAGTAAGCCACTCCTGCCCAAGTGATTCATGGCCTCCATGATTTAAGGTGCCATGTGGGATGGCAACATCACACCATCCCATTGCATGTGATGGTTGCATGAGATCCCACTGATGGCCTGACTAGTCACACCACTGCCATGTAAAGGAGAGGTAAGCATGATTGCCACCCTGACAGCTCCAGATGACATCAATACACACCTTGTTCCCCCATTACCTAATCTGGGGACTTTTAACATGCTCCCTAAAATCCACAAACAAGGGAACCCTGGAAGATCTATCATATCCAACCATGGGACCCTAACTGAAGATATATTAGGTTTCATTGGATCAATCCAAAAACTGCTCGTCACCCACAGAGCAAGTTTTGTACAAGACACTATAGAGTTTCAATGGAAACTTAAAAAAGTAGACCACCTTCCCAGCAACACACTCCTAGCTACCATGGACGTTACCAGCATACATACCAACATCTCACACCAGGATGGCATCCAAGCCCGCCTTACTTATCTACAGGAAGATTACAACTCAGAATACAGACCCAAAGATATTACTGACCTTATACACTTCATCCTCACACACAACAATTTGACTTTGAATAATCAACACAGCCATGGGCACTAAAATGGCCCCACAGTATGCCAACCTTTTTATGAGCCACCTGGAAGAAGATTTCCACAAGAACTGAGTTATCAAACCCTTGCTATACTTACAATATATCGATGACATCTTCATCATTTGGACTGAAAGCCTACAATCTCTGACTGAGTTCCATCAGAAATTCAACAATCACCATCCCTCCATCCAACTGTCTCTATAATACTCCAGCACCAACATCTGCTTTTTAGGCATGATGATCAGTATCCAAAATGATAAAATATAGACCACATTATACAAGTAACCCACAGACCAACATACATATCTGCACAAAACCAGCAATCACCCTAAAAACACCAAAAAAGTTGTGATATACAGCCAAGCCCTCAGATACCACCAACTTTGCACTGAAGAGAACACATGGGATTGCCACCTCACCAATCTTAAAAAAGGCTTTCACCCAACAGGGACACTCCTGCAGATAGGTAGATTGCACGTTTGAAAGAGCCACCCAGATACCACATGAAGAACTGCTGCAGTACAGAAGAAACCCCCCCACAAATTGCACACCATCGGTTATGACATATTACCCCTCCCTTGAACCTGTATGGAAAATCCCCAAAGAACTGCAACCCATACAAGACCCTATTCTTAAAAAGATCTTCCCAGACCCACCCATCCTAGCCTTCAAACAAGCACCTAACCTTGCTAGCCTCATCACCAGAAGCAAAATTCCTCACAGATCCAGACCGTGCCATGATTAGAAATGCAAAACCTGCCAACACATCTCCACCACCCCCACTATAACTACACCTCACAACAGAGCCATCAGCATTCCTGGATCTTACAGCTGCACCTCCAGAAATGTAATATACCTCATCCAATGCACCAAATGTCCTGATGGAAAATAGATAGGGGAGACCAAATAACAACTGCACATCAGAATGAATGCACACCGGAAATCTATCAAAGACAGAAATACCCAATAACCTGTGGGGGCACATTTCTCATCAGAAAACTACTCTGTCTCCAGTCTCTCTTGCCTGATCCTCAAAGGAAACTTACAAAACACTTCCCAGAGATGAGTCTATGAACTCCACTTCATCAACCTCCTGGATACTAAAAATTATGGACTAAATATAGATATTGTATTTATGACACATTATAACCTGCCTGACATCTGACTCCTCAGGTCTCTCTCCACTTTCATCCCCCTTCTCTCTCTTCTCCCCACCACCTTTCTCTCATCCATTGACTCTACATTTTCACTGACTACCTGTCTTGTATGCATACCAGCCCAGCCACTTACTTTTCATGAAAAGTAAGTAAGCCAGCCACTTACTTTTCATTCCATCCAGGAAGAGCACACACCAACTGCTGAAACTTCCTTAGCCTGACGAAGGGTTTTTGAACGCCAAAAGCTTGCTTAATAACTATTCTCCAACTATTTGGGTTGATCTAATAAAAGATATCAGATTCACCCAAGGAACCTTGTCTGCCTCAAGTTACATGTGGTACAAAGAATAAATGTATACAAACAAATATTGATATATTTTTCTTCCTATATCAGTTCAATTATGTATGTATGTATGTATACTGCAAAGCTTTAAATGTATAGAAATAAAATATAACTGTATTTGTCTTCCTATATACATTAAATTCTATAGTAATCCTATTCAATATAAGTATAAAGTTCAAAAGGATAAATCAAGACATATAACAATAAAATAAAAATGCCTAGAAGAAAAAGGTATTCTGAAATCCCTCTTGCTAGGCTAGCCTACTCTTCTTCTCCTTTAGAAGAAGATCAGAGGTAGCTGTACTTGTCTGATGCTGAGCTGCTAGAACACACATTACTGCTAGCTCAGTAAGTGACACCAAGGCAGAAAGCAATGCAGTTCAAACAATGCTTCCTTTTATGCTGTTTTTCTGTCCTTCCCCCAGAGCACCAGCCAGCTACATAGTCAACATGAGAGCAGTCCTTCCCCCTAAATTTCCCCTTCTTCCCCCTGCCTCTCCTTACTTTGTTTCCCTGTTGGTAAGCCCAGTTTCAGCTTCAAAACTGGAAATGTTTTGAAAGTTTCATAACATTTTGTCTACCCTCATTTTGTTTTGAGGCTTTTTTGAAGCCCTGTGTTTTATATTGATTTCACTGTTTTGACCTGTAAATGAGACAAAACAGTGTGAAAAATGAAACAGCCAGTGAAATTTCGTACAGTCTTAGTTAATACTCTGTGGTCCCAAGATATCTAAAATAGTCTGTCAGGCCAACACTGATGTACACCTTACAAAGTAAACAGGTTATTGTGTACATGACCCTTATTCATATTACATGAGAAATTTATCCATGTACAAGATATCCTTGTCTCCTTCACGAGGAGACATATCTAAGAAAACTCATGGACCTGACTATAGAGTGGGAGGAGTCACACTGCAGAGTCCAAAATAATATTTTAAATATTTTTCTTTTAGAACTAGAACCCAGAAAAAAATGGAAGCCCCTGGAAAACAACTGGAAGCTAGAAATACAGTATAAATTCATAAATTTGGCATGCTCAGGACTGAGCACCTACCAGAAATGTGAGAATTCCAGATTTTTGTAACTGATGTGGCAACCAGTCATAGGGCGGGTGGTGGGGGGGAAGAATGGAAAGTAGTGGCTGGTCACAGAGCCATTGTCACATGTGTTGCAGCAGCATGGGGTGGTGAGCAGCAGCTTGGAGTCCAGAGTTTTCTTCATGCTTAAAGAAAATAGAGAGAGAGACTCAGTAGCTGAAGATAGCATTGAGCTGCTGAAGACTGCTTTGAAAACAGGATGACTTATAAGGATAACTTTAATTTTGCAAAACCAGAGTAGAGGAAAATCCAAGAGAAAACAAATTGTCATGTTACCTAGCATGTGGTTCATATGGGTGAAAAAGAAAGTGAACTAAAAGCTGCCAGACACAGAGAGAGACTATGATGAGAATAAAAGTATTAATTTCCTAGATCAAATCTTCCAAGTCCTAGTTTAGGATGGCTATCCTTCCTCAAAAATCTGTTTTGTTTTTTTTTTTATTTTGCTTGATTTTGATTTTGATCTTGATCTTTACATCCTTGATTTTGACTCTGGTAAACTAAAACTTAATTCAAGTAGTCCCATCCCATTTGTATTATTTTTATTTGCTTTCACTGTGCTTATTTCTTGGTTATCTCAAAGATATTGCTGGGAAAATTCATCATGGCATATTATAAAAATTAATAATAACTTTGGCTTAAGGTAGGTATTTTGGTTCATTGAAATGTGACATTATGTTTGCACTGCATGATTAACTTTAGGGGTTAGAGGTGTTCTTTTGAACCTTCCTGTCTTTTACATCTGTGAGTTGTACTGTGATTAGTAATACTCTATTTGTTGTTGTTGTTCATAATGCTTTCTGTTTAAAACAACTAGAAAGTGAGACTAAACAGCAAGTACAGGAATTACTGCCGCCATTGAAATCCATCCACCTCTGATACACCAACATAAAAAGCATTCTTTGCAACTCCTTTACTAATTGAAGAAAATCTAAAAGAACTGAGAACACAGGGGAATTTAGACAGGCACAATTAAATACTGCAGTTTGAATTCAGATCAAGCACTAAGCTAAGGCCCTATCTTTCTGAGCAGAACATCTGCAGAGCCTACCCTTCCATCATTTAAGTCATAGGACCTTATGAACTTTATTCACCATTGCTGGGACTAGTGTCACTTTCACAATCTTGATTTTTAATGGCTGTCATTTGTAAGAAGATCAACAAAGTTACCTACAAATCAGGAACACCTCAGTTCTGATTAAGAAATCAGGATTGCCTACAAGATCTCTTTGATACAGAATTATTCCCTCATGACTCTGTAGACTTTTAAATTAAGTTCAAGCAGTGATATTTTAGTTAAGGATCAAAGACTTGTCTACTGCCTTTGGAGAAACAAGACAAGCTCATTTCAACTCACTGAACCTATTTTTCTAGCAAATTATATAGCCTATGGCGTTTTATTAAACTGGACATGGGAGAAGGAAAGGATGATGATAACCAGTGTTGCACATTCTGGGAATATAAAGTGAAAAAGTGGAATTACCCTTTGTAAGTGTTTTAATAAACAAGCTTTATGCTCTTCAGGTCATATTCCTCCATTACTGTTCCTTTAACAAATAGGTGATATAGCACATTGTAAGAGAAAGTTCTCAGCTACTTAACCTCTGGACCATTTTCTGTGACTCAGGGGTGCACAGTTCTCTCCTCCTTATTCCTACCCTACAAACTAAACTGTGCTGGTCAGTACAAGAAGGGAGACAGAAATCAGACGGCCCTTTTTGGAGCCAGGCTGCCCTTACTTCTCCATTCCTATGGAGGAATGTATAGCATGTGTGCATGCAATAGGTTTCCCTTGAAGATCTGGACCCACTGTGTTTCTTATTTCCTTCCTAATCTAAAACACAGTCACTGCAGAATGACTTACCTAGGATTTTTCTTTGTAGTAAGTCAACTCTACAATAATAGGCCTAAGTGCAGGACCTCAAGTACATCTGAAGTGGCAGGGGAATTACTTAAGCTGAGCACAGAGTTAGCTTGGACTGAGATTGAGGGAAATAGGCATGCAATGCATTTCATACAGCAACTTCCCTGTGTTGTAAAGTTACTACATGCTTTTCAAGGGATAACTTTACCCTGGATTTGAGTGATTTAGTATATAGTAGGACTACATATTGTGTGTCTGCTTTGTTTTTCCCACATTGAGATGCCCATTTATTACACAAAGAACATACTGTGTTTTCACACACATTATCTCATGTGGATGGGGTATCTAAAATGAAAGATAGCATTACTGAGGACCCAAAGCAGAGGCTACCAAATAAAATTACTCAGACTCTTTACTTGGAGTTCAGAAGCTAGATACTGAATTTGGAAACCTAAATGAAGAAATCCCAGGTTGCAGAACTTGTCAGTGGGAGTAAGGTTTTATGGTTTACCCTTGGGGCTGACAAAATTCCTTTTTGAAAAAGTAACTGAAAAGTCAGCAGTTCTTTGTTCACAAAAACATCCTGAAGCAACAAAGTTAAAGATGGAAGTGAAGTGGAGGAAAATAATGTAGTTAATAAGAAGCAGACTATGTTTCTTCCTCTGAGATTATTAAAATGGAAGGTTTTTAATGGAAGTTGTTGCAACCAAAAAAATAAATAAATAATAAATAAAATGTGCCCGTGTCACTAACAAGAAATTAAACTTAAAGAAACCCCCCTCTCTCTGTTACTAGCAAGAAACGAAACTTAAGTCCTCCCTCCTCTTTCACACACTAATTGGCCAAGGAACACAAGCCGATGCATCTGGCAACTTGTCATTGGCTCATTTCTTAATAAAAGTTTGTGCAACTTCCACCCAAGTCAGAGGACTCTGAACACACACCACAGAGTAACTTGGGGGACTTGGTAGCCTTCCCTGGTACTCCGGTAGTAAGGGTGCTACCCTAGATAGCAAAGGTTGTGGGTTCAAGTCCCAGCCTGGCTGGACCCTGTGTGCTCAGTGAGTCCCTTAGGGGATGGTGTGGAGGCTTGAGATTACTGTCTGACCCTCATGGTTGAGCAGTGAGGGGGTTTTTGGAGCAGGGAGGCTAGAAGACTCATGATAGGGTTTGCGTGTGGTCTCGGCCACACAGGAGCAGTGGCGGTGGTGAAGGGGTAAGTGAGGCTGTGCTGACAGCTGCAGTTGGTCTGGACTGCTTATAGCTGACCTGGCAGGGAGCTGTGGGCAAACAGGGAGCTGGAGAGGGGCCTAGGAGCACCCTCGGAGGAAGCTCTGAGGAGTGATTCCTGCTTGCCCAGGCGGGTTGCTGGGTTAGAGACCTGCACTCCCCCTCCCAAACTCGGGAGCCTGGGCAGCTGGGACTGCTGATTGGCAGCTGAAGAAGGGGAGTTTTTCACACCTAATCAAGTGTAATTAACAAGCAGGGGTCTGAGTCACTGCTGAGCAGGGAGGCTAGAAGACTCCTGATAGGGTTCACATGTGGTCTCGGCCACATATGAGCCCTCGCTGAGCAAAGGAGGAGCAAAGACAGTGGCGGCAAAGGGGTGAGTGAGGCTGTGCCAACAGCTGCAGTCGGTCAGGAGAGGAGCCTCCCAGACTGCGTATAGCTGACCCGGCAGGGAGTATGCTCTGAAAGGACGTGCAGGTGGAGAGCAGGAGGAAGGAAAGAGCAAAACAGGGGGAAGACCACTTTTTCCACTTTTCTGGGAACATGGTGAGTACACGCAGTGCTACTGTCAGGGGCCTGGCCCCTCCCCCTTCCTCTTCCCTGGTGCTGCTCCCCCTGGCACACCTCTGAGGCTGCCACCCACATGGGGCCCCTGGGGGGCCCCCTGTCCGCCTCCCCCATCCTGGCTGGGGATGCTGGCTGGGCGGGGGTCCTGGGGGTTGGGGGGGATGCCTGGGGTGTCCCCTGGCTGTCCCTCTTGTGGCCATCTTCAGGCCCTGGAGGGGCGGCTGCAGGAGCTCCAGGCAGAGGTGAGCAGGCTGAGGGGGATTCGAGAGGCAGAGCATGAAATT
>JAGPOW010002742.1:56863667-56886898 GCA_030014935.1 Caiman crocodilus | reverse complement strand
CTCCCTAGGTGCAGCACTTTGCATTTCTCCTTGTTGAATTGCATTCTGTTGTTTTCTGCCCATTTGTCCAACCTGTCCAGGTCTGCTTGCAGCTGTTCCTTGCCCTCCAGCGTGTCCACTTCTCCCCACAGCTTTGTGTCATCCACAAACTTGGACAAAGTACACTTCACTCCTTCATCCAAGTCGCTGATGAAGACATTAAATTGTATCAGTCCAAGGACCGAGACTTGCGGGACCCCACTGCCAACACCCTTCCAGGACGAAACCGACCAACCCCCCCACGACTCTCTGGGTGTGAACCTCTAGACAATTTGCCACCCACCAGACTGTGTAGTCATCCAAGTCACAGCCTTTTAACTTGTTCACCAGTATGGGGTGGGAAACCATATTGAAGGCCTTCCTGAAGTCTAAGTATACGACATCCACCCCTACTCCTCTGTCCAGGCATTTTGTAACCTGATCAAAAAAAGAGACTAGATTAGTCAGGCATGATCTGCCTGCTATGAACTGGTTTCCCGTCAGCATAATTTGTCCTTCTGGGCTCTCACAATTGTGAGCTTTGATAATTTTTTCAAAGACTTTGCCAAAGATGGAGGTGAGACTGACTGGCCTATAGTTGCCGGGGTCCTCATTCCTGCCCTTCTTGAAAATGGGGACCACATTGGCCCTTTTCCAGTCCTCTGGGACTTGGCCCAGGTGCCACGAGTGTTCAAATATTCCTGCCAGTGTCTGTGCAATGACGTTGGCAAGTGCCTTCAGTACCCTTGGATGGAGCACATCCAGGCCTGCTGACTTAAAGGCATCCAGTTCTTCCAAGTGACTGGATGCCTTTAAGTCAGCAGGCTCAGATGAGTTCCATTCAGTTAGTATCCTTTTAGTTTCAAAGATAAATTTGTATATGGACAGTTTATGCTATATTGGCAGCATTTATTTGACATATGAAGATCCATTCTTTTTATAGTAATGACTAATACCCACCTGACTTTGGGCCACTCTGTACTTATGAATATCAGGTCACTTGGTGCTTCTATCTCTAACTCAGCCTGAGTCTGGTAAGCCAGGGTTTCCAGGTACCCAGCTTTCTTCCAAACCTTTGTGTTTCTTTAGAAGACTAGGTGAAATCTATATACTTCCATGAAAGATTTTGCTTTCAATGAAGAGATGTATCATATGAAGGACAGGAGAGCTGGCAGTATCACTTTATTTGCTATTCTTTAAACCTTAGCTTTAATACTGTGTCTGATTTTGGACACTGAACTTTAAGAGGGATGTGGAAAAGGCAGAAAGGATCCAGATATGACTGATAAAGATAAATGAATCGAAGAACAATCTGTATAAGGAATGGCTGAAGCTACTACATATATTCTATCTAGAGAAAGAGTAAGGGGTCATAATAGCATTTTTCAAATATTTGAAGGAAAATGGATTGTTCTTCCTATGTATGCCAGGCAGGGCTTATGGTACTGGATTTAAACTACAGCAAAGTAAATTTAGAGTAAGTGTTGATGTTATACTTGTATCAACCTAAATAGGATTAGGTTGATCTAAGTGCCAAACTATATGTATATTGGGGAATTTAGGCCAATTTAGGCCTGATCTAATTAATTCACTTAATTAGATGTGTGACCTGAGGGTGAAGGGGAGCATATGTGGCAACAAAACCTTAGATCACTGGAGGGAGGTCCTGGTGAGCAGAGTCCTGGAGGCAGAATGGCACAGGGATATGGAAGAGGGGGATCCACTGTCCTGTGCCAGCATGCCATTCACCAGTTAGTCTCCTCCTCCACCACAGGCACTCTCAATATGTGCCACAGTCATAGCTTCCATGGTGGGATCTAGAGGCACCAGTCCTCACCACGAGGCAGCTAGTGCTTAGGCCCTGGTGGCTGCTTATTTTGCTGAGGATGTGGAGCAACAGTCGTATGTGTCAGGATCTGGCCACAGTTGCCCAAGACCACCTGCCCTGCCCACCAGCCAGTGTTCCAAGTGAGCATTTCTGGGGATGTTGTGACACTTCACCACAACTCCTTTAATCCTGGTTTGGTGGAACAGCTGGTGTATCCCAAGGTGAACACCCCGCTGCTGGGGTTCCCCAAACTCCAGGTGCAAACAGAGGGTGTGCCACCCTCCTCACTCCATCTGTACCTATTTCCTTTTGGTTTCTGGTTTCTGAACCATTTAATGTCCCACTTTTAGAGATGGAGGTGGCACTCATTGCATCACCAGCCAGCAGGGGAAGAACATGTCCCTGATGAGCTCCCATGCCATGATGAACTTGGAGGTATGGGATGGGGCTATGGGAAAGAAGGAGGCTTCAGGTCCTGGGCATGACCTAAGACTGCACCTTCTCAGGGTTGGGAGAACTGGTGGGACTGCTGGCAGGGCTGCAGAAAATGCCAGGACTGAGGACCTCCCTGGTGAAGGGTGGGTAGGAGGTATGTTATAATCTCCAGCCACCACATGTATGTACAATCATGGCTGGGTAAAGCCCAGACCTGTAAGTTCTATGGGAGGCCTGAGTTTTGCTGATTTCAGTAGAGTTGTGATGCTTCAGGTGAGCTCAACTTAGCTGCCTGGGATGCTATCTGTGAGGCATGGGCTGCAGTGTAGGGAAGGTACAGAGCTGTGGAATCACACACCAGGCAGACAAGGTTATTTGTATGAATCTGATATCTTTTTGTAGGAAAACTGTATAGTTGGAGAAATATATCTTAGCAAGCTTTCAGGTTGAAAAACCCTTTGTCAGGTTGAGGAAGCATCTGCAGTTGGTGTGTGTGCTCTTCCTGGATGGAAGGAATAGTAAACAAGCAGAAGCTGGCATGCAGTGCAGGCAAGAAAGCTAATCTGTGAAGATTGAAATGGAGACATCAGGGGGTAAGAGACAGGCTCGGCTAGGGGGGCACTGGAATTGGAAGGGACCTCAGGGAAGGATCACAGTCACTTGGTCAGCTACACAGTCAATATCAGAGCAGTCCTTTCCCACTCTTCCCCCTCCCTCTCCTTACTTTCTGTTTCTCTGCGGAAAGCCCAGCTTCAACTTCAAAACTCAAAATGTTTTGAAACTCAAAACATTTCAACTGCCCGTGTTTCATTTTGAGGCTGTTTCAAAGTCCTTTGTTTCATTTAAATTTCACTGTTTTGAGCTTGAATCAAGTCAAAACAGCATTAAAATGAAACAGCTAGTAAAATTTCACACAGCCCTAGTGTACAGGGATACCCTGGCTGCACAACATCAGCACCGCAACCTCTCTATTCTTCAAGGGCTCAGTATTCACATATCTCTTTGAGCATTTCCAGGTAGGTTTTCCTATGATAAAAAGAAGCCCAGGAGAATTCTCCTGGATTATTTGGATGTGCAAACTTGCAAAAGGCTAGGGAGTGGAGCGAGGATTGCAAGGGCAATCTGACAAGGTACAAAATACAGTGCTTACGGTAATCCTTCCTACGGGAGCAAAATCACCAGTCTACCATGGCCTTCAGATGACTCCTTTGGAGAAATTCCAGCTAACTCAGTGAACAGCTTCAACAAATTCTGAGCAGAGGATGAGCATTATTTATTAGATTATTATTATTTTAAATTTTATTAAATTGTTATTATTATTGTATTTGATCATTAATGAAGCAGTATTAAAGAACTAAGCAGTAGCAAGAAGTCACTGAAGTTGAGTAGTGAGTGCATTTGTTACAGCTTCATCCATTGTAATGATAAAAAAAAAAAATGAATTCCATGTGTGGTTGATAGGAACTGACATGCATCAATTACCTTTTGATTGCAAGTCATTAGTAAAGTGCAAATTGATCCATGCCCAGTATTTTTTTTGTCTTAATGAACCTCATATTTTAAAAGAAAAAAACATTTCTATTGTTCTCTTCAGCGCTTAGAAGGAAGTCTTTGTCCTAGGGAAACAGGAATACAACCAGCAACCATTATCCAACCATCATTGGATTTGTTCAGTCAGTGCCATAAACTTTTTAGTTCCGAAGCAAATTTGGATGATGTTTCTTCCCTGGGTTTTAGCAACTTGGAAAAGACCTATGACAGAATGAAGATGCAGAAACACTGACTAAAATGAAGGGTCTGCTAAAGGAAAGAGTATATCATTAGGTCATGGTTCAGGTTTCTTCAAATACCATACTTAGAAAACAATACCATAGTGAAGCAAAGTATGTCCACTGACCAGTCCAAGAGTAAATTGAAGAGAAACATGGATAATAATGTCCTGTTCCATGGTAGAATTTCACCCTCCGTTATGAGAAATAAGTAATTGTACACATGGCATGTTAGTTCTCAGCTGACTATGAAGGAAAGATAACAACATAAAGTGGGATGTACTTTACTTCTTCTAGGCTAGCCTCTTCTATTTGTGCTCTGAGTTTAATGCACCAAGGACTCTGTTGCTATTTTTTTTCCTTTTTAGCTACTTTAAACAAAATTATAATTTCACAGGAGCACCACTCTGGTTAAAACTGGAATGACACCATTTTAAATTTCTACTTTATTCCATTCATTACTTCTATTACTATAAAAATGCCCTTTCTGGTAATCCTTGTCCTCCTCTTTCTCTTACACTCCTACAGTAAAAAAAGTATTTTTCATTCCTCAAAGACATTATACACATTATGATGTGGCTGTTTCTCTGTTCTCTCATACTCCAAGGGCTTGTCATTGATGACAGCTACAGAGGTAAAAGTCCACATGGCTGCTGCAACAAAGTCTGCCTAGATAGGAATCAGATTTTTCCAAGATTTTGCAAGAATATATATTTCTCACTGTGCAGTAGCAAAGGCTCATGGTGACAGTACACAGTAGACTAACTCCACTATGCATTAGTGTGTTATACAGCTTTTGCCATAATGGAATAATGTGCAGTAGAATTAGTCTTTACAGACTGATTGGCTGGTGATGGTCAAAGAACAAATAATATGAAAGAGAACTAAAAAAAAATACTTGCAAACAGCCATAAGTTCCCTCCACTTTCATGCACATGCATGACTGGGCACAAAGGCAAAGGTCTAAGGCTTCATTGAGCTTTGTTCCCTCAAAAACATATGTTCCCTTCAACAGACATACTTGGTGATACAGTAGAGCTTGATATTTTTTTTTTCACAAAAAAGTGAGTTTTACCCAATTTTTTTCATGGAAATGTATTAACCTTTCTTTGCATGTGTGTGTGTGTATTTTTTTTTAATTTTTTTTTTACAATAACTAATACTGTCTTATTTGAGTAAGTTTTCAAGTAGGCAAGACATTTCATTCCTTTATTTTGATTCACCTTACATATCAAGGAATAATGGTATTTGAAGCCAGAAGAGTTAGAATTCCTGTTTACTAATTCAGATTGCAGATGATGGTCATTTTATGGTAGATGAATCCAATCTACTTAGCAAATGGTAGCAGATCCTTTCACCCTTGCAGAACTCTGCATCTAAAACAACTCTGGTACTGATAGAATTCCAAAAGGTATCTTATGGTTTATAAATACCTATAAGCACTATGGTTAGAAAGAAAACATTTTTAAACATACAATCACTATGGAGATTTTGAACCTTGCCCTGAGATTGGCCATTGTAAGTAATAAGAAATAGAATTTGATTAACCATTGGTAAATTGGAGCAATTATAAAGAAATAGAACTATCACTAAATAATGGAAGCAGATCACAGCTTGAACCTGCTGTTCAGAGAGCAGATGCAAAAAACTGCCATTGATTATTTCTGCCCACTCCTTCTTTCATTTATCTTCATTTATAACAATTTAGAATGTCATTCTTGTTATATGTGTAATTGGCTTTTTCTGATGAAAATAGGTCTGACTATTATATTGGATCAGTAAGCACTGTGCATAATGGCCATAGTATATAAAGTCAATAAATAATTATAGCATAATGGGACTGTTTCTTAATGGCATAGCTTATATTTGTGGTTTGCAGATCTGAACTGATATATGTCTTTGGGTCTTCCCTCCCACCTTATTCTGCCTAGGATTTTGAAGGACAAAGAGAAAGATGAATAAGATGTTTCAACTTAGGAATTCTCTGGTTAAAAAAACCCACTGATAGTGGTAGCAATCACAAAGCTTGTGAGTGTATGCTCTTTCTGTTACACATGATGTAGCTAGTGTAAATCCAATATCGAAGGACTTACAGCACACCATAAAGCAATTGCTAAACAGTTTATTACCCACGTTGTTTTTTTGATTATATGGGCATGCAAATGAGGTACTGATATTTGCATCCTTCTCTGTGCTATGGTAGGGTGCATCCAGATGATCATGCACGTGCCTTTTGCCCCATCTCAAACCCTTCTAAGACAGAGCAAGAGGCAAGTACAGGAATGGAAAAAAATATTCCACATGCTGCAAGCTTGCAGTATGGGGAGATAATTAGTGCCCATGATATCCAGGGGTCAAACAAAAACCTGGCAGAAAAAAATGGCTCAGGGCACTGTACCAGACAATGCCCTAAAGCAACCAGAGGCTCAGTCCTCCAGAGACACTCTAGCAAAGTGCCAGATCATCTCTATGATTGGCCCTTTCCCTGGTCCTGAAGCATGCTGTCTGACTGTACTGGGCAGGCAGCTGTGCAAGCTACTCGGACCCAGACCTGGCTTTTGCCAGGTAATCAGGGGGCTGGAGGGGTTGGAGAAGGGAGGAGGGGACCTAGGGAGGCTGGAGACAGCAGGGGAATGAGCAGAGGGCTGGAGGCAGACCTGGAGGCATTTCCCTGCTGTCCCCTGCTCTCCCAAAGCTGGAGCCAGCAGGGGAATGTCTCCGGGACTGTCTCCAGCCCCCTGCTAATTCTATTGGTTGATAGGAGGCTGCCCTCAAGCTTCAGCTCAGTCATGGTCCTAATCCATCAGCAGTCCTTCAGAGTTGAGAATGACATCCATCGGGTTTGATGGGTTCTCAAGTGACTAAGAAGTCCGATTCTGGATACACACGTTCTTCAGCAATGAGGCAAGTTGTTGCAAGGGGAAGTGGGATTCTCAGCCCTGGGTTGGTTTCCTTCTCCTTCTTTCACTGCTACCATTCTGCCTCAGTATTGAGGCTTCGATGCTGGTGGAGGCAGCTTCATGGCCAGCTGGGGTATCCTTCAACTCAGTGTTGTTCAGAGGGGTTCGCTGACAGGACCTCTGGGGTGCATAGGCAGTGTGATGTGGTCCAGATGGAAATGCTATGCCCAAGGAGTCAGTCTTCACTACTCCTTTTTGTGGGGTAGCCTACCTATGATCTCCTATGGGAAGGGCCTGTCCAGGCAAGGTCAGTCCTCTTCAAGAGGGTTCCAGATGTTTATACTGAGCATGTACAGCCTTGGCACAATGTTGGGTTTCCTCATCTTTTGTTTCCTGAATGCTGAGGTTGGTTCCAAGGGATGGGTCATTGGTCCAGGTATTGGTGTTGATGGTTCGGTCATTCAGAGGGAGATATTTTTAGCCCTCCTGCCATTGCTGAGCCTGTCTGCCATGGGTGGAGAGTGCAGCAGGGCATTGAGCCTGCCTGTCACCGGTAAAGATCGCAGCAGGGCCTTGAGCCGGCCTGTTGCTGGTGGAGATCGTGGTGGCTGGGCACTGAGCCTGCCTGCCACCAGTGAAGATCGCGGCAGGGCACTGGGCCAGCCTGCCGCTGGTGGAGATCATGGTGGCAGGGCACTGAGTGTGCCTGCCACTGCTAGAGATCACGACAGGGCACCGAGGGTGCCTGCCCCTTTAAAGGCCTGGAGCTGGCAGCCTCCAGGTGCCTGATGAGGGCAGCCATTTTCAGGCAAGGGCTGCCAATATAAACACAGACAGTTTGGCTGCTGGAGGCCAGGCAACAACATCACCTGGCTGGAGAGCTGCTGAGAAGAACATCCGGAGGTAAGGAGGAGCTGTAGGGGTTGGCAAGGAGGCTCCATGGTCCTGGGCATGACCTGAAACTGCACCCTGCCAGGAGTGGGTGGCCTGGTGGGGCTCTCAGTGGTGTGGGAGCCCCCAGAAAATTCCAGACCAGTTACCACCCCGGTGAAAGGCGAGTCCGGGTGCCATAACTCCTTTGCCCACACTGCTGGGTGGGTAACCCTGTGTGGGTGAAGGGCCCAGAGGGTGGACCCAGTGTGAGAGAGAGAGAGGGGATTGAGATTCAGCCCAGAGGAGAGAGTACCATCGACTGGCCCAAGCTGGGGCCAGGGCTAAGGGAGCCTAAAGGTCCGGAGGCCCACCACGAGGGACGCTCAAGAGCCAGGGGCCTGGGTTCCTGACTGGCCTGGAGGTGGACCAGGGCTAGGTGCCGGAGGTCCTGGGGGGACCACACCTGAGAGGGGAAGATAGCTTCAGGGGGGCTAGGTAGCCTGGATGATGGCGGAGAGGCCGCTGGATCGGAGGGATCATAGGAGGATCCTGTATGGATAATTCTGGGGCCCAGCATGGGGCTGGTGATTAAAGGAACACCTAGATGCCATCTGTGAGGCTCGGGCTATGGTATTGGGGATGGATAGGAGCCGCAGATAATGCCACTGGCATCGGGGCATGAGTAGACAGCCTCCCGCTTATTAACAGCAATTAGTGAACCTATTAAGATCAAGTTATGGCGTGTGAGAAAGTGGGCGATTAGCCCACAGAGACATGAGGGCAGGCCATAGAGGGCGGCCCTGGGAGGCCTGCGCTGTCACAGTGACAATGAGCCATCTCTGGGCAGCGTTCTGGGTCTTTCAGTGTCTTGGTACCAGGTGGATGTTCATCACTGAGCACACAAGTCAGTGGTCTGTCCAGAAGTCTTCAGATCCCTTCATGGCCCTCATGACAAGCACATTCCTCAAATCTCTACCACAGATGATGATGTAGTCCAAGAAGTGACCTTGGATGCCTCCACATGGTCTTGAGCCAGTCTTTCCAGATGAAGACAGTGTTCATCATGGTCAGGCACATTTGGTCAGAAGCAGGATACCCTTGGCATTGCCCTTCCCTATTCAGTTTTTACTGATAGTTCCACTCCAGATTTTGTGGTCACATCCAACTGGGCAGTGAGCATTGAAGTCACCCAGGAGAATGACCTTCTCCTCCTTGGAGATGGAGGCAAGGACGTTGTTGAAATCAGTGAAGAACCCTTCCTTGACTTCTTCATCGGAGTCCAGAGTTGGAGCATATGCACTGATGACAGTGGTACATTGGTTTTGGCCCATGATCAGGTCAAGGGTTATCAGCTTTTCATTGACACCCAAAGGGAGTTTGGGGAGCACATCAGCAATCTTGTTCCTGATGGCAAAATGGACTCTGTGGATAAGGTGGTCGCAGTCTGATTTCCCTTTCCAGAACAAAGCGTACCCTTTGCTGTCCTTCCTCAGCTATTTCTCCACGGTGAACTGGGTTTTGCTGAAAGCAGTGATCTTGATGTTGTTCCTCACTAGCTTCCAAGCCACAATGGCATTTTATAAGAAATTTTATCTTTCTAGGTGATTGCTCTTTGAGTTGTCAATAAGCATTCTCACATCCCAGGTTCTGAATTTTAGCTTTTTCTTATTCCAACTGCAGGAATGGTGATCCTGCTGGGCACAGTTTCCCATACAGGAGAGATGGGACAGCCTATTTTGGGGGAACCCTTTCTAGCCCCCTCCCCATCAGGATGAGAAGAGGGTATCCTAAAACTAACTGCTCAGTCACAGATGCAGCTGCTGAAGGACACCCCTATCCCAGCACAGGTGCCTGATAACAATCATGCATCCACTGCTGGTGTAGAGATTTTTTCGCTGGGAGCCTCCAGGTATCAAAGCCCTCCCCCATTGCCAATCCTCCATTGCCATGAACCTGACAAAACCTGCATGTGGCATGTTTAGCATGGGGAATCCGGTGTGCAGTCGGGCCCACATGGTCTCAATCAGCAGTTAGTGGCCGGGTTCAGTGGCATGGTGAACCACAACAACTAGGGGCAGTTCTCCATTGCAGCCTTCTTCCACCTTCACATCCATTGGGGCCACAGCCTTCCTCTACCTGCTCTACCATTCAGGACTTCTAGGATCATTCTTTGGCTATATTGATATCATCCCTGTAATGAGATCTCAGGCTCACTCTACCTTCTACTGTCATTGGGTCTCTACGCCCCTGTTGCTCTGGGGCCCCTACACAACATGGTAGTGTCCCCCAGTGAGGCCTCCTCCTCCTTTATGGCCTCAGCTTGGTCCACCACTTTCAATAACAAAAGGTAAGCAGCACAGTAGCATTAGAAACTCAAACAGCCAAACTGTCACAGAGTCTTTCTTTCCTTTCCTGCAGGAGCTTTTCTCTAGCAGCTGCCAGAGAACTCTATCTGCCAGCCCCAGCCCTGGTTCAAAGGCAAACAAGGGGTGTGGAGCACAAACTCAGATGATTCCCCCTCCTTCCACTAAATTTCCTTTGCTAGGACACTCAGATCCAGCTCCAGCTCTTCCTCTGTCACTGGAAGGCTCAGCATGGGAAGTGAAATGGGGATGGAGGAGACTGTCATGCTGGTGCTTCTGATTGTTGTCATGGTGGTAGTGGTGGGGGGTTTATGGCTGGTGCTCTTGGAGGGGATGCAGACACAGGCAGTGGTACTAGCACTGCTCTCCTCTCCTTGCTCCCTGTACTAGTGGGAGCATCATGCCTTGCTGTAGAAAAAGTCTGCATCTCAGTTTGGGGGGGGGGAGGGAGAGGACTTACAGCTCTCCCGTTACCCCATCTTCTGCCACTCCCTGAAAGCTTGCCAGTTTTCTTTCTAGCATGCTTCATTATATGTTTCATAGTGTTTTGTCTTTGCCACGGTGTGCTGGAAAATCTGACTTTTCTTCTTCTGTAATATTATCTATTTGCTTTATGTAATATATGTAGATAGTAAGATAATTGTATGTATGTGGATTTATGTAATGTAGGTATGTGTGTTTGTATGTATTTATTTACATAATTAATAAAATAAAAATATATAATGTATGTATATGTTTTCCTATATAAAATATATATTATAATATGCACAGTGAATGGAATGCATACTGTGGGAGAGCACAGATTTGAAAAGAATCAAAATAAACTAAACAAAGAGGATTTCGGGGGAGAAATAAATTGAAAGGAATCAATCAATGAACATACTAATAAAATAAAATGGTATAGAATAAAGAAAAAGGTATTGTTGAATCTCAATTGCTAGGCTAGCAAGTAACAAATAAATGATAGCTTTTGATGTATGATGCTGCTGAGCTTCTGGAAGATATGTCAGTAACTGACCCCAAGGCAGAAAACAGCCCAGTTCAAATAATGCTACATTTTATGCTGTTATTCCATCCCTGTCCACAGGCAGTTCATAGGCTCATCTGTGAAGTACAGATCATAGACTCATGTGTGAAAAGTGATTTGTAAATTCCTTTTGAGAATCAGACCTGAGAGATTGGTGTTCTGTTCTTGTCTCTGATAAATTTTTGGTGTGTCCTCATTCTGGTGTGCACTTGTTGTCTGGTGTCTCCATGTATTTTCCATCAGGGAACTTGGTGCCCTGGTAAAGATATGTATTTTATTGTGAAGATATCTTCATACTAGAAATATTGTTGGCAGGTTTTGTTTCTTGTGAAACTCATGGACTCAACACAGACATTGAAATTCTGACACACTGTAACCTGCCAGGCATCTGACTCCCCAGGTACCTCTCCACTTTTACCTGCACTGCTACATTCCCCTCCCCCCCCGCCCCACAAAACAGTTGGTCCCTCACTCCCTGACATCCTCATTTCCATTTTCACTAAATGGCTTTCTTGCCTGCATTGCATGCTAGCTTCTGACTTCTTTACTGTTCCTTCCATCCAGGAACAACACACACACCAACTTCAGGTGCTTCCTCAACCTGACAAAGGATTTCTCAACTTAAAACCTTGCTAAGCTATATTTATGTCACTATTCAGTTGGTCTAATAAAAGATACCAGATTATATTGACCCAAAGAACCTTGTCTGCCAGTGCCATATCCTTAGACCAACACCTCTAGCACCTGTCCCCAGTCAGCTGACCGGAAGGATGCAGGCCCCTGGGCACATCTAAGCCCCAGGGCTAGGACTGGCAGGGAGGGGTCTCTGGCAACTGCTGGAGAAGAAATCTCCTGCAGGAGAAGAAAGAAAGGCTCTCTAACAATTTGGCTGCCTGAGATGATGCTGATGCTACTGTGCTGCTTACTAAGTTATTATTACCTGTTGTTATTTAAAGTGATGGACCAGACTCAAACTGTAGGGGAGGAGGAGACCTCACTGGGGCACACTACTATGTCATGTAGAGGTCCCAGCATCAGTGACAGTGTGCCTTAAAACACACACAAAGTCACACATCACAAGTTTTGCTTGTCAGCAGCTTGAGGTGCAGTTTCCCAGAAACAACTGCACCTATCTCCTGGAAACCTGACAAACTTCATGGCCTTAGGAGGGGCTACCATGAATGCATTCTTTAGCCCACTGTTCCTTATCACACAAACATGAGTTTTGCTTTCAAACCTTTAAGGTGCATTTTCCTAGAAACTCCTACACATATCTCTTTGACACTCGGCACACTTCATGTCCTTAGGAAGGGCTACCAGTGCTACTTCCTTTATCCAAATATGCCAAAAAATGACACATTTATAGGCAGTTTTGTGCTTCCCCATTATAGCCTATGGGTAAAATGTCAAAGCAGCATTGAAATAGTGAAACAGTTTCAGTGAAATGAAATAGAACAGTGCCTCAAAATGAAACAAAACTCAAAATGAAACACTGTCCTGTCAAAATGGTGAAATGGAAGTTGAAACAAAATGGTGCTATTTCGCCCAGCCCTACTGTACACACATCAGGGATCTTCAGTCTTTCTCAGTTTGCCCAGAAATAGATGGCAGTGCACAGGGAGTCCTGATTGGCAGACCCAGACTGTTCAGGGTCAGCCAGTGTTTCCCTGTAGCACAATGTGGGATTGTGAAGGCAGTGCATTCTGCTTCCTGCTTGGCTGAAACTAGAGTCTAGTGAGAGGAACACTATCTCCCTGGGAGGGAGGAGAAACTGTTAAATATCCTGGAATAGTCAGGGTCAGATTAACACTTAGGCAAACTAGGCATATGCCTAAGGTCCTAAACTACAAGGGGTCCTGGTCCTTTCCTCCATGGCAGTGGCATAAATGGCCCCATTTGCCTCCTCTCCCGTCCCCCCCCTGCCCAATCTGCCAGCCTTGTCACTGTAGTGGCTGCTTCCTATCAGTGGCTCTGAGCCCTTCTCCTTGCAGGTTCAGAGACAGAGTGGGGGATTCTCGCCTTGCCTGGGGCCCACAAGTTTTTTTACCTAGGGCCCTTTAAAGGGTTAATCCACCCCTAGGAATAGTGGAGAACCACTGTGACGTCTCTCAAAAGAGAATGTGTATAGACATTCACTGTCTCAGAAGTAACTCACCTGGAAGTGATTGAACCTTGGTTCTTCCTGGGTTGTTTTTCTCCTACAGTGACAATTTTTGCTCTTGGAGAAAAATCCTAGACATCTCTACACTTGTGGTTGCTCTTGGGGTACTAGCAAATCTCCCAGAAAAAAACCCCCAAATGTCAATACGTGGCCCAAGTAATTATGGCCCATAGGTGTAATAGCAGTGAGAAATGAAATGAACATTATTCATAGCCCCATTGTGGGGATTCAAGACAAAAGGTATCTTTTTACTTTCCCCAAAATCTTATCCATCTGTGTACACATGCTTTGTGTATGAAATGACATTAACACAAATAGATAGTGTGCAGTACGCTACACCTCAGAGTGCCAACTTAAACTGCTGTAACAACATACGAGCCACTGCTACATTAGTTTAATGGAACACGGTGCAAAATCTCGTCCTTTCATCTCCACTATAATTTTATCAAGGAAATAAATCTATATTATAAATGGGAAGTCACATGGATACAATACGTTTTTTTTTTTCAGTCAGTATTGCTTGTTGGAAAATTATGGGAAAGTTAGGACAATGTGGTGTCCTTGGTTGGTATTGAATAGAAGCAATGAACACCAGGCTTATCCAGGATGAACAATGTATTTGTAAAATCAACAAATTAAAATGTTTAAATCAATACAATTTAAAACTGCAGTGTGCAGAAGACAAATTATGTTTTGATCCATGAAACAATTGGTTGATAGGAACCTGAGGGGTAGTAATGAGGAATTAAAAAAAATATATTTAAATGAAATTTAACATTGACTAAAAGAAAGAAAATGCAGTATTTAAATCTACTGGTCATTGCAATGTGTGAGTATTTGAAAAGATGTATTATGTGAGCTATTATTTCAGACTGTAGAAAATTAAAACGTTGAGCATCTCAGGAAGCATCACAGCCTCAGGTAATATTATACTTTTCTATATTCTAAAATGCAGTCTCGACTATCTTGGGATTTTATTCCATGCAAATGGTATTTCAGAAGGACTTCCTCAGTAAGATAAACTTTTCTGTTCAGTCCAAGTATCCAAATTTGTACTGACCTGTTGAGTCCTATTAAGCCAAATGAGCTTTCTTCATATTATAGCCTTCCCCAATTCACTAGTTAGGGTGACACTGGAGAAACAAACCCACTCAAATCATGAACTGCGTTCAAAATGGTTCTATTATGCTGCAAACTTCAGATTTATGCACTTTTTGTGTTTTCTACTTTTTGCCTCCAGACTCTGGGCCTGATTTTATTTTTATATGAAAGTATGTAAGAAATAACTGCTAAAGTGAGATCACAAAGAGATCCTGCATCAATCCAATTACAGCCCATCTATTTTAGTTTTCTTGAGTTATGAATATTGTTAAATACTCATCTTACTTTAAATAATATCACTGTTCATATTCAATACAAAAATGGAAGTTTCTCCCTTGAGAAAAGATAACACAAAATTGTTTCCATTAAGCGCAAAACATTGATTAAAATATAGCAGCAGTCTATACCCCTTGGTATGTGATTCTTAAACTTCATACTGAGTTAAAATTACTTTTCTCTAGGTATATCTTAGCTCAGATGCCACAAATTAGCCTCACATCAACTCTGAGGATCACTCAAATCCCCTTCCTCTGCCTGATTTTCTGGGTGTCTACAGTGGCACAAGAATATGTGAATTTCTAAAAAGGTAATATTGATTTGTAAGTTAAGGATTCAGAATATGAGAAGCAATAAATATTGGAATTTAAAAAATGACTTGCAAAGTGTTTTCTAAAACAGTTGCCTTTGCACACTTTTTACTTCCTTCAGATATCCAAATGAATGTTTAAGCATTAAGGAGGACCTGTCTGAAGCCATACCATAGCTTCTCTATCAGTAGAATGGCAGCGTAGAGATGATTAGATTTACCCTTACATGCTTTTAACTTTTTTTCATTAAACGTTAGGACCTTTAGATATACCATAAAAGAAACCAAACAGCATTTATCTTTTACTGTAAATGAACTGCAGTTTATTTGTCATTTCAGTTATATTAAGTTAATTCCTCTGGCAGTGATTTAAAGTTTATGGGAGCCATAAATAAGAAGCACATCTAGAACTAATCATACAACAATTTTTCAGATGCAATCGCATTTTCAAAATGAAATATCTTAATGATTCAAAGCAAATGTCTGTCATAAGCCTAGAGTAATGGCAGAATAGGTTAGGGATTATTTAGAGAACCTAGATGCTTTAAAGTCAGTAGGAATGGATAAGGTGCACATGAGGGTACTGAAGGAATTGGCTGAGGAAAATTGTCTCTCCTTTTTGAGAACTTGTGGAGGTCAGGTGAAGCCCTGGAAGACTGGAAAGAAGCAAATACAATGCCCATCTTTAAGGAGAGGAGAAGGAGGATCTGGGAAACAACACATCAGTCAGTCTGACCTCTACACCTGGAAAGATCATGGAGCAGATCCTCAAGGAATCCACTGTGAAGTTCCTAGAGGAGAAGAAAGTGATTAGGAACAGTATGGATTCATAAACAGAAAATCATGTCTTGATCAACATGATTTCTTTCTCTGATTGGATAACAGGCTGAGTGGATGAGGGAAGAGCAGTGGATGTGGTACACCTTGAATTTTAACTTTTGACACTGTCTCCCATGACATTCTCATTAACAAGATAAGGAAATACATCCCCAACAAAAGTACTGTAAAGTGGATACAAAATTGGTTGGATCATTGTATTCAGCAAGTAGTCCTCACTGGCTTAATGTCTAGCTGGAAGGTGATATCAAGTGGGGTTCACCTGATTCTGGTATTGTGCTGTCTATCCTGATCCTGGTAGTGTTCAACATCTTCATTAATTATTTGGATAATGGGAGTAAAAAATTAGCAAGTTTTCAGATGACACCGGGTTGGGTATCAAGAAGGATATAGGCAGATTGGAAAGAATCCAGGGCAAGGCAACAAAAACTGTCAAGGGCCAGGGAGGTAAGGCTTATGTGGAAAGGCTGAAAGAGCTAGGGTTATTTAGTCTGTAGGTGAGAAAGCTGAGGTGGGATTTGACAGTAACTTCAAATACCTGATGGGCAGTAGGTGAGAATTTAGAATGGCGATTTGGAGAAACTTTCTTACTATGAGAATGATTAGGCATTGGAACAGGCTTCCTAGAGAAGCTGTGGCATCTGAATGCATGGTCACTTTCAAAATCAGGTTAGACAGGCTGGGATGGTTTTCCAGGAATTATCCTGCCTTGAGCAGGGAGCTGGACTAGATAACTCTGTGAGGTCCACCAAATCAATATATTTTCAGACATCCTTAACTTTAAACACTCAAAGAATTAATCTTAGGCAAGCTAGTGCTTTCTTGATACAGATATTCTGAAATGCAGGAATACAGGTCTCAGTTCAGCAATACATTTGAAAGTAGTCTCTGAAGCTAGCAAAGTTATTCATGTGCTTAAAGTTAAGCTAGTGTTTAAGTGTTTTAAAGGATTAGAACACTAATAGTAATTATATTAAATTATTTGCATAACTAAATGTCAATCCATAATATGAAAGCAGTCTAGTAACTTAGAAAATACAAGTGTTGTGGCTCTAAAGACATGGCTGGATTTTATCCTCTCAGGTATAATAGTGCCTATTCCCAAAAGATTATGCATAATCAGTTAATTGAATTATGCTAGCATGTGCCATCCATTAAAATGTAAAACCTGGCATGATGATTTGATTTTAAAGCAATCTTTAAATCTTTAAAATCTTTAAAAAATGAATATTGCCTTTTAGTTGATTGCTGTTGATTTAACGCAATAATGTGAAGATTTTTAAAGATGCTGAGAGGGTCTTGTTAGACCCTGACTTCATGCGGCACCCATTGACAAGGGAGATGACAATCCAATTGCTCATGGATCCTGTTTCTCATTAGCCAGAGCAAGCAGGGAGCAAACACCAGCACACAGGCTCGCAACAGCTTTATTCAGAATGGAGACAGCTTTGGGCGAGCTCCCTCAGAGACGCGCAGCCTGTGAACATGGGGAGCAGCAGTGAACATTCGTTTTTTTCATATGTTATACACCTTGGTTCATACTCATTAATATTCACTCCACCTCATCCTTCCTTTTGTTCCACCCATTTCTGCTCCTATCTCAAGCACCGCCCATGTTTAATGTTTATTTCATTAGTGTGGAAATGCCTATGCATTTCATTTATTTACATGCCTCTGTGCTAAGAGCACATGTCTAAGACTTTGACCCTGTCTTCTCTAGGTCAGTTGTGGTTTCTTGCTGGTTCTCTCTGGTTCTTTGCTGATTTCAGCACCATCTCCAAGGTCTTGCTTCTGCTTTATTTCCTGACGATAGCTGGACTGCATCTTGTCATCCTTACGTAAGGAATCATGTATCCTGTACACTATCCCATTGTTAAGAAACTGCTTGCCTAAGCATTTTCAAAGTTAGTTACTTTTAATATATCACCCTGCCTTGTGACCAGCAGCTTTTGCTGAGACAGGAAAAAAACTTTATTCAAACTCGCACCTAGTGCTCCCCAATATCCAAATATCAAATATCATCACCCTAATAGGCTTTAGTGGGATTTTCATAATCAATGGAAATTTGACAGCAAGATGTTTTCACAGTCCCATTATACACCATTTGCATGATGAATCTTTAAGTACTAAATCTGGATCTATTAAGGAGTTTGGCACCTAAATTCAACACTTAGGAATCACAGGCATTCACATAACTCCCAGTCAGCTACTACCAACCCTGTCAATACCTAAGTTTTTGCAGGTGAAAGTATATAAATTATCAAAATCTGATGCTTCTGAGCCCTACCACATGCCTGAATCCTAGAAGGTTCTCCAACTAGATGTTACCAGTTAGCTATCCCTAAGGATCCAAACTGTTAGGTGTTTTTAGAGCTTGTTAACCTACACATAATGCAGTTAAGGATGAGACTTCTGGAAACTAGCTGTATGAATCCCCTGTTATTACAATGTTTACAGCATTCTCCTGGAATGAGAGAGAATCCCAGTTTGAATTACATCTCTGATCCATTTGAAGGAGGGAGATGAATGGTGGTACCTTAAATCCCTGGAGAATGCCTCAATCACCAAGCTACTTGATACTGTGGCATCACATTACATCTCCTTTTGGAATTGTTCTATTCTGTATAACTGATTGCATATTTATGGATTGACTTGAGAACCTAGTGTTTAGGGATGCACATTCCTTTTCCGATGACTAATTTTTTATTCGTATCTGTGGAGGCCGAGAAACGCTGGCAGAATGGGGCCGCTGATGGAGTGTGGAATTAGAGAGCTAGACATGCGGGTTGTTGGAAGTAGTAAAACTTTACTTACAGTCCTTAGGCTGTAGACACATTCCTTGAAGTTACAAAACTCAAAACAGGAACTCAGGCACACAGAAGCTCACACTCACACAGGGTATGGGGCGTCGGATGAATCTGGCGGGGAGTCGTTATCAGCTGATCAGGCCTTGCGTGTGGCTCGGAAATGCACGTGGATGTCTACTCATGCATGTCCTAGCTCTCCTCCTCCGTCTTGGCGGGCACTGCCCAAGCCTTTTATTTGGTCAGCGGCCAATTACCAACCAACGCGTATGCATAATTTAACGTGAGCCAATCGCAAGCATGCACTTGCTGGTGCAGCTGCAAGGTTTTGGCGGGCTCTGATCTTGCACCAAAACTTTTCCCGCTCTACAAGGGAAATTCCCTGCTCCCATGCTCATAATGTGCTCAACACAAGCTGTGCCAAGGCATCTTTTAACCATCATGCACAGACAATATCAAGTAAAACAGTTTCAACAACTGAGACTTACCGTAGAACACTCAAGAGCCTGGTGGCACTCATGTTTATACCACACAGTCTGGAGTTTTCCATACTGCAAGGGCACACTGCCCGAGTGTATGCTGCTTCTTTTTTGTATTCCACTGTTTCTTTGGACCCCTAGATATCTGGGGTCCAAAAAAGCTGCAGGAAAAGACCCGAAGCAGTACACGCTCAGGCAGCATGTGCTGTTAAAAAGTGGTGCTGGGCCACTCAGAGCCATGCTGAGGCTGCCAGCCAGGCTCTACCTGGCAGGATCACTATGGCTGCAGCTCCGGGAGGTCCCTAGGATCCCAGGTAAGGCTGCAGGGGCCAGTACAATGCTGGTCCTAGCCTCCCCTATACCACCTGGGGCAACTTGCTGCAAGACAAAGCATGTGTGGCATGGGTGCTTCATGGGGACAAGAAACGACAGCACAAGGTGAACTGCTGGTACTTGTCCTTGGGGAACCAAACATCCACATCTTGACATGACCTACTAGATCTAATTGTAGGTGCCTAATTATTGCCTAGGGTATATTCCAGAGGCTTTTGCCTTTTCTAGGGTCTGAATCTAAAGCTCTTTATAGACCCAATCCCTAAAAGCCTTTGAAATTCTTTCCTATTATCTACTGATACTGCCATAATTTTCCTCAGTTTATCATTGTTCTATTTTATTTTAATTACTTTTCAAAGAATAGAAGGAATAATTAAAGCTTGTTAGGAACTTGATGAAAAGCTAATATAATTACAGTTTTAAAGGGTAAATTATTTAATGTTACTAGTTTATAACATTTTTTACTGTTTTAAGGAACAGGATTTTGTTTTTAAAAATGAAAGTAACAGAAATATAATTAAAAGTACTTTATGTGCTAAAAGGATTTTGTGTCCTAAAAGTAATAGTGCATTTACATATTGCTGCATAATTTAGCTTTATTTGCTGACCATGAAGGGTATAGGGTATAATTTAGTTTTGTTTGCTGATGCAAACGCCTCGATTCAAGTAAATTGGTTGATAATGTATATAACTCAGTGAGTGTCATACCATGCCAACTAACCAAGTATAAAATGTGCCTTTGTTTGAACATAGCAGGATGAAATAGTTTGGCTTAGTTTTTAATTTGAGAATCTGGGTTTACTTTTCTTGGAGCCTAAACATTAGGGTCGGTAGACTTGTCATGTGGCAGCTTTATTTATGAATTCACTATTTTATAACTTTTCTATTTGACCTTCCTATAGGATTATCTCTATACTTCACTTTTGGTAATTCAGTTACATTATCTTTGCACTCATCATCACACTTCTTTATCACTGGTTTGGTATCTCTACGCTAACCATATTTCTGAAGTTTATGGTGCCTGGTAGCCAGTGAATCCCCTTAACTTGTCTTGGGTAACATCGTGATATGTGAGTAAAAGAGCAGACAGAACATAAGAGCTAAAAATCAATTTCCTTTAGAAAGCTAGAGAAAATAATGTTATGAATGTTGGTTATAGCTGTTTTGGTCATAGACAGACAAGCTTCTTTGGGTGCATGTGATATCTTTTATTAGACCAACTGAATAGTTGGAAAAAATTGTTCTTTATAAGCTTTCAGACACAAACACCCTTCTTCAGGCATGGGAAGAGTCTTCTGGTATTTGTGTACTCTCCTAGATAGAATAGACACTTAAGTCAATATGCAAAATGGAGGTCTGTGAAAATGCAAATGTGTGACAGGGAAGATCAGAGGGGATGGGAATTAATAGATGTGAGACAGTTAGGTGGGGGCAGGGGAGAGGGAAATGTTGATTGGTGATAGAATGGAGCTGGTAAAATGTACAGAGGTTACCTGGAGTTATCAGCTGGCAGGCAGGTAATGATGTGCCATAAATCCGCTGCCTATATTTACTCCATGATTTTTTTGTATCCAGTAGATTTATGAAGTTCCTAGGCTTATCTATGAAAGGTGCTTTGTAAATTCCTTTTGAAGTTAGAACTGAGAGATTGGAGAGAGAGTGGTTGTCTTGTGAGAAATGTGCAGCCACAGGTAGTTGGGTATTTTTGCCTTTGATAGGTTTTACATGTGTGTTCATCCTGGTAACCAGTTGTTGTTTGGCTTCTCTTACATATTTTCCATCCAGGCATTCAGTGCACTCCATAAAGTGGTTCCCATTTCTGGAAATTAATTCCCATTTCTGCTAGAGCAGGTGTAAGGACCAGGAAAGGTAATGATTCTGTTGTGGGGTGTAGTTATTGTGGGAAGGGTGGAGATATATTGGCAGGTTTTACATTTCTTGTCCCAGCATGGTCTGGATCCATTTGGTCTGCTCTGGGCCATAGAAAGTTTGTTTCTGGTGATTCAGTTGGTGAGGTTTGGTACCTGTTTAAAGGCTAGGATGAGTGGTCTGGAAATCTCTCTTTAAGAATTGGATTTTCTTTTAGTATGGGATGCAAGTGTTTGTATGAATGTAGAGAAATGCAGGGTACAACGTCTTTTTTTCTGACAGTATCAGTAGGGGACTATGATACTTGGATCCTGGATTTGTATTATGCTCTTGTCCAACATTTTTTTCTAATTCAGCTTTGATGGCCTTATGGAGTTGTTGGTGAATCTGCCCCCAGGTTTCCTGTATTGTTGGCACTGGATTCAGAACCTAATCCCTATACCTTTACTCCAGGTGAGCACAATTCTCAGATTGACCAGAACCTCTGCAGGTTGATAAAAGGAAAGTTTTTTGATACACAATGATAGGAAATAAAAGCAATGGAGGCAAAGCAAGTATAAAATGCATTACCCAAATTCCCCAGTCCCAGAATATACACAAGGTGAGTGGTCCATTTGGTCAGTACATAAATGTGACCTTGAGGTCCTTTGCTTGAGTGTGCAACTTCAGCAGTCTTGGAAGTCGGAGGCTGATTCCAACTGTTCCCCTCTTCCCGCATGTTGTCTTTTGAACTGTTTCTTCTCCTGGTGACTTCTGATGACTCTTGTTCTGTGGCTGTCACTGGTTGATCACACAGTGACACCTTCTGTGTTGTCAACCAAAACCCCATTTTCATAACCCTGTCACATGCCCACCTCCTAATTTGGGGCTTTACCAGTGCCTTCCTAATTTGCTCTGTCTCTCCAAAATCAGAAAGCTTAAGGTTCTTTGCAAGCAGGCACTATGGCCCTGAAGCCCTGGAGCCAGGCCTATTGCTATTATGAAAATAAAGTTTGGATGTTTTCTATTACCCAGCATGTGTGTAACTGTTGGCCTTGCTGTTTGTCTGACTGGCTTATGAGAACTGTGTAAGAAAACAGGCTTTTAGAAATCAATTAACCCTTGCTGCTATAACCATTATTCTAATGAATATATATATATATGCATTACCTATAAGACAATATTACCTATAAGACAATTTTCAAAAGCAAACCTCTAAATAAAATTTCTAAGCCAACAGTATTATGCACCTATAACTAGTGGGCCATCCCAGTGCTGGTTCAGTCATTGGCTTGCCCATTTGTCTAGGGCAATCCCCAACCTGCCTTTCCTGCCATGCCTTTGATTTGATTTGAGTTTTTCCCAGAAAGGAGGCTACCCATTTAATTGCCCTGATGCCAAGGTCAAATACACTGCTCTGAATCTCCCCTTGAATACACTGCTCTGAATCCTCCCAGGGTCAGGCTTTGATTCTGCTGCCAACCTTCCTCAGGACTCACTGTCTTGTTCGTGGTTACCTTGTCTGTAATCCACCAAGCAGTGGCTTGCACTTTTTTCCCAGCCAATGCACCATTGTGATCTGCTCACAGCTGGCATTGCTGCCCACATGATGTGAGCATTCCCTGAATGCCTGGGGCCACATCACACCTGACCCACTTGCTCACCATGACTTGATGTTCCAGTAGATGAACCTGTATTTGCTTGGAGGTGATAAAGTGTTTCTCAGGGTTCAGGTGTGATCATGGTGGTGTCTCTGTTGTGGAACTCCTCCTCTGCACTTCATTCCTTTCCACTCGGATGTTGTCACCGCTGTTTTTGGTACTTTGAGTATGTTGCAGCTTGATCTTCTCCATGCAGAGACTGATGGTG
>JAGPOW010002742.1:56852816-56863567 GCA_030014935.1 Caiman crocodilus | reverse complement strand
CCAAAATTTGGTCCCCAGCATTGATTAACTCAGGCCAGGGCTTCCAGCCCTTGATCAGTGAGGTTTAGAGATTTCCCAGTTGTTACATTGTCTTCTATTGAGTTCTTCCGTTCGTTGATCTGCAGTTTCCTTAGGTGTTAATTGCTGTCTGCTGCTACACATTCAATCACTGATTCACTTGCTCTTTCAGGCCTGATACAGGGAAGTGGCAGTTTGATTCCTGCCCTTGTTAACATTGTTACAATGTATAACTTACTTATGAAACTAAACACATTTAGTTGAAAGTTGAAAGGCGAGGAGTATAAAATATAAGGTAGAAATGCCTTGGCACACAAATAGATAAAAATACCAAAATACAAGGGGAGATACAAAATGCACACATACAAATTTTAAGACACAATTTCTTATTTTAAAGTGAAAGAAAGAGGAAGGAAGAAAAGGTAGAAGAAGAGAAACATATCCAAAGATAAGAGAGCAAATGCAGGCAAGAGGAAAAGGGGACTTTCTGCTGCAATTGAATCCTCATGGGTCCAACCACAGACTTTGATTTTGCAAAAAGGAAAATTAAAAGATAATGTTAACTCAAATGGCTTGGACCTGGTGGCCACGTGGGCACCACTGTCTCACTGCTCTGAGCTTCTCCTCTTCCTGGGGCATGGGTTGCTCTGGAGCCTTATGTTTCATAGTTTCATAGTAGTTAGGGGTCAGAAGGGACCTGAATA
The DNA here is from genome assembly GCA_030014935.1 of Caiman crocodilus. Taxonomy (NCBI): domain Eukaryota; kingdom Metazoa; phylum Chordata; order Crocodylia; family Alligatoridae; genus Caiman; species Caiman crocodilus. The sequence continues at coordinate 56,862,845 of JAGPOW010002742.1, read as the reverse complement.
GATCATCTAGTCTAACCCCCTGCCACTGGTTGGAGCACACACTGGGATCATGTTACCCCAGATAGGTGTTCATCCAACCACTTTTTTAATTTATCCAAGGTAGGAGTGAGGACCACTTCCCTAGGAAGTTTGTTCCAGATCCTGGCTACCATGACAGTGAAATAGTGCCTTCTAATCTCTAATCTGAACCTGTTCTCCAGCAGGTTCTGGACATTGTTCCTCATCATCCCAAGTGCTGTTGGGGTGAATAGGACCCTTCCTATTTGCTGCTGATCTCTCCTAAAGAGTTTGTAGGTAGCCACCAGATCCCCCCTCAGCCTCCCCATGCTGAGGCTGAACAGGTTCAGGTCCCTCTGTCTCTCCTCATCGGGCCTGCCCTGTTGCCCTCCGACCAAGTGGGTGGTCCTCCTCTGAACCCTCTCAAAGCAGGCCACATCCTTTTTAAAGTGTGGTGCCCAGAACTGGATACAGTACTCCAATTGAGGCCGGACCAAAGTCACGTAGAGGTAGAATGTCACCTCTATGGAGCGGCTTGAGATGCATCTTTGGATATAGAAACCCTCTTGTGTACCCCTCTTGTTCCCACTATCAGTCCCCTAGCGTCTCTTGGTGAAATGTTCTATCTGTACAGGCCATTCCTTATTTGGCACCAGGACAGATATAGCTTCACCTTGGGGAGGTTGCTGCCATGCCCCCATGAGGCCAGTGCTCCCACTCAGCTGCCTACTGCATCCTAGTCTATGTATGCTCCTGGTGTCCTTGCAGTATCAGGGTCCTCTTCAGGGAAGTGCTCCCTTTGTTTACCCTTGCAGATTTACTCCATTTACCTGCTTCCAACCCCACTTAGCTTGAATCCCTTTACGTCGTCTCATGGGTGAGAGCTTGGTCCCTGTTGAGATGTGAGTATGGCACTGCCCATCTCCACCTGTTGGGAGAGCATCTAGCAGTATTTCTTGGGCTTTTACAGTGGGGAGAATACTCACAGTTCCTCTGGGCATCCTGCTAAGAGAGAGGCAGCTGATTTTCCCTTTACTGAACAAGGGGGTCAGCTGCTTATCTGCCATGTATAGGATGTCTGGTGCCTCTTCATATCCCTTAACAGTGGGAATGGTGTTTGGCTCTTCCCCAGGCACTCTGGTGGCTCCTGGATGGAATTCACCCTGATCCCATCTCTCGAATGCTTTTGGCCTGCCACCCTGGGGCTCTGGGCCAATCAGAGGTATGCTCCCAGTTGGCACAGGGCTGGCCAGCTTGGGTGCAACACTGACATCCATTCTTCAGAGAGAAGAGTGTTTGTTGTGCACCTATTACTGTGTAGAAGAAATGAATGGCAAATGATTTAATCTCAAGTAAGGCCTATTTGTCACTTTTAGGAGCTTTGGCAATAAAATTCAAGTTTAGGAGATAAGATCAGTACCCAAGGTATGTATATACACTATATATATAGTGTTGGATACTTACCTGTATTATGGATCTTTTTTCTCTTGAATTCTGTTACTTCTACAAATTAACTGACCTGCTTTTCAAAAAACAAAATTGAAGTATGTCTTTTAATTGTTGCTTCCATTGCCACAACTGTGTGAAACAGTTCCATGGTCCTGACTGGGAAGTGGCTATGCAGCAGCCTGGAGAAAAACAAGAAACACAAATAAATCTCCAGGCTGGCACATCACTACCAGGTGGAATTGTGCTGCATGCCTCTGTTTCCAGGAGAAGCGTGCAAGGTAAAACAGGTTTTATCAAATAAATCTAATGCAGACAGAAGCATCTGTCCCTGCTGCAGCAGGTACTCCTGCCTGCATTTTTATCTGAGGGCCTTATCATGTAGTAAGTTAAGACACCTTCTGGGGCTGTTAACCCCTGGATTAGTTTCAAATTAATACTTTAAAGGGGCTTAAAGCATTCACTATTTGCCTTAAAATTATATTCCAGGGCACCATCATCTCCAATCTTCCTAATTTTCTTCCTATTACATTACCATGTGGCTAGTTCCTACAGCTATTATGCCTAAGTTGAAGTCCTTCAGTATCCCAGAATGCAGTGGCCTCTCCTGACTTAGGGCAAGTAGGAATGCTGAGGTGCAGTGGGGCTGGGCATGGTGCACCCTGCAGGGGATGTCAGGTAGGGCACTTGCTGCAGCCCCAGGGTGCCTGGCAACCATGGTGGCACTGAGCGGGAAGGGAGTAAGACACAATTTCTGAAGCAAAAAGGATTAGACCTCTCAAAGCTCAGGTTGCACCTAGCAGGCAGCCTGGCCATTAGGATACACAGTGACTGGTGCTGCCTGAGCTCCAGAGGAAAAAGGATTGGTCCCTTCTGAGTGAGCAAGCTCCAGGGCTATGGCTCTGGAGCTCTCTGGTCTTGCTAAACTGACGCAGAGGCTCAACACTGACTGGGGCCTCTCATCTTAAGCCCTGACATCCCTGCTCTCAGTGCAGAGTCATTGTGTTCATTTCACTGAGACCAGAGAACCCCAGGGAAGCTGCTTCCTTGGGTCTTTCTGGTCTCACTGAAACTGACACAATAGTCAACTTGCTTTCTGCCTGGCAGAAGCAGTGAGTGGGTTCTGTTCCTAGTCCTGCCTCTCAAGCTTCCAGTGGCAAGTCACAATTGTGCAGGTAAAGAACAACCAGAGCAGGCTTTTTGCCTTACAGTGTGACTGCTCCGCTATGCTGAACCAGGAAATGAGTGTGGCAGGAACAGGAGCTCTTGCCCACATTAGCTTATCAGATGAGCAGATAAACCTACATTAGTTTTCTTAGGGCCTTGTTAAACGTTATGCTATAAGCCAAACAAATGTTAATCATCTTAATGTTGTCAGGCTCCACACAAGGCATACAGATTGATTTCATTTGGTTTAAGTGGCATGTGCAACAGTGGTGGCAGCACAGAATCTTTTAAAGGCTTTGGAGCACTTCCAAGGGCTATGGCACCTTGGTTGGGAACTTCTGTTTTCATGTATCAAAACTATGCATATAAACTTAACATGCATCTAAATTTAACATTGGTGAACTGAATGGGATAGTGCTTACCATTAAATACAGCTAAATAACACACATCAATTACATATAGTTGGCTTATCAGATAAAACTAATACAGGCAGGTGTGCCCATTCCTGTTCCACCAACTTCCTGCTGAGGCTTTGCCAGAGGTGGAAAGCCAGTTCTACCTTCTTGTTACCAGTGGCCCTAATCTAGATGAGACATGGGCAAATGGTGCCTCCTGATTTGGGGGAGGGGTGGGGGGGCACCAGTGACCAATTGCTGACCTGGGGGTGGTCCCCCGGCAGCTGATTGCCAACCCTGGAAGCACCAACAGCAAGACCGGAAGTGGTGGTGGGGGAACTGGAAGTGCTGCCAGCACTTCCCTTGGCACCCCCACACCCTGGGCGTTGAGGGCTAATCTCAGGCAAGGCAAGTGCCCTCCCCCCCGCTCCCATGCATTGCCTATGAGTTGAGAATCATTGAGGTAAGCTGAGGAAGTACAACAGTTGTTCTCAACTGGGGTGCTCCTAAATTTAGGAAAGTTATGGTGGAATACCCTGAAACTAAAAATAGTTGAAAATGACTGCATTAAGTAGTAAAGCCACTAGTTGCAACACAATGCCAAGGCAAATGACTGAAGATGATCTAGCTAGATTATGCGGAGGATCTTTTTGACATAAAACAAAATGTAATTTTTGAAGAAAAGACAATATATATGCAATTAAAAAGAGCAAAATCCAGGCACTCTTGAATTCAATTTCATATTAGGTCTGGAGTAAAATGCTTGTAGCCCAAAAATCTATTCCCAAAAATAATATAGATGTTGACCTATAAAGTAACAAAAGATGGAAAAACAAGAATCTCTTTTTTCATCTACTGTCAATGGTGTTGCATCAATTTATATCTTTCTTATTATTGTCACCTGCATGGACACAGAATTCCTTATATGTTAGGGGAAATTATCATATTATATAAAAACAGGTTTATCTCATTCAGATATTTATGTACACGTATGGTTTTGGAATGACAGCTTACTTTACAGTATTGGAAGATATTCATAATTTTAAAAAGTGAAAGAGACCTTTACGACAGTTGCTGCAGCAGGGAGCCTAGCCAGCAGTTTTAGTGTGGCTCTGGCTGGCCAGGCTCTGGTTTCAAGAGGCACATCCTACCTCCATGTGTGCCACCCAGCTTTTTTCTAGGACAGTTTTTTTTTTTTTAAACCAGGATTTCCCAGTATTAAAGAAAAACCCTCCTGTGCTTGAAACTAGCAGTGCACAGAATGTCTGCATATGTGGTAAACGCAGTGTGTGGTGCTACAAATAGGTCTGTGGTACCACAAACTGCACCTGTGCACTCATCTGGACATGCCATATGAAACAAGGATCACAGCCCTGGTACCATCTATTACTGAAATCAAATATTTTAATAGAAATTAATCAGGCTTCTTTTCATTCTCTGTATTGCATACAGGATAAACAAAATGGTGGCACTCAGAAAAAGCAAAATTCAAAAACTGTGATGGCTATTCTCTTTACATTCTCTTTTAAAGTTGTCATGCAAGGCTGGAGATACAATTCTTACGAACAATCATTTGTATCTTCTTTTTTCCAGTATTCATGTGTTTGAAAGGTTTTTACATTTAAAACGAACCCCATGCTGTAATGTAAAATAGGGTCATATGGTTAGCTGTTTAGCACAGTCTTGATGTTCATTGGATCCCAAGACTATGTATCCTTTAAGCCATTCTTTTTGGGGTAACCAAAAATAATTGCAAATTGAAAGACCTTAAATCAAAACTCACCATGTAAACCTGTAATATGATCTGACTGTGCATGTTTTGAGATTTTTTAGACAGAACATATCATTATGGTATCAGAAAAAAGGGGAAAAACTTGTAAATGTAAATACAAAACTGAGTTGTAGAAATAAAAGTGTATTATATTTCCAAAGGAAACAAGCAATGGGTGTGGCTAGAAGCACATACAATATGTGTTTTAAAGTCCTGTGGGTTCCGTGTTCAGAAATATGCAGTGTGTAGAAATGCCACCCACATAGAAGTGATAAGTGGCTCAATAAATAGTGATCTCTTTCAAGTTCTCTGCACATCTCCCCAACTATTTTTTTCTCTATAATGTATAAGTTTGGGAAATGAACATTTTTTTTGTGTGGATCTTCCATGTTGAAATTCTTTTGTGTCATCACTTGGGATGAAAACATATAGGATATAGGAAAATGAATCCCATCTGAATAAATTTACATTTTATAATAACATCCTACATTTTTTGTCATAGAAAAATATGAAATATTTCTGTGGAATAGCATGTTAAAGTATGAATGTATTTTATAAAGTTTCTGTCTTCCTTTTTAGAATGTGGGTGAGGAAACACTATTAAGGCCAACATGAAACAATTGTGGTTGTTTAATTGGACCTGCTGTGCACCACAGATGATAGGATTCCCCATATAATTTCCTGCTTGTACTCTAACTGCCATACTTGAACTGTACATTCTCCAGCAACATAGAAATTATATATTACCACTAGCACGTTGTTCTAGTTGTTAATTACTTTCACTGTTACACATATGCCTTATTTTTGGACTGAATTCTTCTAGGCTTAGCCTCCAGCCATTTAATCTGTTCTACCTTAGTCTGATGAAATGAAGCACCCTCTATTAGATCTCTGTTCCTCAGTTTGATGGTGTTGAACTACTGTTTAACCGACTAGATCATCCCAGGAAAATCTTTGTCCTAGTTGGGTCTTAAGAACCTCCAAGGATGGAGATTCCACAGCCTCTCTGGGTAACTGTACCAGTGCTTTACTACCCTCCTAGTGAGAATTTTTTTTTCCTATTACCTAACCTAAACTTCCCTTGCTACAACTTGAGACCATTGCTCCTTGTTTTGTCATCTGCCACCACAGAAAACAGTTTGGCTCCATCCACTTTCGAATCCTCCTTCTGGTAGTTGAAAGCTTCTATTAAATCATCTCTCAGTGTTTTCTTTTCTAGACTAAATCAGCCCACTTCCCTTGGCCTCTCCCCATGCGTCATGTGTCCCAGCCCCTGAACCACTTTCATTTCCCCTCTGCTGGACTCTCGAATTTTTCCACATCTTTTCTGTAGTGGGGGGGGCCAAAACTGAACACAGTACTCCAGATAGGGCCTCACCTGTGCTGAAAAGAGGAGAATATTCACTTTTCTTAATCTACTAGCAACAAACCTACCAAGATAGCCCAGTATGCAATTAGCCTTCTTGGCAACTAGGACACACTGTTGGCTCACATTCAGCTTATTGTCCACTGTAACCCCCAGGTCCTTTTCTGTAGAGAATCTCTCTAACCATCCAGCCTCCAAACTATACCGGTGCATGGGATTCTTCTGTCCTAAGTGCAGGACTTTGCACTTTTCCTTGTTAAACCTCATGACATTGCTTTTGGCCCAATCCTTCAAGCTGCCTACATTACTCTGAATCCTAGCTCTACACACCAGTGTATCTACTACTCCCCCCAACTTGATGTCATCTTCAAACTTGCTTATGGTGCACTGTATATCATCTTCCAGGTCATTGATGAAGACATTGAACAAACCCAAACCCAGGACCAACCCTTGGGGCACGCCACTCAATACTGGCTACCAATTAGACACTGAGCCACTGATTACTACTCTCTGAGCCCGATGCTCCAATCAATTTTCTATCCAATTTATAGTCCATTCATCCAGCCCATAATTTCATAGCTTGCCTGTGAAAATATTGTGGGAGACCACATCAAAATCTTTGCTAAAATCAGGGTATACCACATCCACTGGTGTCCTCACATCCAGAACCAGTCATCTCATCATAGAAGGCAATCAGGTTGGTCAGTCATGACTTGCCCTCTTTTGCATCTTCTGTCACTAGGTTGCCTCCCACATTCCTGACTCGCATTTTTCCAGATCTTCTTCTTGTTACTCACATACTTGCAGAAATCCTTCTTGTTACCCTTCACATTCCTTGCTAACTGCAATTCCAATTGTGCGTTTGCCTTCTTGGGCAAATCCAGATGAGTGCACATGTGCCTGTTGCAGCATCTCAAAGACATTGATATGACACAAGGGGCACAGTGGAGACAAAAAAAATGTTCCTTGCACTGCATATTTTCAGCATGGATTCTAAATTTGATACCACGAAATTCCACATGGTGCAGTCCAGTCCCACTCACACAGCCCTCCAATTCCACAATTCTCCCCATCCCCACATTCCCTCCACACTCCCGAGCAGTCCCCTTCCCACCCACACAGTTCCCTCACACCCCCACCCACAAACCCCCAACCCCATAACCAGTCACAGACCCTAAACCCCTGCACAAGCCCCATATCCCCACAAACCTCACCCCAAAAGCCTACACCCACCCACAAACTCCCTCAGTCCCCCCAACAAATCCCACCCCATACATGTTTTCCCGTGCAAATCCCACAGCCCTCCCAAAAGTCTCACACCCTGCATGCCCAGCCAGTTTCATGGGATAGGATGAGGCCTACTGTCAGAAACTGCAGCTGCAGGGGCAACTGCCACACTGAAGCCTTGTCCTGTGGTCACATCAGTACCTGGACATGCAGCCCCAGCCTGGGGTAGGGGGACTTCTAGTCCCAGGAACCAACTGAGGGTGTGAAGGGCTAGGGGAGGGATGGAGGTGGTAGCAGGGGTGTGTGTGTGAGAAAGAGTGATGTGTGTCAGGGGTGGGGGAGAACTCTAGGTAGAAGAGGCCCCCAGGATTATAGCACTCTCCCCGCCCCAGAGCAGTCTGTGCAGGGGGAAGTCAACTTGGAAGGGACGGGCCTTGCCTAGCTCAGAGTTCCTGAGCTCCAGTTGAGGGCTTTCCATGAACAGCATGGGATCACTGGGGCCTGGGTACTGGTGCAGGGAGCATAACAGTAAGGGCTGGCACTGCTAAAAGCCACAAAGCAGTGGGTGGAATAGCTGCAGCTGGACTCATGTCCTGGTGGTAAGACAGAGCTGCTGCTGGGAGGAAACTCATGTGGGCAGACAGGGGCTGTGGGTCAGGATTGAGGGCACTGGAGTGGGCTGTGAGTTGAGAGTTAAAGGAAAAGGCAGGGCCAGGGCACTGGCACTCAGTGCGCTCCTGGTGGGTGAAAGGGTCAGAGACAGCTTTGATTTTTTTTATGATAAAAAAGCCAAAGCAAATGCCAAAGTGTATAGATATTTATAATTAATTTATAAATTATGATTATCATTTCACCATATCATCATATCATTTATGATGATGGAGGCACTGGTAGGCTTCCAAATTGCTTTAAAATTGTAAATACACCAATAAAATATTGCTCTACTGATCTCTCTACATTTAGTGGGATATCATTTTAATCATGAAAGAACATGGATTTTGTGTATTTTAATGAGAAAATTTAGGGGGTTTTATCAGAGAATTTGCAACTTTTAAACAGGGAACACCAGGATGTCTTCTGGTGAGACAAGTGGCATCTGTCAAGGGTGGGGCACCTGTCAAGAGGCAGGGCTACCCATGCAGCCCTTAACAACTTGCTAAAACTAGGTAAGCAGCCTTCCACCTGAAGTAATTGATCATCCCTGAGATAGAGGGTACAGGGGCCACTCTAGTTTAGAGCTGCTTCATCAGTCCAGGTGGCACAAGGGGCTAATGTCCCCATATACCAACTGGCTGGGCCTCAGAAGTTTCTAAGGGCAAGTAGCTCTGAGCTGTTCACTAGGAAAGATTTTTATACTGCTGAGGCCAGCATCTGTGCTGGTCCCAACCTCTAGCTCTCCCTGGCTGAAGGGAGCTCAGGAAGGAGCTTAGCAGAGTCGGTTTATTCCGAGTGGTACAATTTGCCCCACACCAAAGTGCATGTTCAGGCATGTGTGTTGAGGCACAAATTTTCAGCACAACTTTGTGCCACTTCTATTTGAGCTGCTGCAAGCGCATGTACCTGCATGTGTGGCTGTGCATCCTGACTTCATCCCTGCATACACAAGCAGTACTTTTATTCTCCTCCCTAGTTGTTTGTCCAAGTTTCCACTTCTTATAAGCTTCCTTGTTGTGATTCAGTGTACTGAAGGATTCCCTGATAAGCCAACCTGGTCTTCTGCCATACTTGCCAGTCTTCCTGTAAATCAGAATGGTTCATTCCTGCACCTTCAGTAAGGGTTCTTTAAAGTACAGCCAGCTATCCTAGATTCCTCTCCTCCTCAGACTGGCTTCCCAGAGGATCCTTCCCATGAGTTTCCTGAGTGAGTTGAAGTCTGTTTTATTGAAGTTGGGAGTTCTTACTCTGCTGCTGTGCATCCTTGCTTTCCCCAGGATCCTGAACTCAAACATCTCATGGTTGCTACTGTCCAGATTGCCATCTAAATAGTACATTCCCCACCAATTCTTCCCCATTTATGATCAGCAGGTCAGGAAAAGCACAGTCCCTCTTTGGACACCCCAGCACTTGCACCAGGAAGTTGTCCCCAACACTTCCCAAAAACTTCGGATTTTCTGAACACTACTGTATTGCCCTCCCAGTAGATGTCAAGGTGATTGAAGTCTCCCAAGAAAACCAGGGCTTGTGATCAGGAAACTCCATTGGTGTTTGAAGAAAGCCTCACCCACCACTGCATCCTAGTCTGGTGGTCAATAGCAGACCCGAACCATGACATCACCCTTGTTGCTCTTTCCTGTGGCCCTAACCTAGAGACTTTCAATAGGCCTATATCCAGTTTCATACTGGAACTCTGAACAATCATATGGCTCTTTTACATAAAGTGCAACACCTCCTCCTCTTCTCCCCTGCTTGTCCTTCCTGAACAGTTTGTACCCATCTATGACAGTGCTCCAGTCATGCAAGCTATCCTACCAAGTCTCTGTTATTCCAATCAAATCATAGTTCTGTGACTGCAAGGACTTCTAGTTTTTCCTACTTGTTTCACAGGCTCCATGCATTTATGTATCGCTTGCTGGAATTCACCATCCAGCGTAAGGTGGCAAAGGGTCACAGTAGGACGACAGCCCTAGACTTTAGGAGGGCTGACTTCAACAAGCTAAGGA
>JAGPOW010002742.1:56819932-56852716 GCA_030014935.1 Caiman crocodilus | reverse complement strand
ACCCCGGTGCTCTTTCCTGCCAAGGCAGGGGGTCGGACTAGATGATCTGCCCAGGTCCCTTCCGACTCTAGCTACTATGATACTATGATACTATGATGTACAGGCACCTTAGGTAGCTAATTGATTGCCCTGATTTTTCATGAGAGCACCTCACCTGCTTGCTCTTCCTCCTGATCACCCACTTCCCCACTCACCTCAGGGCTTCAGTCTCAAGACTTCAATCTTCAGGATGCATCTGCTCCTGCCAGGCCCTTTCCTTTGACCAGGAAGATCAAAGAGAACACCACCTGAAACCCTGTCCCCTACGACCTTTCTCTGAGAGCTCTGTAGTCAGCCTTGACCTGATCAGGCAGCAGCATTGGTGCCAACATGGATGAGTAGCATGGGGTAGTAGTTAGAGGACCAGCTAACTCTTGGTAATCCCTCTGTAATATCTTGGATCCAGACTCTTGGCAAACAGTTGACTTTCAAAGACAACATATGCATCCTTCCTCCCAAAATTAGTCCTCCAAAATTGGGATACATATCTTAAGTGGTGAAGCTGATTTTCAGCCCCCAGGAGAAGTATGGGGATTATAATGTTGCCCTGTGGGGTCAGGACAACTCTCAGGATCTCAATATTGCACTGTTAAACAGGAGGGTGTGACACAATTGCACATATACAAACACACAAATCAATTAGGTGTGTGCACGCACGCACGCGCGCACACACGCACACACACACTCTACCAGCTCAGGCACATACATGTCCAAACCAACCTAGGCACATGCATACCTATCACCAATTCAAGCACATACACACTAAAAATTAGACAAAGATCAATTGCCAATACCCACACACTCAGTACACATACACAGATCATTAATTCATATATCATGCACACAGTTATATATATATATATGTATATGTGTGTGTATACACACACACACACACACACATACACACACACACACACCAGTTCACACACATACAATCAACTTATGCATACACACACGTAAGTTCCTAATTTAGATGGTACCGTATGTATGTGTGTGCTTGGGGTATCTGGGATACTTGGGTGAAGGTTAAGGTGAGAGAGAGAGAGTAAAAGCGTAGGGAGTGAAAGTTGCCAGAACCAAGATTAGAACCAGTGGACTAGAGAGAAGCTAGTTGAGGAACTGAGGTTTGGGTTTACTTAAGATGAAACGGCCCCAAGGTTACTCAAGGTCACTGGCACATGCCAGAGGGGGTGGAAATCTGGTGGCAAGGAGGAGATAGCCAGGAAAGAGAGAGAGACAGAAAACTGGGAGATTCGGGGCTGAAAACTGAGGCAGACAGCTGAGATATTGGGGGGCGGGAGAGAGCAGATTAGTGGTGGCAAGGAGGAGACAGCCAGGAAAGAAACTGAGGCAAAAACCTGGTTGCTCAGGGGAAAAGACAATGAGACTAAGACAGTGGCAAATAAACAGGGGGGTTGGAGGCAGAAAGGGGTTCAGGACAGGTGTTGGAGGTGGCACTGAGCCAGAAACAGGAGAGGGAGAGATGAGACAGAAGTTAGAGGGGCGAGGAGAAGAGATTGGAGCAGGGCCAAACCACAGTAAAGCAAAACCCAACTCAGGGCTCCAAATAACAGGTTTATTAAACAGACAACACACCACACAGCCCCATGAAGTTATTGGTTCACACACATGCACACACACATGCACACACACTCTCACAATGGCATCAGGAAAAAGAGACTCAATGGAAGGGTTGGATTCCAGGTAGGAAAGAGAAGCAGAGTCCAAGTCCTTGGTTGAAGATGGGGTAGGGGGTGGTAGCTACCTATCAAGCCTGGAAAGGGGTCTTTGTCCAGTAGGCGTTGTCCAGAGGGGGGTCGCCAGCAGGGCCTCTGGGTGGATAGGTGCCACAGCATGGTTCTGGTCCAGAGGGAGAGGACATCTCAAAGAGTCAATTTTCACTACCCCTTTTTATGGAGCAGACTACCTTTCAGACTAGATCTTCTATGGGGAGTGCCTGTCCAGGCAATGTCAGTCCTGTTCTAGAGGATTCCCAATATTCTTACTGGGCATGTGCAGCCTGGCACAATGGTGGTTTGCTGCATCTTTTGTTTCTTGAATGCTGAGGGTGGTTCCGGGGTCTGGGTCGTTGGCCCAGGTCTTGGTGTTGATGGTTTTGTCATTCAGAGGGAGCTATTTTTAGCTCTACTGCCATTGTCTCTCAAGCACCCACATTCATCCCCATTCATTCAGGAACCAAGTTACATAGGAGGGGTAGGTGTGAGCCATAGGTTACACAACCAGGCATGCGGATAAGATGGAGGCTTGACATTACAAGATGGAAACTTGACATGACTTATGCTAACTTACATATATAAGCCTAAAACAGTGATCACACAATATAAAAATAGCAACAAAAAAATAATAATAATGCAAATGTAATAATTATCACTTATAAAACAGTGGATATCTGTATCAAAATAGCAGGGCACTTATTTGCAAAGAGGGTAAAGAAAAATAAAACTTACTACCTAAAATAAAATGTTAAAGGTTATCCTACACTTAGCTTATACTTCTCTACAGGGAATAGAGAGGGAGACAAAAAGTCAAAAATTGTTGGAGAAAGGGAGGGAATGCATTTTAAATTAATTAAAAAAAAAGAAAAATTTGGGGTTTTGTTACAATAAAATATTGGTTGCTTTTCCCAAAAGTTTCCCAGTAGCTGTATGGAGGGAAGGTGGAATATAGTCCTTAGTGGCAGTTACAGTTTTAACCTTTTGAAAACTGAATCGTAGCAGGAACAGAGCCTAATTATCAGGTCATAGACATTATCTTTCCTTTCAGGCAAAAGCAGCCAATTCAACTGTGAAAGGGTTAAAACTCAAGTTTTTGCCTAACGGAGGGGGACTAAGCTGAAAACTTGGCTCTCTCCTTGCAAGACACTTCTGCCCCATTAATTTTGCTTTCCCCAAACTAGATGCATCTTATATGGTTTACATGGCATGTGGGAAAATACTAGGCCGGTGTGAATAGGGAACTATTCAATTCAGATTTGCATTCAGTCAGTTCAGATGCCAGCTCTTTTCCTATTCAACTCAGCTGCATCAGCTTCCGAAGTTTTGTAGCTGATTAGGATAGATTCAGAGATCCAGCCATAGAGTATAATGAGGAATTAATGAAATGTCTATAACTTTGTTATTTTTTTGGCTGATCTGGGTGCAACATGCATATTTGGTCACATCTGCAGAGAGCATGAGGCCTGCCAAACTTCAAGGTGATAGGTGCAGGGGTTTCTGGGAAACTGCACCTCAAATTCCTGAAAGCAAAACTCATGTCATGTGTGCGTGTTAAACCACAGTGGTGTAAACACTTCAGGGAAGGTAGGTTTTGCTGAGGCCACAAAGCCTGCCAAGTTTCAAGGAGATAGGTTCAGGGGTTTCTGGGAAACTGCACCTCCAACTGCTGACAATCAAAACTCATGACATAGGTGACACTGTGTGTGTGTGTTAAGGCACAGCTGGGTGAAAACTGCAGGCCTGATAGGCCCTACTGTGATCATGAAACCTGCCAGCTCTCAAGGACATAGGTATACGGGGAATCTGGATTCTGGGTCCCTGCACCTCTGGCTGCTAACAGGCAAAACTCATGACATGGGTGCTTATGCAACTGTGTCTGTCTTGAGGCACGGGGGCAGAGGTGGGTGTGGGCAAAACTACTAAAGCCTGGCAGGTTGCTGTGTGTCAGAATTCCATTGTCTAATCTATATTGAGGCCATGAGTTTCTGTACCTAGGAGGTTGATGAAGTGAAGTTCATAGGGCCAGCTGTGAAAAGTGATTTGAAATGTGTTCCCTCTCAGAATAAGGCTTGAGAGACTGGAGGCAGAGTGTTTTTTGGTGAGAAATCTGCTCCTACAGGTAGTTGGGTATTGTTGTCTTTGACAGATTCTGGTGTGCAGTTTGTGGCGGTACTAGAGACAGTTGGCAGGTTTTGTGTTTTGAGCTGTAGGAAGTTGGCTTCAGTTCTGGTGATGAGGTTAGGTGCTTGTTTGAATGTACAAACCACATTTCAGAGCTGGGCCTATGAACTGCACTTCACTAGCATCCTAGCTAGTAGGTACAGAAACTCATGGACTCAACATACACAGTGGAATTCTTACACGCTGCAACCTACTGGAGATTTGACACCCCAGGCACCTCTGCACTTTTACCTGTGCTACTGCATCTCCCTTCCCTCCACCCCATCCCAGCCTGTCCCTCACCCCCTGACACCTTCATTTACATTTTCACTGACTGTCTTTCTTGCCTGCATTGCAGGCCAGGCCAATGTCTGGCTTCTTTACTAATCCTTCCATCCAGAACCAGGAGACGCACTAACTGCCAGTGCTTCCTCAGTCTTACAAAGTATTTTTCACCTCCTACGATATATTTTTCTAACTATTCCTTTTTTTCATAATAAACATATAAACATAAAAACACAAGATAAACCATCACACACCATGAGATATATCCAACACAATATCTTTACTTCTTGCTGTCAATTCCTTTATAAAAAATAAAAGCTCTGTGATAGTTCCATTTGGGTATCTTTGCTGATGCTGCTGATGCTACTGGTGTTAAGCCAGCTAAGTTATTTTGACCTGCTGCCATTTACAGTGTTGGACCGGACCAAGGTTGTAGGGGAGAAGGCCTCACTGGGGCACACTGCCATGTAGTGTAGAGCCCTCAGCATCAGGAAGGACACAGCTGAACACAAATACACACACACACTGCACAGCACAGCACAGAAAGAATATTAATAAAATGTATAATCATTTGCTTGAAAAATATATATATATATGCATTCATATAATTTTATTATAGTTGCTTTCATTTTCTCTCCAAGCCAAGATAGATTTTCATTCTTATTCTCTCTACCGAGTGTCCAGCTGCTCCCACAGCTACCACCCCCTGCCCCACCAGGGGAAGGCAGGCAGTGCTGGCAGCCCTGGGAGAAGCCATGAGGGCTAGGGGGAATGATTGAGAACTGGGGGAATGATTAGGAGCTGTGGGATCAAATTGGGAACTAGGAAATCAAACCAGGATCTGAGGGGAATGATTGGGGTCTGAAGGAATAAACAGGGGCTTCCCCTCCACCTTCTGGTTCAATTCCTCAGCTCCCGGTTTGATCCCCTAGCTCCCTAATCATTCCCCCAGTTCCCCAAGCATTACCCTCAGCTCCCTGATCATTCTCTCTAGCTTCTCCCAGGGCTAACAGCACTGCCATCCTCACGCCAATGGGAGACAGCTGGATGACCTGTGGTTTCTTTCAGGGAAGCTGGTTCAAGCTGGGGCTCATTGGGCTGCTTCCCCAGTTGCTCCTGCCAGCACTGTCTGCCTGTATAGTTTTGGACCAAATAAGATTTGGTGCCAAATATCTTTGAATTTGGATTCAGCTGAATGAAATCATGATGATGATTTGAATAATCAAATCACTGTCCCTCCAAATCTCTGAATCTGAATCCAAAGCGAATACTTTCTGCTTTGCACAGGCCTACTTAAAAAAAAAATAAAACCATAAAAGGTAAAATCCATTTACTTCCAGAAAGCGGCCCAGGTACCACTTAAGTTCTGTTTAAGCTATGAAACGTTCTGCGTAGATCTTGTGCTGTTACTCTGCCCAGACCTAAATATTACTCTGAATATCAGCAGATTTTATTCTATTAAAGAGCAATTGCATACAGATTGTGATAAGAAAATCTTGTCTTAAGCAATAACTGGCTTAAAGAGAGAGTTTTTAAGTTCTTTGGGGCACAGCATATGAATTATTATATACTTGTACAGCCCCTAGCACAATACATCCATTATTACTTTAACTTCTATATACAATCATAATACAAAAGGGCAGCAGAAATTATAGTGGCAGTGGCTAGGTATATTAATTCATGTAAAATAAAAATATTTTTATTTGTCTATTCGTCTGAAAGCCTAACATTGCAAATTATTCTTGCAACCACATATCCCTTCATGTTAAGAGACTGTTTAAATAGCAAAGATTGAAATGGCCAGATTTTAATGGTGTTGTTATTGTACAGTTAGCATCATGGGGGGTAATAAGAATCCTCTCTTCTAATATTAAATATGCTATATAGTAGTCTGGGGAAATGCAGGGCAGGAGAGTGGATTTATTTTATTCTCCAACTGATGTGTGCTATTACAGTGCTGAATCAAAGCTGTATGACTGCAGGGGCTGTATGGAGTGAAACAGAGGAAAGAAGGATGAACAAACATTAGCAGCCACGCCATTTGGCAAGTTCACAGGCAGACGCACCCCTGGGCACAAATTGTGCTAAAACTCCCTAAGGAGTTGGTATAGACTCTTCTGGGCACAGCTAAGCATCTATGTCATGCAATAGCTATTCATTGACCCCTGGGTGCACACATACAATGCCTTTTAAAGAGCACGCAGAAGACAAAAAGTGAATATTTGTCTCAGCTAACTTAGAAAACATGGCAAATCATGAATATACATGCATCTGTTCTACAACTGAAATGAAATGTCTTTATAATATTAGGCTTAAAAGTAATAAAAAATATTTATTTACTCTTCTCCCAGTAATAAAAAGGAAAGAGTTTGGAACTTGTTTTGATTTCCAAAAAAAAGTCTAGAGGGGTTGTACAGGATGGCTGAAACTGCTGTTGATGACCAGGAGAAGTGGAAGAAGAGATTAGATTATATCTTCCTTTTTGCTCTTTCCCTAATATTTATGCTTATTTTTGCTTGTTTTTCTTTGAAAAGTTACTGAACCAATGTAATTAAACTGCTATATATAATTAGATGTGTGACATAACAGAACAGAGGTACAGGATATTATCATATCCTAGTTAATGAGAGAAGAGTAGTATTGTTCCATCCATGCCTAATCAATTAATGTACATAAGCGTATAATAGACACATGTGACATTAAGGTACATTCCACATGTGGTAAGTAGCATTAAAATACAATAAAACTTCTACCCATAATATTTAGTTTCTTTCTGAATTCACTAATTGCCCCTTGTTCTGCAACAGTGTTGTATAAATACATTTCTTCTCGGAATAACTTTTTAATCAGCTTTAATACTTGCTACTTAAATTTTTGAATTCTCCCATCTTTGGCCCTTGAAATTCTTCCTTTCTATGCTTTTTCATATTGTTTTCAAAGTTAGAATATATTTTAAATGGTTGCCAACAATATATAGAGAAGCTCCTCCTTAGACCACTGGTATCAGTGGGCTAATTAACCAAGTGGTGAAATCTACTACACTTATACAGATCACATGCGATCAAATCTTCTGAAATACATGCACATCCACTTTCTAATCTCTTGTTTTCAGAGAAATCAGAATTCTGATTTGGGAGTTAGTGGAAATGATTCAGAGGATGGATAACATGACAAAGATTCTTTTACCTCTAAATCCTGCTTCACACCTGTTCTAGGTCAATAGCAACCAAATTCAAATCAATCTAATGGCCTGCTTGGCAGCCTATGTAAAGTGATTTTATACCTTCAATTCTGTTCCTAGTAGATAATTGTTCACATCCATGTTGGTATTACTGTTAGCAGTTGTGGGGGGGGGGGGGCGCATACACCATCTGTTTAAATTAGTAGGGACAATAATCTATTATTTTCAAAGACTCTTATGAATCTCCACATGACTCTATGAAATATATTATTATCCTGACCTATGGAGCTTAAACTATTTCAGTTTTGACATTCAGTGCAGTTCTTCCAATGTACCCTTTTCTTGCTTTGCAATACAACTTAAAAACAACCAAGCAAAAAAACAACCAAACAAACAAATGAAAAACAAAAAACCAGAAAGAGAGGAATAAGCTTCCCTCTCAAACAGCCTGAAACCTCTAAGACCCCTTATTTGGTAAATAAACTATACAACAACATGTAGGTTTTTTAATGAATCTGATGCAACCCTTTTCTATGAAACTTAATTCTAAGAACTGTCAGAACTTAGACTGTGGTAACAAGAGAGGACGTGGGATCACATTTCTAGTGCTAAATTGTTATTGTTGCGTAACTAAAGAAGGAATAGCAAAGCAATGTTATTGTGGAGCAGACAAACCCAGAGGGCACGTGAGCTGCTTGCAGCAGCTCATATAGAATCAGTGAAAATTTCACCCATCTTCACCTCCACTTTCACCAGAAGCATACCATGCCTCAGTGAACATGCTTGGACATGCACTTTGTTGTGGAGCAAATTGTGTCACTTGGGGCAAAATGACCCTACCTTAGCTCTTTCTGGATCTGTAGCCAGGGAGAGCTACAGCCCATGGCCACCACTTGTGCTGGCCCCACCATATAAAAAGCTGGCCTGGCCAGAAGCTCAGGGTTATTTGCTGTCAGGAGCTTCTAGGGGAGGAGCCTTTGGGAGGAAGTTGACCATGCCCCTTACTGTCCTAGGCTGCTGCTGCTGCTGCTGTGGCTGGTTGCTGCAAACTTCGTCTCAGGAGCATCTGGGGAGAAGATGACCAGGCCCTTTCCTGCCTCTGGATACTATTAGCTGCTGGCTTGGTCTCAGAACGTTTGGAGTAAGTTGGCCGCATCCCTTCCTGCCTTGAGTGGCTGGTGCTACTGCTGCTGCCGCCCCCCATGGGGGATCCTCTGATGCATGGTGCTGTCCCTATCAAGGAGGGGCCCACCACACAGCACCACAACCTAGCACCACACCCCAGCTTCTGCACTCCTGTTCCAGTCTGATGCCAAGCCGCGGTCAGGGAACAGCCTGGGGAGGGAGCCTGCACTGCCTGTGGACCCCTCCCTGACCATCACTGCCAGTCTAAAAGAACCTTGCCTGTCCCAGCTGTCTTGGCAGGCCACCCCCTCTCATGAGGGGTGGCTGCACCACCTGATACCACACCTGCAGTGGATCACTTCTTAACTGACTGACTGCTCCTACCCTCCCCTGCAGCTACCTTGCTGCATCTAATCCTGATTTGTCTTCCTGCTGACTGTCTGCTGGTGAGTTACCAGCTGGAGGCCTAAGGAGTTTCTGGACAGATCTTCCACAAAAAAAGCCTCTCCACTGCTCCAGCTATCTTTTACACTTGCCTCAGTAGTCTTCCCTGTGTGTTTTTTGCTCTTGTGCAGTAAGTCTTGTGGTCAAGTTCCCCTGACCTGGTGTTTGCTGTGGGTGAGTAAGCCAGCTCAACTTTCCCCAGCCCTTCTGTGTATGTTTGTATTTGTTTTTGTTTTTCCCTCCCTACCACATTCTCAGAGCATAGGCCTCCCAGGTTTATTTGTTTGTTTGTTTGTTTTCTGTAGGGCTCTGGCTCAGTGAGCTTCAGCCTCATTCCCTTCCTATTCCCCCTTTGCCCCACAAACCCAACCTGCCCCAGTTAGACTCACCAGCTGCATGGGATATTCTGTTTTTCTTTATTGTCTTCTCTTTTCTCATGTGAAACAATGACATGGTAGGAACCTTCAAGGGGGGCAGATGCCCCAGCAGAACTTCTTGCAGCCCCCACTATGGGGGTGCATCCCAGCCAAGCCCCCAAGGGGGATCCATGGCCCCTGCATCCTCTACCCCACTCCTCTGTGGGGACACCTGAAGCAGGGGGACCTGGACCCTCCATCACTGGCCCTTCCAGCTGGAGCAGCAGGGCCCCCATTCTGGCACTCGCCCACATGCATGGGGTAAAGTGCCAATTGCCCAAATGGAGAACCTCCACTTTAAGGTCTGGGTGCAAGCCCTAGCTCAGGTAGTGGGGGCACCCAAGATCATGTTGGCCTCCTGCTTTCACAGCAAGGGTTTCTTTTTTTCTTGCCTCAAAGGCCACTGCAAAAAGGCCGTGGAGAAGGGGCTCATGGTGGAGGGTGATTACGTCCCCCTGAAGCCTCTAGAAGAGCTGGGGACCAGGGTGGTCCTCGGCTCCATCCCTCCCTATATCTACAAGTGGGCCCTGCTCCCCCAGCTCCAAGCCCTAGTGGTAGTTATCTTCCCAGTTGTGGCCCTCTCACTGGGGTGCCAAGACCCTGACCTCCACCATGTGTGATCTTTCTGTCACTAGGTCATGATCCAGCTGGTGGCAGGAGCATGGCTGGAAGCTGACGGGTGTCCAGTAATTCCTTATCAGGGGGCCCTGGTCAGGAATTTCTATACACTGTGGGACCTGCGCTGCTTCCAGTGCTGTGCCCCAGGGCACTCGTATCGTGCTGTGCCCCATAGACCAAACAGGGAGGGCATCTCTGGGTCCCAATGGAGGGGAAAAAAGGTGCCCCTACCACTGGTGCCCCACCTCTCTCAGGCCTCCCCGGCACCCCAGCCACAACTACAAGCCCACTTGTGAGCTCATAGGATCCTGCCCCCCCAACCAAGTCTAGTGGAGTCTCAGGGAGGGTGGCAGCAACCAGAGGGAGAGAGGGAGCAGGGCTCCCCTGCCCTTAGTCATACTCTCATCCTGGCTGACCCACCCAGCCCAACCCTCACCTTCTCTTGCTGGAGACTTTCCACCTGAGGACCACACCATGGCTGAGTGGGTGCATGTCCCATCTGGGTGTAAAGGCTGAAGGGTAGAGGACTCCTCTCCCCCTCCCAAGACCATTACGGGGGGGGAGCAGCCCAACCTCCAGGGGCCTCCCCAGATGTTCCTGACACTCCACCCCAAAGAAAGATCAAATGGGTGATCCCCACAGAGTTGATTTCAGAGCTGCTGGATAGTTCTGAACAGGAGCCCATGGGGGAAGCCTTTCATTCTGCTTACTAAGGCCTTCCTCCTGAAATCATGAGCACTGTGGCTGAGTTTGGCCCAAATGAATGCCAAGCAGCAGAGCCACATCCCTCTGATCTAGGAGATAGAGGCCCTGGGGCTCACCCCAGTGAGTTCTGAGGGAGGAGATCCCCTTCCCCAGGACCCTGAGGCAGATGCCAGGGCCACCCTGGTGCCTGGTGGGTCTCTTCCTTCCCCCCTCCCAGGAAAACTTCACCTGAAGCCTGCCCCATTGTCCTGCACCAGAGCAGGTCAGAGTGGGATCCCCTTATCTCATCAGGGACCCTGCATGGACCCCAGCTCAACCCCACCATTTTCTGAAGGAGCCCAACCCCTACCCCTGTCTCAGGTGGCTGAAGAACTCTCCCAATCTTAACCAGAGTCCAGGGTCTTAGCAGACCAGGGGGTTCAGATGGTGCTAGAAAAGCCCTCTAAGCTCCAGGACAAGGAGTAGGATGCTGGAGAACCAGCAGGTTCCATGGCCTGCAGACCTCTCAGTACCAGCAGTCCCCAGGGATGAGTTTTTTGCATTTCTTGACTGTGACTACACCTGCCAGTCCACCAGCAAGGTCAAGCTAGCCTTCAACTGCTGGGGAGATTTTGACTGCATCCTTGCCACTGAGAGGGCACTGGTGGGGGAAGGCAAAGGGCCCAAAACCTTCAATGCCTAGTCTAGGACTCAGGCAATCTGGTGCCCTGAGAGGAATACCAGATTTCTACCAGGACCTCCTCTGGGCCTGGAAACCAGTCTCTGCCTCCAGGTTCACCACTACAGTCACTCAGGAGCCAGTTGTGCTCATTGAATCCCTCCTTTGGAACCCCTAGCTGGAACTGACAACCTCAGAGGTGCCCTGGTGGTGAGAGAAGCTTGATCCTGGTTGGTGTCACCCATTTTGGAGATATCCTAGACTATGATAGGCAGGAGTGGGTGGACCCCACTGTGCTGGCCCGGCGCATGGGTCTGCCCATGACACGTGCAACCTGCAGTCTGGTCCACGAGATGAAATCTGCCCTACCTCCCAACACCCTTGTTGACAAGAGTGGGATGTCCTGCATGGCAGTGGTCCCTGCCCCGCCCCCCATGTCCTCCACCCACTGGAATTCATCATGGGGCTGACACCTCACCCAGCTTCACTGCATTCCCCACTCCACCACCTGACTTGGCTGGTGGACACCAGACTGGTCATCTTTTTCACTGTCCATCACCATCACTTCAACATGCTCATGCACTGCACTGTCCATCATGCCGCCCTCACATCCCACCCAAACACCAGGTGTCTGAGTCTGTACTCCACCTTCATCCCAGAAGCCACTGGGGACCTCATCTGATGGTTCTTCCATGGAGCCATTGCCATGAGCATGTATGTGGTGAGCTTCATGGACACCCCACTCTCCTGCCCCTTCTTCATGCAAAGGGAGTCCCTGGAGCACATGACCCTTCAGTGTGCCAGGTTGCAGCTCCTCCACCTCCAGAGCCTCCTCTTGAAGTGATCATTGAATTTTCCCCCCCCACCTTTTTGTTTTTGGTCACATCAGCAGCAGCCCCACCAAGTCCTGGGACCTCCTGATCAGCCTCCTCCTGGCTCTGGTCAAGTGGGCTCTGTATTTGACCAGGAAGGAGGGTCTGGCCAGAAAGGTGACTGGAGACTGTGGGGCCACTTTTCTCTCACTTGTCCATCCACATCTCTAGGCAGAGACCAGTGGGTGGTGTCCACCAACTCCTTGAGTGCCTTTGAGAACTGGCTGGTGCAGCCTGGGGGGCTATTCTTGGTGTCCCCCTCAGATTCTCTTCTTTTCATGTTTTGATCCTTTGACCCACACAAAACTCATATCCTGTTTTTTTTCATTAGTTGTCTGAATTATTTTGTTGTCAGCCATCCATTTTCCCCATACAATAGGGGCTATTAGTTAGCTGTGTAGGCCTCAGGGGCTCACAATAATTGTGTGATACATATAGTGAGGAGCTGCTGAAGCCTGGCCACTTGACATATGGGAACACCCAGCTCCTTGTACCACCTGGACTGCTGGAAGGAGATGCTGGAGGGGATGGCCAGATCCCAGAATGGCCATGGCTCTTGTCAGAGAGATAAGCCCACATGGGTTTGGACATGGACACATGAGCATGGACTGCCTGCTCTGAAGCTGCTCTGAATTACAGTGCCCCTGAACCTTCTACCCACTGCAGCAATCTGACTGCAATGACTGATGCCTGGCTATGACCTTATGCCATCTGTGACAGAATCTGCCTTCCTGCACTTGTGGTCCCATGGCTGCACATCTACAAGATGCAGAAAGAAACCACACATGTGCCTGAGATCTGGTCCAGGCCCTGAAGCACAACCACTTGAACATCTGGTCCAGCTTTCATTGGAAAGTGGTGGAACAACAGCATCACTAAATCCAGATGGCCCAGTCTGGAACCAGAGTCTCCTACCTAGCTTGGGGCTGTGAGTACCAGCTGGCCCTGCTGGGGACAAACATACCCATGGTGCCAGCCCCTCCTGCTGACCACACTATTGGCAGGTCAGATGCAAAAGAGGGAGCAGCTGCCAATGAAGATCCTGTCATCACTCCCCCCATGTATCACCTCATCTGGGCCTGGGGTACCAGTAAACACTCGTTGGAGTATATACCCCCCCCGCCCACATGGGATGATTCCCATCGGATGCAGATCTTCCAGATGTCAAGGGGCATATTCATGCACTTGGTAGTCTGAGGACCTTTGCATCAGGGATCCAAGATCTGACCATTGGGGATGTCAGCATACCACCAGTGATCATGGCAGATGCAGCATACTTGCTCCTCTCCTGGCTGATGTGTCCTTTCCCAGGACCTCTGGATGCTCAGCAGCAGAGGTACAATGAAGCCCTCGCCCACTGCTGATGCACAATTGAGCAGTTGTTCAGCCATCTGAAGGGACACTAGTGGAGCCTTGCAACCCATCTTGGGACAACGCCACAATACATACCCTGCATTATCACCACAGCGTATGTTCTACACAATGTGTGCAAGTCCCAGGGAGAGATGTTTCAGCTCCAGTGGATGGAGGACTCCTACCATGTATCACAGAACACCCAGTGGCAGCTGCAACAGAACTGGTCAGCCAGGCTCAGTGTTGCCAATGAGGAGCATCCCCTCCAGTGACACTTGGGAGCCAGAGTACAGGACGCCATCACCTCGCACCTGCTGCACCACCCATCTAAGTAGAGGACCACACCTCTCATCACCAGCACCAGGCCAACTGCCTCCATCCTTGTCCATGACTTCAGTAGCACACAGAGTATGGCCATGTTGAAAAACAAGGCAATTTTATTCCCCTTCCCTCTCAAAACAAACCTTGCCAAACACCACCAGTGCATCAACCCCAAATGTGAAAGCAAATATAAATAGTGTACATGTGACCCAAGGGAACAGGAGAGGGGCCAGGGTCACAGGGAGGATAGGCTGAGGGGCTAGCTGACCTATGGCCCCCACCTGGGCCTCAGGACCTGAGCCTACCACCCCATGTGTGTGGGCCAAGAGGATATGGCTCAGGGTGCAGCTGCTCTGAGGAGGAGGGTGGGCACTTCTCCTGCAGGGCAGCCATTGCAGGCTGGTCTGGGCCTGGGAGAGGGCAAAGCAGGACTCATGTCTCTTGATGCCCATAGTGGGCCTGTGGGGCCTGCTTGGAGGCAACTGTGGTACCATCCAGCCAACCTGCCCCCACCTGGGCTCTGGCCCTGGTGCCAAGGGCACAGGCTGGCCAGATGGCTATGGTGGGGCTGGTGGAGCCTGGGTGGCAGCAACAGGGGCACCTGGGGCAGAAATGGCAGCCATGAGCTAGTCACTGACCCAGCTCTCATGTTCTATGGCCATATCAATGGAGGCCTGGAGTTGCTTTGTGTCCTCCAGGATCTCCATGCCCAGGTACTGCTCCCCCCTCATCAGGGTGACCAGGTGCTCCAGGGCCACCCTCTCAGCTTGCAACTCCCCAATGGCCACAGCATGGTCACAACGGAATTGATGGAGCTCCTGCAGGACTTGGGTCTGGAAGTGCTAATCCTACTGGCAGTGTAACTGCTCCTCCCGGACCACCTCCTGCCAGCCCTTTCCCTGCGGTCTGAGAGACTTAGTGGGCAGCTCCTGGGTGCAGGGCAGCAACCTCTCCTCTGGCAGATGGGCTGTCTGGAGAAAGAATAAGTGGATGTCCATCTTTAGATACATCATGGCTGGGGTTAAGAACAGCCTTGTGACAGTCCCCAGGGATTAGCTTTCCACTTGGGCACGTGGCCACGTAGGCAGTCCATGCTCATGTGTCCATGTCCAAACCCATGTGGGCTCATCTCTCTGACAAGAGCCATGGCCATTCTGGGATCTGGCCATCCCCTCCCATTATGTGCCGGGAGGGATTCTCCTGGGAAGAAGTGTCACAGCCCGCTCAGGCTATGGCACCCAGCATCTCCCTCCACCAGGGAAGATCAATGTTCCAAGAGGGCCAGGTCCTTAGGTAGTTGTCCCAGTGCTGTGGAGCTGGGCCCCATGGGCTTGTGAGGTGAGTCCTGCTCTTTCCCCTTACCCTCATTGCCAGGGCCAGATCCATCCAACAGCAAGTACTGGCAAGGTGGGGGATTGTCTTGGCCCTGCTTGTAAGTAGGCCTCAGCATGACTGATGGGGTGGTGTTCAGGAGAGGAGGAAGGCAGGTAGGGAGGTGGTAAGGACACATGAGGTACACATAGGCCTTGAAGAGGAGTGGGCTGAGGAAGAAGATCCCAATTCCCCATGGCATGTGTAGGACTTACCTGGTCTTGTGAAAGGTGGTTGGGCTGAGTGGCAGAGTTGGACCTAGCCTCTGGGGGGAGAGGGATGATGGCAAGGTCACCAGAATGTGCTCTCTAGCAATGTAAGGGACATCCCTGGGCTTCCCCTCCCCACTGCTACTGCTGTTCAGCAGCAGGAAGGGGTCCTCTCACTCGGGGCTTCCCTCAGGCATGGTGGTGGCACTGGCTGTGCCTAGCAGTATCTGCCCCTCTGCTGTTGCTCCCAACACTCAGCAATGGTAGGCCAGCAGGTATAGAGTGTAGCAAAAAGCCCCCATTTCCTCTTGCCTGCATTTGCTCTCCCCTCTTTGAATATGTTTTTCCTCTTCTACCTTTTCTTCCTTCCCCTTTCTTTCGCTTTAAGATAAGGAATTGTGTTTTAAAATTTGTATGTGTGCATTTTGTATCTCCTCTTGTATTTTGGTATTTTTATCTATTTGTGTGCCAAAGCATTTGTAGCTTATATTTTATACTCCTCACCTTTCAACTATAAATGTGTTTAGTAACAACATTAACAAGGGCAGGCATCAAACTGCTGCTTCCCTGTATTAGGTGGGCCCCTGAAAGAGCGAGTGAATCAGTGATTGAATGTGTAACACAGTATCAGGCAGCAACCTGATTAACACCTAAGGAAACTTCAGATCAACCAACAGAAGAAATCAGTAGAAGACAATGTAGCAACCGGGACATCTCTAAATGTCACTGATCAAGCGCTAGAAGCCTTGGCCTGAGTAAATCAATGCCAGGGACCAACTTTTGGGCTGAATATCTCCAGATCGACTGTTCCCAGAGCCCTATTCAAAATTCATCAACAGACTCCCAAACCTGCACATACATGCAGATGACCCCTGGGGCTGACAGATGCCACCCAGTAGCCACCCAGGGGGAAGTGCCACAGGGGTCAACGACCCCTGGGTTGGGCAAACCTGAAAACTGGGGAGTCACCAAGATCTGCCAAGGACAGATAAGTGAAAAGTGACCGTCAGCGGTTCACTATTGATCTCCAACTTGACCAGCACCTGACCTGTCCAACAAGAAAGACCAGCTGGCGACCCCCTTCTGGAAGATAATACCGTACTAGCAGAAGCCTCAATGGCAGACTCCAGCACTTGTGGGATAGGTATACCTGACTCTTGTATCTTGCTACTGTGTGTGTGTGTGAGTGTGTGTGTGTGGGGGGGGGGGACCAGCCCTCCAAGGTTTATGATTTAACTTCATTACGGTGTTTCAATCCGCCTAATAAACCAGAATTTTAAGGATCCCGAGTTGGACATTTGTAGCCAACAAGAGGATGGCCCTGCTTCTGGGGATTGCAGCTGGGTTCCTGCACTGGCTTACCCTCTTGCTTCCCTTTGCCTAGTGGCCAAGAAGTAGCAGGGGGAGGGGAGGGGGACTCGGTGACTATGGGCCCCAGGATGCGAGTCAGCTCCTTGTAATGGAGCATGGTGGTGCACCCTGCTCCTGACCACTTTTGGCATCATGGATGGCAGTAAATTGCCATTGCAATGCCTTGGCCTTAGTGCGGCACTACTGCCTTGTCTTTAGGTGCTTCCACTCTGTCATCTGGGCAGGTATCACCCAGTAGATATGTTCATTACAGTGACTTGCTCTAACTTGCTAGAGTGTGTCTTTCTGGCCCCAAATGGCCAGGAGGTTGGCCAGCCCCTCTGCCTTCCATGTTGGTCCCCAGTGCTGGCTCTGGCCAGGCTTCTGTGCCAAGGTCCCACCAGTTGTCTCACCAGCAGGGATCCCAAGGTTCCCCCTGTACAAATTTCAAAACCATGACTTAAAAAATCCCAATAGCATGCACTAGAAAGAGAACCCCAAAATCAATGAGTTTCCACAAGGAAACTGGAACTTCACTATATACAGATATATAATGGACAGCAAACAAGATACAGCAAGAGCAAGGGCAAGAAAGGGAAAAAAAAAACCTGGGTAGTGCTTTAATGACATCCTGACAATTTTATGTGGTGGTGAGGGGTGGGGAAAGACAGGAACACATGTGCCCCTGCACCCTCCCCCCAACCTCCGTAACTGCTGCCATCAGGCAGCCCCAGGATCCTCACAGCACTAGGTGACTACTTCTGGAGTCCCCAAGTGGCTCCAGCTGCCACCTGTTCTCACCTGATGCATGTGGTGATTGCCCACAGGCCCAGCTGTGCCACTGTACAGTTAGTGGGGATTAGCAGGATATTGGGGAAGGTTCCCACACTCCCACACCACCATACAAAGTTCTGCAGCTTCCTGCAAAAGGCAGCCATGGGATCACCCCTTTGCTGGCTGGCTGATGCCAGCAGAGTCAGCCAGCAGCACCCCCCATATTGTGTTTCACATTTCCAAGTGCTGCATGATGGCAGGGCCCAGCTGGGCCACATGTATGGTTGGGGGGAGGGGTTGGATGCGAGTTGGGTGCCAATACACATCGTGTGTGGTGTTGGGGCATTTTTGGGTGGGTGTTGGGAGAGGGGGGACACTCCCGCCCCAACCCCTGCTGCACACAGGCCCATAGATGCCTGCAAAAGGCAACTGTGGAACTGTCAGTGGTGACTTGTGGGTCTACACATGGTGCTGGGTAACCAACCCAGTCCAATGCTGCATGCCCCACCTCACACAATGGTGGCAAGTACCAGCTTGGTCCTGCCTGATGTGATGGCATGTGCAGTGGAGAAACAAGCAGTGGTGGAAGCCACTGGCCAATATTGTGGGGATCTGAGGGAGCAAAGTGAGTATTGTGGAGAAGGGCCACACTCCTGCACCAGAACCAGCAGCTGCATTCAGGGGGGAGGAGGAGACCCACACTCCTGCCCCAGAGCCCACGGATGCTTTAGGTGGGGGGGAAGAGGAGGCCCATGCTCCTGCCCTAGAGCCTCACAGCTGCCTTGGAGTGGGGAGGAGGCCCATGCTCCCACCCCAGAACCCTGCACCTGGCTGAGGGTGGGGGATCCCCACACTCTCACTGCACCGTCCCACAATTCCCTGCAAAAGGCAGTGGTGGAAGTATCCCTGCACTGGACAGTGGCTCTTGCCACCACTAGTTTCCCCACTGCACATAGCACAGGGTGCTGATCTGGCCAGATGCCCATGCCTGGCAAGACCTGACATGGTCCTGCCGGAGGAAGAGTATGTGGCATCGGGCTGGATTGGCACATTCAGCCACATGTAGCAGCGATACAAATGGCAGCAGGTGCCACTGGCCAACATTGCTGGGTTCCACTAACCAATGCATGGAGAGTCCTGTGCCTGCCTCTTGCAGGCAGCTGCAGGACTCTGTGCAGTGTGGGAGGCAGTGTGCCCCACTCCTTGGAGTTCTGCAGCTACCTACAACAGGCAGCCATGGGATCCTTCATGCATTGGCTGGTGGCTTTCAGCAATGTCAGCCAGTGGCTCTCATTGCAATTGTATCCCTGCTGCATGTGGTGTGGGGTTCTGATCTGGCCTGATGCCCACACTGGGCAAGAACCAGCATGGTCCTACTCAAGGTAGGGCATGTGGCATCAGGCCATATTGGCACCTTCAGGCACATGCAGCAGTAGTATAAGCAGCAGCGGGTGCCACTGGCCAACAGTGCCAGGAGCCACAAGCCAACATTTTGATGGTTCTGTGGCTGCCTTTTGCAAGTAGCTGTGGGACTCTGTGCAGTGGAGAAGGAAGTGTGGGTTCCTCCCCCGAACAACTGCCACCTTGTTCCCTTGGCTGCTGCTGCCACTGGTATCCCCACTGCACGTGGCACACTATGACGACCAGACCCAATGCCATCATCTCAGGCAGGCCCAGGATCAGTCTTGCTGCCATTGTGTGAGGCTGGATGTGTGGCACTGGGCTGGGTTGGCACCCTATGCCATGTATAGGCCCACAACTCACTGCTGGAGGTCCAGCAGCTGTGCATGGCAGGGATTGGGGCAGAAGTGTACCATCCCCCAGTACCCACTGAACCACCCCCAAGTCCACACATGTTGAAGATTGTCCCCCAAAACCCACCCAAGAACTCCTTTGACCTTCACACTGTCCCGTACCCTGGGGGCCCACACAAGCCATGAACCAGGTGGGTTCCATGGCTTCTGGCTATTACTTTTCCCCAGTTTGCAAGTGGCTCTTGCAGGCTGAGACTGGCAGCTTTCAAAAAGCCCTTTGCAAACAGAGGATCCTAGGTTTGCCTTTTAGTGAGAAAGTTTCCATTCTCACCCACGTTCTTCTTACCTTGACCTTCCATGTCTTCAGTCTTCACTTTTCCAGATTCCACAACTTCTTCACACATCTTAAATCCAACTCATGCACAAACAAGCTTGGAGTCTTCCTGAACATTTATTCTCAAGCATGCTCAAGGGGCATGCTCAGGTGCCAGGGCAAGAAAGAACCATAGAGACACTCTGGCCCAATACCAGAGTGTCGATCTGGAGGACTCCTTCTCCTGGTTGCCTCCAGGCATGATCTTCCCTTGCACCAGGCATCAGACCATGAAAAAGAACTGATTCCATCTACTACTGGGGAAGATGCAAGACATTTTTCATTCTGCAATTATAAGATGATTATTCCCTAGGAAATTTTCCTTCTAAGTCCCTAGGTTAGAAGGAGTTAAGTATCAGGTTAGTTTAAGTCTTGAGACATGAACCTTCTACCTATTCATTTTTTTCTGTTTAATACATTTGTTGATGTTGTTGTTATTATTATTATTTTATATAATTCATGATATTCTTGTTCAAAAAATGTCTGTCCCTTTGCATATCTTGGTAGGCCCTTGGCCGAGATCATGTCATAGCAATGACTTTCATAAGCTAATCATGAATAATGTGGAAAAAAATATGTAAAAAAATGGACAGGAACTACATTTGCTTCTTCCTTATAAACAGCATTCATAAGGATATATGTGTAGCAAAACCCCCAGTTTCTTTTTTTGTTTTAATTGCTTTCCCTTCCCTTCCTGAACCATTTCTGACTTTTTCTCTCCCTCTCTATTCCCTAAAGATCAGTATAAGTGAGCTCAGATTTAGGATAAGCTTTAAACATCTTTATTTTGGTAGCAAGTTTTTGGTTTTGGATATCGACCTTTTTATATTGTATTATTATTAGGTTTGTATTGATTTTTATTGTTGTATACTGTATTATTATCATTTTCATATTGGTTTTTATTGTTTCATATGGATATTATATTGTTTAGGCCTGTGTTTGTAAGTGAACCAAAGTCATGTCAAGTTTCCATTGTATATGTCAAGCCTGCATCTTCTGTCCTCTGCCCGGGCATCCCATGTTGCAACTGTATGAGACACATATCTCTCTCATGAAAATTGTTTCCCCGATGAATGAGTGTGATTAGAAATGATTGGAATACAATGGTAGCAGGCCTCTACTGAATGGCCTGTAATGGCTAGGCCATCACCTCGCATTGATTCACCCAGGAACCATGGACCTCAGCCAGAAACAGAGCCAAGACCAGCATTTGAAAGACAAAGAACCCTGCAAAACCAGCAACTCTTACCATTACAGACACCCGAAACTGCACATACCTGCATGGAGCGCACACGCTCAGTACGCCAGGGGCTGACCCTTGCCTGGGCATGCCTCCTGTCACTAGGGTCACAAAAGGTCTGCCTCTATAAAAAGGGGCAGTGAAGACAGACCCAGTGGGAATGCCATTTCCATCTGGATCAGCACCATGCCACACCACCTATCCACCCAGAGGCACTGCTGGTGACCCACCTCTGGACAACACCTACTAGACAAGGATCTCTTCCAGCCTAGACAGGTAGATATTACCTGCACACTTCCTCCTACAATATGGACTCTCTCTCTGTCTCTCTTTTTCGTCATGGACTTCAGCCCCTGCACCAAGCCTCTTTAAACTCTGCTGCCATTTTGTGTGTGTGTGGGTGCAAGGGAACCAATTTGGCATTCTGTCACCAACTCCCCTGTTCAGTAAAATCACTGTCATTTGCAACTCTGAGTTGGGACATGTTTTACTGAAGCCCAGTCCCTTCTCTATCTTAAGTTGCAGCCTCATTCTCTCTCTCTCTTTCTTAGCTCCAGCACCCCCCCCCAGCTTCCAAGCACCTCTTAGCTGTCCTGCAGCTTTCTCCAGCTTCCAGCACCTATTGCCACTCCCTACAACTTTTCTAGCTGCCCTGGAGCCATCCTCTGGCTCCCCACACCCAGCTCCGGTCCCAGACTCTGTGCCAGCATGCTTCCCTTCCCTCCAGGCTTTGGGCATTGTCTTTTAATCAATCAAGATCAATTAACCTAAATTACCTCCAGCCTTAGTTCTTCAGCCCAGGCCCCTGTAGTCTACTGGTTCTAATCCCCATCCTGATAACTTTAACTCCCTACACTTCTACTTTCTTACTTTAACCTTTCCCCAGGCATCCCAAATACACCAAGCACATACATACATACATACATACATATATACATACATATTACAATACCCAACTTAGGAACTTACTTGTGCGTATGTGTAGGTGGGTGGTATGTGTGTAAATTAGTAAATACTCATATAGATAGATAGATAGATAGATAGATAGATAGATAGATAGATAGATAGATAGAAATGGTTGTGTGTGTGTGGTATATGAATTAGTAATCCACAAACCTTGTGGATTACACAAGTGTGTGTCTTGGATGTGCAGGTGTTGGTAACTGATTCTGTCTAAATGTGGTGTGAGTAGTGTGTATGGGATTAAATTGGTGATAGGTGTCTATGAACCTATACTAATTATTTTGAAGGTGTGTGTATATGAATTGGTAGTGTATGTGTGCGCACATGTGTGTGTGTGCACATGTGTGTGTGTGCACCTCTGTGTGTATATATATGGCATTGTGTGCATGATATATGAATTAATTATCTGTGTCTAATTTTCAGGGTGTATAGCATATGTGCTTGAACTGGTAGTAGGTATGCATGTGCCTAGGCTGGTTTGAATGTGTATTTGCCTGAGCCGGTAGTGTATGTGTGTAGGTACTTAATTGATTTGTGTGTTTGTATATGTGCAATTGTGTTATGTCTTCTTGTCTAACAGTGCGATATTGAGATTCTGAGAGTCAGCCTGACCCCACAGAGCAACAAATGACCCCACAGGGTGGCCGAAGCCAGTGGAGTGGGGGGGGGGAGGGAGGATGGTGAGTGACCCAAGGCCAGCAGTGCTCAGCAACAGCAGTGGCAATGGTAAAGCTGGTGGCAGTCGACAGCAGCTGCACATGGCAGCTACAGTGGGGCCTGTACAGCATTGTCTGCATGGTTCCCTCAAAATGTGGGATCTAGGGCAGTCTCTCCGCTTTACCACCACCTCTAGGATGGCCCTGGATAGCTCTTTTTATTGCTGCAGCAAGGCTCTCCTTTGTATAGGTTTCACCAAGGAGCTGGCAAATAAGCAGATACTCCATAGTCTCCATTTCATTACACTAGCATCTATTGGTGTCATTAAAGTAGCCTCATTTGATCATGTTTGTTTATGTTCTTTCAGTTTACATGCACAGGCAATTCAGACATTGCCATGTTGGCCAGTCTAGATGATCCTATCTGTGAAGGTGGTTCCAGGTCCATTTCAGAGCACCTGATTGCATGTGTAACACTAGTCACAGTGCCACCCACGGTCATATCTGAATTCCAGGTCCTGGGGTGTCAAATAGCCTCAGTCAACCTCCCAGCCCCTAAGGCTGGAGCCACCTTTGCATGGAGTGCTTATTATTATTTACAAAACAGTTTATTCTTTGCAAACAGTCAACATATGAATGAGATTAATAAAAACAGGATATCATTAATCTAATTATTAAAGCCAGGGTATTAATGAACTAAGAACACTTTATACTAACTGAATAAAGAATACCCTCAGTCCAACTCTCCAGCTTAAATCTTGAGACTTAAACGAATTTCAGCAGGAGCAGATAGGGTTAACAACACATCATCTCTCCTTTAGATTAGCAACATAACAACATTGTTAGTGCAGCCCAGCTTGCTTCAGAAAGAAGGTGCCCTCTTGCTCTCTGATATAGCCTGCATGGGGAAGAGATTTTCTCTGGTCCAGCTGTTTGTTGTATCTGCAGAAGAAACACACACTGTTCCCACCCCCCTCAAAAAGCACCTTTCTCCGATTCCCAGATACAGGCCCTTGTGCTTATAACTGAAACAACCCTTGGTTTATCACCCATGCAGCCCCAGGCTGTTTTCCCAGTTAACTCTCCCCAGAGCCTTCCCAGACTGACACTCTACCCTCCTAGACAAATCTCCCCTATGACCCTTTTCACTCTACATGGGTCCATCTACCTCACAGAGGGAAAAGGATACCAGGTCTATTTTCTCCTCATCACAAATTGCAGCTTCTATTCACAGGCAGGCTGCAGCATGGTTCAATGCCCGAGCTCCGTGGTCCTGGGGCCCCCTCCCTTCTCTGAGCCTGGCTGTGCAAATCAAAAAACATGTATATGCTTTTGAAAACAACTGTGACTGCAAATTTTTCTGCTCTGCCTTTTCAGGGATCTTTAGCCTTACTGCAAGTCCAGCAGCAGCTATTACACATGTAAACTTTTCTTCCATAATTCCAGTTGCTCCCTTTCAGCTCTCTTGTCCAAAGCTGCAACACTGCTTACAAAAATCTTTTGCACTTAAGACATTTAGTTATTTCTATGTGACCATAGAGTGGATTTCTCAGGGGCTTTCATCTGCCTTGATCTTTTTTCTTTGGCTCGCTACCATTGTTCTGCTATCAGGTGGTGCAATGCCAACCAATTAGTTCAGGCCATCTTTTACTGTTGGCTTTAGACTTTTATGACAGCTGTCATTTAGAACTGGGTCTTGTTGCTTTGCTGATTGTTCCCATATTGGATATGCATACTCTTGCAGTGGAGTAATACAAGGCAATATCTATGGTTCATAATGGTGCTGGGTTCACTCCCCAGTTTGAGATTACCAACATTCAAAGTATGTTGTTGTGGGCACTGACTTCACCTTTCATCTTCTCTTCACATGCTTTAAAGGTAAGTGTTCAGGCCAATGTAACCCCCAAGTATTCAGAGTTTGAGTGATTAATCAGTGGGGCTCATCAGATTGTATTCATTGGTAAAGCTTCACACAAACAGCCTAAAATATGGATTAGAAGGGAAAATGATATGGAGGAAAATCAATTTAGCATGCCATATGCAAAAGACTATGATCTTGATGACAGAATAAGTCACTTGAACAGCAAAGCAGATGGACTCAAGGATATACGTATAGAACAGATCAAGCACTTCTGCCCCACAACAAAATTGTGGGTATTACACCTTTTTAACAATTGCTTGTCAACCCTTAGATTACCTAAAGTAGGGTAATACTTTATTCTCAATTTCCTTTCACTTAATATCAAACATCTAATACCACAGCAAGCCAGATTTAGGCCAGTTAAATCTTGCACTGGCCAAATAACTAAACATCACCCATCATATAGAAGATGGATTCCAGAAAATGATATTAACGGGGGCTGTGTTTATAGACCTATCAGCAGTATATGACAGTCAACCACTAAAATCTGCTTGCCAAAATCTATGAGATGACAGCCTCCCACGGGTAGTATGCTATCACTGATCCTTTTTAACATATATACCAATGACCAACACTTCCAGAGTAACATGAGGAGCTTCGTATATGCTGATGATCTTTGCATCACATTGCAAGAAAAGGACTTTTCATTGCTGAGAACAGACTAACATGTGCACTGAGCAATCTCTTCTACAGTAAGAACCAGTGGTCATTTGTCATTTAGGTGGGCTGAATGTGATGTTATTCACATAATTTTATTATATGTCACTGACTTAAAAAACTGTCATGTCTTATTCATGGCCAGAAACAGACTGTTTTTGTTTAGGAGCTTACAAAATAAAACATAGAGAAAAATAAAATTAACCACCATTTTCAAAAGCATTTGTCCTATTTAGTTTAGTTAGGTACCTAGAAAGTTGATCTATATTCTATAAACAGGGCTTAAGAATAAACTAACTGTCATCATCTGCTCCTTGGAGCTTCTGCATGAGGCAAAGGCTGCACAGGAATGAATACATAAATACAAACAAAGAAATGCTGGTTTTCATAAATAATATATTGTTCAGATCTTCTACAGCACCAAGATGCCTTTGAGCTTTCCTTTATCTTCCAGGGAAATTACTTGTATTATTTAGTGCACAAGACTTATATTTAAAGAATACACTAACTATGAGGACTGTGTGAAGTATGCATAAGTACAGGAAATGTATAAGTGAGTAGATTATTGTTCACTTACTATATGTACACAGGAAATTTTTTTAGACTTTCATCAGGTTCTAGGTTTTGGGAAAGTGATTTGATTGTACAATATGTAAGACAGTAGTAATATGGCCCATGCTCTCTACTCCATATTCAACATTCAGGTTCATGATATTTCTAGAGGTGCACTGATACATCGCTTCGATATTGGATCAGTACTGATATAAAGAAAATTGTCTGTATCGGAAATCAGCCTGAAGTGCCTGATAATTTGGCTGATAAATGCCCATGGATGCATGCACACCCAGAACAGGACATAGGTAGTGAGGAGCACAGCCTGACAGTGTGCAGCTGGTAAGTCTGTTGTGGTGGAAGAGGAGAGGGGAGGGCAGGGATGTGGAGGGCAGGTCAATGCCATCCACTGTGACGGATGGAGGGGGGAGGGGCAGGCACTGCCTAGCAAAGGTGGGGTAAGGCACAGGATGGAGCCACGGTTCATGGGAGGGACAGCTCCCACCACTGCACACACCACAAGAAGGCATGAGGTGGAACCAGTGCCCCCCTGGATGTGCATGGTCCTGCAGCAGTTCCAGATTTGCTCCTGGTGCTAATGGGGTTGGCGATCAGCTGCTGGGGGACCTCCTGCCTTGGTCAGCAATCAATCACTGGGAGACCTCCCACCTCAGTTGATAATCAGTCGCTGTTACTCCCTCCCCCAGAGTCAGGAGGCAACAGTCACCCATGATCACCCCCATTAGAAGCACCAATACTTCTATAGGAGAATAAAGACATAGATTCAGGGACTTATCCTGTCCTGTGCTGCTGGCACTTCTTAGGGGGGGGTACCAGCCAGTACTTCCCACTCCCCAGCAAGTGATGGCCAATCTCAGTGGGGACACATGCCCCTCCCATGCATTGCTTATGGGAGTGATTCATCAAACCCAAACAAATCCTTTCTTTTTGGATCTCCTCAGGACCATGATCCCAAATCTATATGTAAAAAAAACCCCAAACAAAATAAGAAAAAAACCCAGGAATTTGGTTTTCACTGTTATAATGGGTTCTTCCTTTTCCTCATTTATGTTATAAGGATGTACAACATGAGGGCCATATTTCCTGAAAATCATTTAACAGACTTATGGGAATGAGGACAGTCCTTGGTCATTCCTTGATTTCTATATTTACAATGGCAGAAGGATTCACTGAACCTCCACTTAGTTTTTGTGTTGTCTCAGATTTATTCCATGTTGATTTGCAGTTAATGTAAATAGTTATATTTTGCTCTCTACTGTAAGTTTCAGGCTTTCTCAAATTTCTGTTATGGTCTCTACCATAGAGACCTCTGTGAAAGGAATGCAACATTCATGTTTGTGGGGAAAACAAACATGAGTGTGAGGAAAGCAACCATGTTTCTATAACAGATGCTTAGCTCATGGGTTGAAAGGCATATTCATCACACTACAGTATCATCTGCAGTGATGGCAACTTTTTCAGAGCAATATAGACAAATACAATAGATCACAGGGGATGAGGAGAGTTTGACACAGGAACCTAGACTCCCCTTGTGTCTCCCTTGTGCATATACATAGAAAAATATACTATATAATGATGAATCCAACTAGTCTTTTAGGCATCCTATGAAGTAAAACTCTCTTGAATTAAATTAACTGCTGGAATAATAGTTTAAAATTCTCTGCTTTCTTTAGATTGGGCAGAATATTGGTATCAGCAGTACAAGTTTTCCTCTATCTCCCTGCATAATAGGCATTCACTCAGACCTGGAAGTATCGCTTCCGAACTGAATGGTACCTCCTCAGTTAAGGTATAAGTCTAAATGGTGCCGTTTGTATTGTGAATATCTGCTTATTAGGGTATGGAATGAGACTTGCTAAACTATGTCATGTAGACTTCTTGAATACAACAGTTCCCTATCACCTGTAAACCTGGTAGAATTTGGAGCTTTTTATGAAAAGTTTTAAATACTAGTACTAAATACTTGAAATCTTGGTTCCCTTTCAGAATACCTGTTCAGTGCAGAAAATTTAGGAGTGAAAAGATGAAAAATCTAGTACACCAAATTGGACTGTTGTAACAGGCTGGTTAAACTGATTCATGCCTGATGCATTTATAAATCAAGAGAATTAGTAGAGGGGAAATATATTTTTAAGGACTCCATAGACATGTCAGTAAATGTTTGGTGAGACAACAATGTTTGCTTCAGAGGCTAAAAAATAGCTGCTGAAATCTCAGCATCAGAAATCAGAAATCTCCTGTGAAATGTACTGTAATCACGAGGGAAGAATTGGGGAAAAAAAAGGAAGAGGACATAATATCCTTCATTTATATATGTGAAGAATTTCTTTCATCCTCTCACTTGCTCTAAGTTGTTAATTCTTATTTTAATGTATCTCCTGGTTAAATGTAGAGGCCCCAAAGTGGAATGAAGTTCATACTTCATCATTTGTTTTGATGGTCCTCCTCAAGTTTCAATCAAAGCATCAAAGAAATACAGACACGTGCAAGTAGACTTGATACACTTGGACCAGATTTAGTAGTTCTTATATAGATTTGGCAGTCTTCTTTCCAGCTGAGTTAGGATATATGTGTGTCTACAGTATCTTGATTTTTCAGTGATTTGTTGTTTAAAAGTACTGAAAGATAAGACTTTCAAAATCCACAGACTTCTTTCAAATTTCCATTGTGCAAATGGCACTGTATCAACTAAAGCCAGGCCAAAAAATCAGCATAGGCATTTAAAATAGATATCACAAGTTTAATTTACAGACACAACAATGGCTAAGCCCTCCTAACCCCATTGCTAATGTTGATTTTTTCTTTAATTTTTGGTGTTGGCTTTTGTTTAAAAAATATGTATTTATTATTCTATTACAAAGCTGGGTTATAATTAATTCATTACATGGTCTTTTTAAAATATACCCTGCAGTTTGCTGTTTAGTAGCTAGCTAAATCAGCACTTGAAATATAGATGCTAAACTAATTGTCTGTAATGCGTTCAGGGATGTTTACTCTCCTTCAGACATCAAGAATGAATTTTTATATTCTGATTTATTTGAGGATGGAGCTGCAAAATAAGAGGTGGAAGGGGTTTAGAATGAATGGTTCTAGTAATAGATTTGCAGCAGTCTTTGGCATCAGCAAATTCACAGAATAATACTTTAGGGATCCATTTTTATTTTAGCAACAGTTTAATAAATAAATATTTTGCTTTTTAACTCATAACCCATTTGGAAGGCTTCTAGACAAAAAAGCAATTGACTTATGAAAATCGCAAAGGATGTTTTTGCTTTGGTTTGTTTTTGTTGACTTAGAAGATGCAAAGTCTTTTTCAAATTTAAAGTACTATAAAGACATCAGGGCAGATAGAAAATTGACATCAGTTATTAATCTGCCCCATTACTAAATTGTTCCTAATATTGTTCTCTGAGGCAGGAGGCCCCATTTTTCTGTGTTACAGGTGGAGATCCTGAGGAAGATGTGAATTAACTTCACTTACCCAAGGAGTGATTGCCAGAGAGTTATCTTCTGTTGTTGTTTTTACAGAATCCATTACAATAATACATTGAAACATAAAGGCCTGATTCAAAACCTCTTTTACATAAATGAGAATCTTTCTAGTCACTTCAATCAACTCTGGGTCAATCAAACAACAATTATGTATCCTAAATTAATTTAATTGCACTAGACATGGTAATGAACTTTCCATTTCTTCCCAATGCATGCCAACACATCCCTGTCTTCTAGTCCTGCCTCCTCTTGGAATATAGATTTATTTAAAGCACAGAAGAAAAGCCATATAAAATGGAAAACAACCTCTTCATAAAAACAGAAATAAAGATCAACACAAATTAGCTGGGCATTTTGCCAGGATGGAACATGAAATAGATTGTATGAATGGCATTATACATTGGTCAATATCAAAATGTTTGCTCTCCCTCCTCCTCCTCCTTGTATGTGTCTCCTTTTGCTTTCCTGTATTGTTTCTCCACTAACGTGACAAGTAACTGTGTTCCTCTGAAAACAATAAAAAACATTTAATTATACAAACCAAAAATGATATTAACTTGCCTATTTTAATAAAGGTCTTCATATGACATCACTTTAACCAACAAATAAGGATTGTTTGGGTGAAAGAGTCTCTCTAAGGAAATAAGGATCACTGGGATGGATCTATTTAATTCAGTGAACTGTTCACCTCATCAGATCAGCAAAGTAACATTTTTAATCATTAAGAATTTGTGTATCCTACAAAAGTGTGTGAATACCTAACTACTGTGCTGTTTCTTTATGCCTTATGAAAGAGTAGTGAGAAATAGAAAATCCTACCTCAGTGCCTAACTCTGTCTATCATGACACTGGTGTTTGATGCTGAGGGAGTTTTTTAATCCCTCTATGCTTTTGCTAATGCATAGAACTACACACTAATAATTTGATATTAATTATTACTTAAAAGTTTGAGCCCTTTCCCAGCCCTTTTCCTTACTCTTTCCATTGCTGATTTTTAGCTTTCAGGACGGGGACAATTCCTTCCAGAGTAGAGAGGAAATATGGCAATATAGATGATAATAAATTACCATATTTACTTGACTATAAGATGGCCATTGTTAGACCCCCGACTCCATACGATACCCAATGACTAGGGAGACAATGGATTTATGCCATCATGCATCACTTGCATATATTGTTCATCAATAGCTCTAGTCAAAATGAGAGACAGCTCTGGACAAATTCCAGCAAACTGGGGACCTGCTTAAGCAAATGGCTGGCTTAGTATGAGCATTCATAAGCAAAATATGCTTTATCTTCTAATGATAGCTGATGGTTTGCATCCTGTTTCTTTTACACAACGAGCTATATATCTTACAACACTACTATATTGTTAGGAAAATGCTTGCCTAAGCATCTTTCAATGTTACTTTTAACATACCATTCTGCCTTGTGGTTAGCACCTTTGCTAGGCCACAGGTTATAACCTTTTATTCGGCTGCAAAACCAATGCTCCCCAAGACACAAATACTAAACAAGGTCTGGTTCAAAAGAAAAACAGAAGGGTCTGAGTCCAGTGTGGGCAAACCCAACCCTGTTACCTTGATGACTATTTACTGCCAGCAATGTCCATGTTGCATAAGCATTAATAAACAGACACAACATAAATAAGGGTCTTGTCTTGCTGTCTTGTTGCAGGCTGCACTTTGGCCTTAGAGTTTATGACCACCTTTTTCCTGGGAAGCTAGGCTCTTTGGGGTGTACTCCCCCAGTCCTGAGCCTGATTCATCGGGTGAACTTGTCATGTAAGTAGTTGGAGCCCATGGGCACTACAAAACCCCACAACACCCTTACCAGTAGCTGGTTTCCAATGTCCACCAAATGATTTGGGTCCTACCATTAGAGCTGATGCCTGGCTCATTGTGAGCAAGGCATCATTGGTTCCCAGGGAGGGATACAGTGTAGTCTGCTGTCTATGCCAGTGCCTCCTTTTCTTTGGGACTAGCACTGACCTATGAGGCAATCACTGGGTTGACTGGAGCCAACCCAGACCCCTGCATGGCCTGCAGATGTGACCAGGTGCTGAAAGCCCCTGTGGGGTCATCATGAGCTACAGCTGTATCCTCCCAGCTCCAGGCCGTGCCAGGCATGTTGGCTACTTGTGCCTGTCCTCAGTGGGGCTCTGGGACTGTGTAGAGCCTAACTGCTTCATTCCAACTCTATTTCAGCCATCTATTTCAGCCCTGTGTTCAGGGTTGGATGATCCCAAACTAAACCATTCCAGGTAATTATCTGTTTAACTACTAGGGCAACTCAAGGTAGCTTATTTCAGTAATTGACCACCCTTATAGTTAGAAGGGTCCTCTAAATCTCAAGTCTACATTTTCTCTGCAGCTTGAGGCCATTGATTCTAGTCCTGTTCCCTACAGCCATAGAGAAAAACCTGTCCCCATCTTCTCCATAATCAGTCAGGTATTTGACACTTATCACATCTCAAATCAGTTTTCTCCAAACTAAATAACCCTAGCTCTTTCAGCCTTTCCTAATAAGTCATGCTTCCAAAGCTTTTTTCCAATCTGTCCACAGCCTTCTTGAAGTGTGATGTTGAAACCTGGACACTACTCCACGTGAAGTCTTGTCAAGAATGGAAAAATAATTTCCCTTGATTTGCAAGTGACACTCCTGTTATACAACTTAAGATGCTGTTGGCTTTTTTTTCCAAAAAGAGCATGCTGTTGGTTCATATTCAGCTTATGGTCCACTGTAACCCCAAGATTCTTCTCAGCAGTACTGCAGCCTAGTCAGTCATTCCCCAGTCTGCTTTTGTACATTCACTTATTCCATTCCAAGTGAAGGATTTTCCACTTGTCCTTGTTTCATCTGGCTGAGTGCAGACCTTTTTTCCCAGTCTCTCCAGGTCATTCTGATTTCTGCCCTGCCTTTCAAAGTGTCTGCAGCTTTGCTCAACTCTATGTCATCTGCAAATTTGCTCAATGTACAATTAATCCCATTGTCATAGATTTAATAGACATTAGGGCTGAAAGGGACCTCGGAAGATCATCGAGTCCAGCCCCTGCCCAAAGGGCAGGAAGTCAGCTGGGGTCATAGGTTCCCAGCAAGATAAGCATCCAGGTTACTTTTGAATGTGTTCAATGTAGGCACTTGAACCACCTCCGGTGGCAGGCTGTTCCAGACCTTGGGGGCTTGGACAGTAAAGAAATTCTTCCTTATGTCCAGGCTGAAACGGTCTTGTAGTAGTTTATGACCATTCGACCTGCTCGTCATCCCTTGAGGTGCTCTGGTGAACAAACATTCCCCCAGATACTGGTGGTCACCCCTGATAAACTTTTAGGTGGCCATCAGATCACTCCTGAGCCTGCACTTTTCCAGGCTAAAGAGCCCCAGGGCTCTCAGCCTGTCATCGTAGAGTCTGCTTCCCTGACCTCTGATCATGTGTGTGGCTCTTCTCTGGACTCTCTCAAGCTTCTCCACATCCTTTTTGAATTGTGGAGCCCAAAACTGGGTGCAGTACTCCAGCTGCAGCCTCACCAAGGCCAAG
>JAGPOW010002742.1:56802947-56813436 GCA_030014935.1 Caiman crocodilus | reverse complement strand
GGGTCCTCTTTTTGTCCCTTTTTGAAGATAGGGACCACATTGGCCCTCTTCCAATCCTCCGGCACCTCACCAGAGCACCACGAGCGCTCATAGAGCCGCTCATAGAGCTCTCTCCTCTGTTGTGTAACCTATGACTCACACCTACCCCTCCCATGTAACTTTGTTCCTGAATGAATGGGAAAGAATGAGAGTTCTCGAGAGACAATGGCAGTAAGTTTAAAAATAGCTCCCTCTGAATGACCGAACCATTGACAGCAATACCTGGACCAATGACCCAGCCCTTGGAATCAATCTTAGCATTCAAGAAACAAAAGATGAGGAAACCCAACATTATGCCAAGGTTGCACTTGCTCAGTATGTACATCTGGAACCCTCTTGAAGAGGACCGACCTTGCCTGGACAGACCCTTCCCATAGGAGATCATGGGTAGTCTACCCCATGAAAAGGAGTAGTGAAGACTGACTCCTTGGGCATACCATTTCCATCTGGAACAGACCAGCTCCACGTCACATTGCCTATGCATCCCAGAGGTCTTGTCAGCGATCCCTTCTGAACAACACTGAGCTGACGGATACCCCTGCTGGCCATCGAGAACTGACTTTCAAGCTAGGACAGGTAGATGTCACCTTCATATTTCCCCTTCCAATTTGGACTCTATCGCTCTCCTCCCAGATTTCAGCCCCTGAATAAGCCTCTTCAAACCCTGCTGCCATTGTCTGTGTCTGTGTGCATGTATGCGTGCAAAGAAACCAATAAAATATTGTGCCCTCAGCTCCCCTTTTAAATAAAACCACTATAGTTTGTAACCCCAACTTGGGTTGTGTTTTACTGAGCCCTGGTCCCATCCCTATCTTAAATTCCAGTCTCTGTCTCTCTCTCCCCCTCTCAGTCCTGTTGCTTTCTGCAGGTTTGCAGCCCTGCTCCCACCACTTTTTGCCTCTTGCCACCTCTTCCCAATCCCGATCGCTCTCTCTCTCTGTGTTCTCCAGCCTCCCCACTCCGCATCCCCCCAGACCCACTCCTAGTTTTCCTCTCCCCATGTACCTCTCAGCTCAGCTGTAGCCTCCTTGCTCCGGCTCCAGTCTCCAGGCTTCTCCCAGGTGTTGCTTCTTTGCACTGCTGGCTTTCTGCTTTCAATTCCACTTAAATTAACCCAACTTCCCTCCAGTCAGTCATTTCTAATTCTGGTACTGGCAACTTTCATCTCAACCTCCACCATCAGTAA
The DNA here is from genome assembly GCA_030014935.1 of Caiman crocodilus. Lineage (NCBI taxonomy): Eukaryota > Metazoa > Chordata > Crocodylia > Alligatoridae > Caiman > Caiman crocodilus. The sequence goes on along the minus strand of JAGPOW010002742.1, from coordinate 56,812,211 downwards.
CCTAAGATAACCCCAAGCCTCAGTTCTGCAGCCCAGCTCTTTTTCTAGTCTACTGGTTCTAGTCCCGACAACTTTCACCCCCTACATTTTCACTCTCTTTCTTACCTTAACCTTTGCACAGGTATCCCAAGTACACCAAGCACATACATACACACCACAACACCCAAGTTAGGAACTCACCTGCATGTATGTGAAGATGAGTGCTATGTATATGAACTGATATACATGTATGTCACTGCGTGCATGATATACAAATAGTGATCCATGTATGTATATTGGGTGTGCAATTTATTTTGGTCTGTATAGTGTGTGTAGGTGCTTGAATTTGTTATAGGTGTGCATTTGCCTAGGCTGATAATTTTGGATGTGTATGTGCCTGAATTGGTAGTGTGTGTGCATGCCTAGTGGGGGGTGAATGCATCCAGGGTGTGTACATGCACCTAGTGTGTGTGTATGCACCTAATTGATTTGAGTGTATGCATGTGTAATTGTACACCATTCCCTCCTGTCAGTTCAATATTGAGATCCTGAGAGTTGGCTTGACCCCACAGGGCAACAGTGCTGCTCTTCTTTCTCCCCATAGTAGCTTGAATTTTATCATTCCATGATCACTGTCCCCAGTTTGCCTTGCATCTTCACATTCTTAACAAATTCCTCCCTGTTTGTGAAAATGTGTCCTAATTGGTCTCTCTACCATTTGTATCAAAAACATATCCCCAACACACTTCCGGAATTTGCTGGACTGCTTGTACACTCCAAGCAGATGTCCTGATAATTAAAGTCCCCAGTGAGAACCAGGTCCTGTGATTTGGAAACTTCTTTCAGATATTCAGCAGGAGTGAAGGGAAGAAGGTGATGATCTTTCTCCCTTTTAGAGGCCTGGATGTCTTTACTTACTGGATGTCAGCAATGAGAAGATAGTACATCAGCATCCAAAGAGCTGCATTCTGCCAGTACTGAGAGAACCTGTAGGACCACAGAAGACAACTGACAGTGAGTGGTTTCATTCAGAGATAGCTATCAGGGGTTTCTGAGGCCAGGTTCTGTGTAATAGACTCCTGGTTAGGTATTGGATTTGAATGGAGAAACTGACTGGGGGCCCCCAAAATGCAGGCATTTGAACTGCATAGGTAGAAAGAACTGTTCTAGGCTATCATATCAATCCTGCAGACTTGTCAAGAATACTTACCAGTGACCCCCACAAAAAAGTACCATGAGTGTAGACTGTACCATCAGGTTACTGAAAGGCTATGGTGCAATGGGAGGCAGAGCCCTGAGGAACATTGTCGAACAGAAGGCCAACAATGGTTTAAGTCAGCAAACTTCCCTCTTTATTTAACTTTAACACCAAGTCATCCTGGATAAGATGGGGTGGACTCGTCGTTAAGCCTCTAATGTAAACCACTTGTTGAGATCTGAAGGCTAGCACACAAGTAGTTCCCCCAAAAGAAGTAAGTAGCCAATATTCAGGTATTTACACTCCCAAAGTGAGGTTTTGGGCCTGGCACAGTTAGGTGGGTGGCTCTGCATAGTAGTGCCCCCTCCTCTGCTGCCACACTCCAGTCATGTGAATTATCCAACCACATCTCCATAATTCCTATTACATCATAATTTGATTCTACTAAAACCACCATTTTTCCTGTTTACAGGGAACCCCTGCTTAGTGCTCTTAATTGGTTCCTGAAAAAAGTGAGCTTTAAATGGAATAGCATTTAGCAAAACCTGCTGCCAGCTGTATGATGCTCATGAGTATTATAATGAAACTCGATGACCACTAAGTGGAATTGGGTATCAATGTAAAATGAGCATTATTGTAAACTATCACTAAGCAAACAGTGGTAAGTATGAGTTGCCTGTATTCTCCTTGCTTCTTGCATATAAACATTTCAGGTATTTAACTCATCCTATCTTCTTCCTGAGAACATTGGTAAAGCTTCCAGTATTGCTTCTTCTTAGTAAGTTTTTTAACCAGTTTCCCAGACTTTTTACTTACAACTGAGCTTTTGTATATATCCCCTAGTCAACATAGTTTAAAGCCTTCCTCACTGTGTTAACAAACAAAGCCATTCTTCCCTGTTTTGGTCAAGAGGATGCCATCTCTTCTCAGCAGGCTTTCTCCTTAGAATACCATCTAATGTAGAAAGAAGCCAAAGCCCTGCTGATGAGACCATCTACAGTTATGTTTGATCTCCTGGATGTCTATGCACCTACCTGGGCTTTACTTCTGACTAGAATGACTAATGAGAACATGACCTGGGCTGTTGCACTTTTCATCTTTGCACCAAGAGTCATGATCAGCTCATACTTTTCATTAGCTCAAAGTCACCCCAGGCAGCATCATTCATGCCATCATTCATGGATAAGGAGCACACAATATTAGTCAGAGTGCCAGATGAGTCTTGACAACTATTTTTGTGATGTCTCTGATCCAGCAAGCTCCTAGCAAGCAGCAGACCTCTTGAGCCAACAGGTCAGGTTGGCAGATGGGTACTTCTGTGTCCTACAGGAAGGAGTCACCAACCACCACCAACTGTTTTGTTTATTTTTCTCATCCATGGTCTTGATTTTCTTATCCTTAGGGTTTCATGGATTGGCCTGTCCTGCCACTGGAGAGACCTTTTCATTCTGTTTATGGTGTTGACTTTTATTTGCAATCATGCTGCTAGAGAAAAAAACAGGCACAGTGAACACTATTATCATCCACTCTGGAAAATTGCAGACTTAGATCAGCATTGAGTTAGTATTATAATATTCCAAATGATGCAACAGTGACCAACTAAGCCAGGTTCTTTCTAAAAAGAAGGCATAGAGATGTGAAAGAAAAGAAATAAGATTAGAAGAAATGTGACAAAGGAAAATGAGCCACAAGGAAGGCAATATAAATCCTACATTCCAAGCAGTGTTCAGGATTTAAGTGAAGCCCGAAGCAATGGAGTCTTGGTCTCCCACCTTCTCTGCCTGGCTCTGTCCAGTCATATTATCTCTCAGGATCAGAATGACTATGTTCCCAAGGTTACCAGAACACCAATTTTACTTTATTGATTTCCACTCCCACACTCTCTTCTTTATCAGACAGTCATTGGTGGCATTGGTAGGCCTTTGTGTTTAGATTAATCCAATCATTTTTATCTTTTTCTGACTTTTATAAATAATGTTATTTTCCAGGTTCCATTGGGCTTGGACTTTTTCAGGTACCATTCAGTCATTTAGTACCTGATAAAGCAACTCCTACAGCTAAAGCAAATATTAAAAGACTGCACAGTGCCAACTGCGCAGTGGGGCACATATATGGAAGCAGCCACAGTGTCCAAGCAACTAAGCTAGAAAGCAGATGCCACACTTGCTCCTCCTTTCTCTGGCTTAATGAACATTGAGTCGTTTTCTGTGTCTGGGAACGGTTTAAAAACTAGGAGTGGAAAGTTCACATTTGAATCTATCTTGTCAAACTATGAATATTGTCCTGTCTCTATGTAGATAGGAGACTTGGCTTTGAATCTCCTCGAGCAGTGGAGTTCAGAGAACTGAACTGTATCTCGCATGGTGGGTATATATTCTAGTGTATAAGAGACAGGTCTCACCACCATTAATTAAAAAAAAAAAGAAAGTGAAAGAGTGACCCCTGTTAGGGTGACAGTATTTGGATCTTAGGGAGCATTGGATTTGCAGCTGGATAAAGGCCATAATCTGGAGCCTAGCAAGCTGCTAACCATAAGACAGAATGGTATGTTAAAAGCAACATTGTAAAATGCTTAGGTAAGCATTTCTCTAACAATATAGTAGTGTTGTAAGATATATAGCTCATTGTGTAAGAAGAACAGGATGTAGGCCACTGGCTATCATTAGGAGATAAAGCAGAAGCAAGGCCTTAAAGATGGAGAAGAAATCAGCAAGAGATCACAAGTGACCAAGAGAAGCTGGGATCAAAGTCTTAAGCATGCATTCATAGCAAAAAGAAGATATGTAAATAAGTGAAAGGCATTAGTAATTGCATACTAATGAAATAAGCAGTAAACAGGCAGAGCTTAAGATGGGAAGGAATAAGGTTGGAACAAAGGAGAAACAAAGGTGGGATAAATGTTAATGAACCAAGGTGTAAATGAAAAAAAAAATGTTCATGGCTACTCCCCAGTTTTTGAGAGCTTTTCTGAAGTTGTCTCCATTTTGAATAAAGCTGTTGAAGAGCAATGCACACACCATTGTCTCCCTAGTCATTGGACATCGTGTGGAATCAGGGTCTAACAACATTTGCCCTATTTTTGAGAGAAAAAGGCATAGGCACCTACCTTCAGAAAAGTGTTCTGGGCTCTAAACTATGACTGGAGATGACCACTTTCCTGCATCCTTGAGTTAATATGCATAAGCCAGGGAGAGAGGCAGGGGTTTAAGATATATCCCCACAATCAGTATTTCTTTATTACAGAGCTCTGGGAAGACCTTTCTGCATCACACTGAATTTCTATGGTTCCCCACTAAATAACTTGCTTTTTATGGCTCCAATCCTGAGGTTCCCAACTCTTCTTATACCTTATATATTTTAAGCACTTGACATATAGTTCTGGATTCCATTGTAGGAGTTAGATGCCTAAATGTTAGGCAGCATTGTGATATCCATGCTGTTTTTTGGATCTGGCCCTTAAGAAATAGGTTATTCTTGGGCAAGTATACCCTGTAATGCGCAAGTAGACTTTAACAACATATTGACTGAAAAAGATAGCATTCATGCAGCTAGGTCTGAAAACCCCTGAAAACCTTGAATTCTGTTTGGGACCATCTGTTTATATAAAATACATTGTTGCCTCACCAAAAATCATCTTTTTGAATAATTTTAACAGAATTTGTAAAACTGGAACAAAGTCATAGATTATCATCTCAATAATATTAGGAAGATCAATTAGTCTAGTGACCTGGAACGGCTAAACATTTCTTTGTACATCAACATATTTCTTCCCTATTACTTCCTTGATTGGTGCTTTTCAACTTCATCACCTTAAATAGAAGTCTAGGCCCCAGTCATAGGCAGTGTGAATCTGATATCTTTTATTAGACTCAGTCATGTCTCTACATGACTTATTTTCTGTACTACAGAAAACTGTACATGACTCTTATTTCTGTACTACAGTCAACACATTTTAAGGAAAGATAATGAAATGAAGCTCCTGCACATATTGCTTATTTTAGCTCGATGACGAGGCTTTGGCCAAGATTACTTGGAAGAAGTAATCTGCATTGGCATTTACCTACTCTTTCATATTAGATCTGGTTAAAGTGCAGTGCATAGAAGCCTGCAATTTCTACTGTTTAGTGATCACAGTCAGTCTTTCATAAAACTAGGAAACAGAAATGATAACAGTGAAAGGATTCTACGAACTTAAGGTTCCATAGACCTTCTGTTTCTTTGGTTACTTTTGAAAAAGCAGAACAAGATAAAAGGATATATGTGTCCAATGTAAATGTACAGAAAATCATTATAACAAGTATTTATTTCTACTTCAGTACCCTTCGGTCCATTGAAAGTGCTTTTACTGTAAATGAATGTGCACAGTAATTACTGCACTGCTGTTCTGATTACTCATTATACAACAGAGTATTTAAAAAAAGGGAGATCATTTCATAGTCAGGTTTAGTCACAGTCACTGGAATATCACCTTTTCCTTAATGGCAGAATGTGAGTTTGCCCAGGAGTTCTTATCCCATACCTTATGTGCACCAGTCAGATTCTTAAATAGGGGATCTGTTCTTAATGCCACAATATCATGTCCTTTCCTAGTGTAAGTCTGTATTATTGTGTGTACTGTGATGCATTCCAGTTTTTAATGTTTTGGTCCTTTCAAAAATAGGATACCAATGGTTTTCCTAAATCCTCACTTTCTATCTTCTTTGGTGAAGATCTACATAGGTCTTCTGCCTTGCCTAATTGAATGTCTCACAATTTTCTCAGCCACCCTGAAGAGGAACAGAACAGAGTTGAATCACCATTATGTGTAAGTGAGCAGATTACACACCCAGCTTAAGCTATGAAGAAGTCAAAGAGCATGACCCCAAACTGCTAGGCTAAGCACAAACTGGAACAATCTTATTCTAGTTTAGTAAAAACAGGATACTAGTATAGGATGTGTGGGGCTATTAATGATTGGCGTATCTGTTACTATGCATATGATGTCATACTTCCTATTTAATCAAGTTGCACGCAAAGTAGAACTATAGGCAGTTTCCTCTTGGGGAAATTGTCTGTTCAGAATGCATTCTTAAATAAATCAAGTCTTTAAGCTTATGTTGTCATTCATCTGAGCCTCCACCTAACGAACCCCAGGACTAGTTTTCCTCAACAACCTAACCAGAATACTACATATTTACTACAACAATATGCCTTGAGAAGCTTCCAACATCCCAAATATTCTCACTCTGGCCTTTCATTCTGGTAAGATTTGTTTTACTGTTAAACTTGACAATGTATAAGGAATTCCAGAAGGCATTTACATGCTTGTGATCAGTTGTCAAAACTTACTCTGAAATGAAGGTTGTATTAAATCTTTGGAACCACTGGCTTACCATCCCATCTTACTAAAAGAGGAGGTGGGAGCATTGCTTGCCCTAACCACTAAAGATGGTCTTCCTCCTCCTGTTTTTAGCAGAAGTGCAAGCGTTACTCTGCTGTATACCCCAACACACTTTAAATATGGCCTGTGTCAATATCATTTTTTTTCTTTTAAAGCATAGGATTGAAGACAGTTTCCAAAACAAATCTTTATTTAAAGGGTTTCTAACTCCTGAAAAGTATGCATTCTGCTCAGACAAGCTAACTAAATAACAGTTCTTTTTTCCCCTTAAAATTAGTTTAGCCCCAAGACTGCTTAATATTAGAAACAGGGACTGTCATTTGTTGACGGACTAGATCTGAACTTCCTTATCTCAAGTGAGGTGCCATAATCAATGGATTACAGAATCATTCTCTCTCTGTCTCTGGTCAAATAGCTATTTCATTATTTCATGCTAAGTGTCAACAGGGGAGACTTGAGGGTCTCCTGGTAGGTGGGAAATGTGTACTTGAATATCCTAAGATGGATAAGGAACTGAACTTGAATTCCCCATATCCTGGGTGACAGCTATAGCCCTTTAGCTATTATATATAAGAGGGTAAAAGAACCATCAATAGGAGTGGTGTTTAAACAAGAAGAGTAGCAGTGGCTTTGCTAATCAAAGAGAGGGCACTGGAACCTACATTCTGGAGAGCATTCAAGACTGCATATCAGCATAGTACACAGTAAAGTGTCTAAACACTTAGTGAGGGTTGAGATTTAAGGCACAGTCCTCTCTTACTGTTTCCAGTTGGCTAGTTTTTAGGTGACTTTCCACTGAGCATAAACAGCTCTGATAGGAATGCTGCCTGCTACAAATCCTATTTTAAGGCGTCTAACCCTTCCCATGCCTGTATAGGGACCATATGCACCCACTGTTGATTAAATTGTAAGTGGCAAGCATATAAATGTTAGTTATTTCACTTCTCAGCATTCAGGCACAAAAGTCTTTTTTTGTGTATCAAACCCTGAGTGTGTTATTAGTCCTTAATAGAGGCTGCTTTAGTAAGATTTCTAGAGCATAATAGTCTATTTCACTTCAAAATAAAAGTTCATAATTTTAATAGGATAAAAAAAAGGAAAGAGGATGTTATAGGGAAAAAGTAGAAGTGCAAGTGTCTTTAGGCGTAATGGAGGTGTCAGTAAATTTATAAATAAGGCTCTTGAGTTTTTCAATTAAAGGAGGACTAAAATTCCTTTGTTTCTTCCCTATCACAATGTTGTACAATAACTCTTCAAAGAGCAATTGATTTTTCTTACAGGGTCTATAGAGAATAAGGAGATGTACAGCATATACCAGAGAGTAAGAGCAGCCGTGCTATACTGAGCTCTATATGTGCACATATATTCATATGCCATGAATGAGAGGGAGAGGATGTAGTGCAATAAAAGATTGTATTGACTTGAGTGTTACTAACAAGTGGTGAAGCATGGAGAGAGGATTTGCAAAACAGGGCATATGAAGAAATGCCCTCAACCAACTCCCAAACAGTAGAAATGAAGGAGGAATGACAGTGGAATGGAAATGGTTGGTTCTCCCTCTCTTCAACAAGGGGAGTGAGAAGGAGGTAGAGAAATTCCCTATAATGAACTGGACCCAATAATCTAGATAGAAAGTCTGATAGAATAGTTAATATTTTAATCTTAAAAATACTTGATGAATGGCTAGATCTGTCTATGACATTGTGTGTGTGTGTGTGTGTGTGTGTGTGTGTGTAAAGTGGATATAATACACCTAAACTTTAATAAGGTTTTAGACAATATCTTCCTTGATATTATCATAAAGTAATCCAAGGAATATGGTCTAGATTAAACTACTCTAATGTAGATAGACAATAGTTGTTGTTGTCCTTCATGGATGAAGACTATTGCATCCAGTATGGGGGAGGTAGGGGGTGGGAAGAAGAGAGAAAGAAGTGGGAAAGAAAAGAGGGAGAGAGAAAAAAAGATATATATAGCTTTTTTAAGGCTCCAGTTAAGATTATTCCTAAGTATATTTCCTCTGACTGTTATTTGTCTGACAGCATTCCAGGATTCAAAATTAAATTAACTATTTTAAACATTTTTAATTTTGTCTCTTTTATGTGCATAATACTTTATTGTAAGATAATGCATTACTTTCAGCTTGGGGGAAGCAAAGGTGAAAAAAATACTGAAAATGAGAAAAGAAATGAAATCTTTTTCCCTTGAAAAATTCTTACATTTATTTTTTTTCCCATATTGAATCATTCTTTTCTTCCACCACAGAAAAAAAAAATCAAAATGTTTCCTTCAAAAATGTTATGCTATATTGGACTACATTATGTAACTATATTATTATACTATATAATTCTATTATATTACAGTCTAAATAAATTGAAATGAGGAAGTTAAATATTCCATTTCATTTTCTCTTTTGAAAATTTTCTGTAAAATTACATTGTAATTAGCACATTCCTGCAAACAATTTGATTAAACATTAACTGATAGAATACCCCCCATTTAAAAATATCATTCAGTTCTAGCTTTAACCTTCATACATACCTATGAGGTAATTTCCTACCCCAGATATATATTTTGTTCAGAATCTTAAAGTTAATTCATTCTATTTTTTAACCCCTTTAAGGGCCAGTCTGTTGTACTCTTAAAAGCATCTTTAGAGCTCTGCCACATCATTATTTATGTCATTTAACCATATCCTGCATAATAT
>JAGPOW010002742.1:56731054-56792347 GCA_030014935.1 Caiman crocodilus | reverse complement strand
AGTAGATTAGATAGGTACTTGGCTGGGGTCCTGTGACCCTGGCACTCATTTCCTGCCAATTGGTGGGGGGTCAGACTAGATGGCCTGCTCTAGGCCCCTAGGTACTATGATACTATGATGATACTATGATACTACATCCCCCAGCCTAAAGGTCAGTTAAGATTGTTACCATCAATGTCCACAGTTGCAAGAAGGGTCTCTGGAGATGTCAGATGCTCTCCTTCTTTCAGGAGGGGAGGGTACCCCATGGTATGCTTGCAGGAAACCCTGGCAACTTTGTTTGACAAGACTAATTGGCAGATGGAGTGGGGAGACAGGGTCTTTTTTATTCACCTCTCAGCCACCTCTTACAGGGTGGCCACCCTCCACTCCCCAGGCCTGCAGCCAGAGGTTCTTCAGGATGTTTAGGTGGTGTTGGGCCACCTGCTGCTGCATGTCTGGGTCCAAGTGTAGGGGCTGGTCCTGAACCTTCTGAAAATATATGCCTCTGTAAGGGACCTGAAGTTGGCACTTTTTTTCCACCAGGCGGCCACTTACATTGGCACCTTCAACCCTCACAAGTGCCTGGTTCTTGGCAGGGATTTAAATGTCACCCTAGATATGTAATACTGGTCAGGCAGGGAGTGGAATCAGGCTGCCATAGGCATCCTCAGAGAGATCCTGATGGACTACTCCCTGGTGGATGTCTGGCATGCCTGTCACCCTACTGACACCCTACTTTCACCTATATGAGGGTGGCAGAAGATCAAGCATGCAACTCCCAGTTGGAACAGGTTTATATCTCTTTACTGCACTTTACCTGGGCCCAATGCTCTGGCATCTGGCTGACCCCTTTCAGTTATCACCACCTTGTTTGAGCCCAGGCCATGCAGAGGCCTGAGCATCCTGGGTTGACCTATTGACATTTCAATGCCAGTCTGCTGGAGGATGTGGGCTTCTGGGAGGCCTTTTGGGAGTTCTGTATGGCCTGGTGGGAGCAACAGGCAGCTTTTCCCTCAGCTTAGAGATGGTGGGACATGGTCAAGGTGTGCATTCAGCTTTTTTGCCACAGCTACACCTGGGGGTACACCCACCAGAGGAAGGCAGTCCAAGAGCAGCTTGAGTAGGAAATGCTAGAGCTGGAGAGGCACCTGGCCACTGACCCAACCAACCTGTCCCTCTGTAGAGAGTGTTGGGAGAGGTAGGAAGAGCTTTGTGCTCTAGACAAGCACCATACCCATGGTGTGTTTGTCCTCTCATGCATCCAGCTCCTTCAGGAGATGGACTACAGCTCCTGCTTCTTCTATGCCTTGAAGAGGAGGCAGGGGCCAAGAAGTACATCACCTCCTTCTGGCAGGTGACAGAACCATCTTCACAGATCCAGGTGAGATGCACTGGTGTATGCAGGCCTTCTATGAAGAGCTCTTCTCCCAGGATCTGACTGACACTTAAGCCTGTCAAACCCTGTGGGAGGAACTCCTGCAGGTCAGCATGGGTGACTAGGGCTGGCTGGAAGCTCCTCTCACTGTGGCTGAGTTTCCAACCACCCTCCACTTGATGCCTGGCAACAAGGTGTTGGCCCATCGATGGGCTGACCATGGAATTCTACTAGGTCTTCTGGGATGTCCCCGGCCCAGAGCTTGCCACAGTCTGGGCCAAATCTAAGGGAAATGGGGAACTCCCCCTGTCATGCTGGGAGGTCATACTGACCCTCCTGCTGAAGAAGGGGGGTCCCCTTGACCTAAGGAACTGGCTTGCCATGTCCATCCTCTGCATGAACTACAAGGTGGTAGCAAAGGTCATCTCATTGCATTTGTGGTCCATGGTGACGGACATGATCCATCCTGTCCAGATGTACATGGTGCCTGGATGTTCCATCTTTGAAGATCTGTATCTAGTTCAGGACCTCCTTGAGCTTGTGCACTGGGAGGGCCTGTCTTTCACCCTCCTATCCCTGAACCAGGAGAAGGCATTTGACAGAGTGGATCATGGGTACATCAGAGGCATGCTATAGGCCTTTCACTTCAGGCCCCGCTTTGTGCAGGCTCTCCAGGTCCTGTATGCCTCTGAAGAGTGTTTGGTTAATCTCAGCTGAGCCCTGATGGAACCCAACCAATTCAGGAGAGGGGTGTGTCAAGCCAGTCTGCTGGAGGATGACATCTGGCATCTGGCATCTGGCCACTGTCAGGCCAGCGGTATGCCTTGATCCTGCAGCCCTTCCTCATTCTGCTGTTGAGGCAGGTGGCACGGTTGATGCTCCGGGAGCTGGTGGTGTGATTGGTCCTGTCAGCATATGCTGATGACATGCTTCTCACAGTTCAGGACTCAGATGGCTTGGCACAGGTGGAGTCCTGCCAGGCATTGTACTTGGCAGCCTCATCAGCCTGGGTCAACTGGGTCAAAAGCTTTGGCCTGGCAGTGGGTGACTGGTGGCAGGTGGACTCACTCCCAATCATGCTCATGGGATCCACTGGAGAGAAGGCTTGGTGTTCGATTTTGGGTCTACTTGTCCCCCACACATCCCTCCCCACCAGAGAACTGTGACCAGCTGGAGTCAAGGGTGGTGGAGCAGGTCCGAGCATGAGCAGAACTCCTGAGATGTCTCTCCCTGCTTGGGAGAGAGCTGGTGCTGAACCAGCTGGTCCTGTCCATGCTCTGGAACAGCTTGCACACCCTGCCTATGCCCCCTGAGGTCCTGGCAGAACTCCATATGAGCATTGGTGTTTTTCTGGCCGGAACAACACTGGGTCACTGCAGAGATCCTGAGCTTCCCCTCACAGAAGGAAGGCCAGAGGTGGGTTTGCCTGCACAGCCAGGTCCTTGCTTTCTACCTTCAGGCCCTACAGTGATTGGTATATGGCGTTGGTGGCCATTTAGCATGGGGCCACCGGGGAAGCGCTTTCCTTTGACAGTTCTGGGGGCTCCAATACAACTTGCAGCTACTTGGCCTGCAAGGCTTCTCCCTTCAGGAACTTTGAGGGCTGCCAGATTTCCATCAGGAGCTCCTCCAGGCCTAGAGCCTGGTTTCCACCTTGACATCCCCCACAACACTCACCCAGGGTGCCAGCCTGCTCTTTGAACTTCTCCTGTGGAACTCCCAACTGGAAGTGCCAACAGCAGAGGTGCCCTGGTTGTGACAGAGGACGATCCTGGCTGGTGTCACCTGTATTGAAGACCTTCTGGACTATGGGAGGCAGGATTGGGTGGACCCCGCTGTGCTGGCCCAGCACATGGTTCTACCCACAACATGTGCAACCTGCTATCTGGTCCAGGAGATGAAATTTGACCTACCTTCCAATGCCCTTGGCTTTGTTGGACAGGTCCTGTGTGGTGGCAGTCCCTGCCCCCAACCCCCATGCCCTCCAGTCCACCAGAGTCTGTCATTGGACCAGTGCCTCACCTAGCCTCATTACACTCCCTGGTCCACCACTTAAGCTGGCTGGAGGGCACAAAACTCATCCACTTTTATAGCATCCATCACCACCACCTCTACACGCTTGTCATCACAGGATCCATCATGCTGCCCTTGCTTCCTTCCCAGATTCCAAGTGGATCTACATGCTCAGTGGGGGCGTGGCTGGGGCATCCCAGTGGTTGTACTCTATCCCTATCCCATGAGCCACTGGGGACCTCAGCTGTCGGCTTTTCTATAGAGCCTTCACCATAGGCATGTATGTAGTGAGTTTCACTGACACCCTGCTATCCTGTCCCTTCTGTGGGCAGATGGAGACCCTGGTGCACATGACCCTCAAGTTCACCAGGCTGCAGCCCCTCTACCTCCAACTCCAGAACCTGCTCCTGAGGTTCTGGTTGAATTTCCCTTCCCAACTGTTTTGTTTTGGTCACCCCATCCATGGCCTCATCACGTTCTGGGACCTCCTGCTCAACATCTTCCTGGCCCTGGCCAAGTGGACCCTGTACTTGACCAGGAAGCAAGGTCTCCCCAGTAAAGTGCCTGGAGACTGCAGAGTCACTTTCCTTATAATTGTCTGTGTATGTTTCTGGGCAAAGCACCAGTGGGCGGTGTCCAACATCTCCTTAGGTGCATTTGAGGACCAGTGGTTGTGGCACGGGGAGCTCAGCTCAGTGTCCGCCTCTGGAGCACTTATTTTCCCATTTTGAACCTTTGATCCCCACATCACTCCTATCCTGATTTTGCTTTAGTTGTCCCTATGAATTATTTGCATTATTCACCACTAGTTAGGTGGGCCTTCAGCCCATGGCATTTGGATAACACAAATAGACAGGAACTTCTGAGGCCCAGCCACTTGGTATCTGGGGATACTAGCTCCTTGTGTCAGATAGACTGCTGAAGCAGCATCCCAAATTCACTTTTTAAATACCCCAAAATTCACATTGTTCCACAATTAGAACAAAAGAGGGAGAAAAAGAAAGAGACCATATTAGTTAGGCAATGTTTTATTGTTATATTTACAATTTTAAAGCAATCTGGAAGCCTATCAGTGCCTCCAGATTCATAATAAAATGAATCCTAAATATCTAAATGTTGTGATGTTTGCTTTTGGTTTCCTTATTACATGGTGGGTGGGTGATGCAGGGATGTGGGGTTTGCAGAAGTGGGTAGGAAGAGGGATGTGGGTGGGTGCAGAGGGATGTTGGGTGATGTGAGTCAGTGTGTAGGTAGGGAACTGTGGGTGTGAGGGCTGCTTAGGAGGGGTGGGTCTCCTACATGAATGCCGCATGCCCCCGGCAGCTGCAGGGCATGGCAGCACTGGAGACGGTGGGAGCGTGGTGGCAGCAGGAAGTGGGGAGCTCCCACAGATGCCTCCAGCACAGCTGGCGGTGGGTGGGTGGGGGGTGAGCACCAACCAGGGTTCGGCTACCACCCACAGATGCCACCAGAATCATCAGTAGTGGCCAGTGATGATTGCTGACTGCCCACAGGCACCACAGCCAGCGGGGAGGGCAGGTTGGTAAGCTGCAATTGCCTTTTCTCAGGGCAAATTACTGTTTCATATCCAATTCATTTTTCCCTGTATGTTCTAGATTCTTTTCTACAGAGCTGCTGACTAGCCAGTTGATCTCAAGTCTTTAGCAGTGCATGAGATTCTTCTGTCTTAAGTTCAGGACTTTACACTTCTACTTACTGGACCTCATGAGATTTCTTTTGGGCCAACCTTCCAATTTGTTAGAGTGTCTCTGAATCCTAGTCCTACCCTCCAGAATATCTACTACACCCTTCAGCTTTGTGTCATCTGCAAATTTGCTTAGAGTTCAATCCATCCCAGATTCCAGATTGTTAATTAAGATATTGAAAAAAACCTGCCCCAGAACTGACTCCTGGGGCACAGTGGACTTGGGCTGCAAGTTCCTGCAAAAGGAATGGAGCAAAGGCAGAGGCCCCAGCAAGGGAGAGTGATTAAACATTGTGTAGCTACAAGGAAGTTTGAAGACTGAAGATTACAAATTTATCCCTTAAAGTTACAGGTGCCCTTGTAGGCAAGAAAAAGAATTAGCAGCATTGTGTACCACACACTTTCAGTTACAATTTCAAATAGGAAAATCTGAAACATTAAAATATGCACCTGATAGTCACATATCATTCAATATTTATTAACCAGAAGAGTAATGGAAACATTTAAACATTAATTAATTTAAAATACAGTAATTCCAATATGTGGAAAGCAAATAAAATGTTATTCTCCTTGGTATTTTGGAAAAAAAAGAACAAAAATCACTTTGTGATAAATTTAAATTTATTTGCATTAGTAAAAATATGCAAAAACTCCACTGACTGTATTTTTATACCAATATAAGTGAGAGTGTGAACTGGACCTGTAATTTTGTAAAAACTGGTTAGGAATTTTTTTCCTATTCACCTAGGTATGAGATATAGAAAAAAAAAATATTGTGTCCCAAACTTCAAATGCTGAAATCTTAACATGTTTAAGGAAAAAAAAAAGAAAATAATAATTTGGGGAGACCTTTCAATCTTTCACTTACATTTTGAATTGAAACTGTTTCCTGTGCTAAAAAAAGCTGGGATTTTTCATTTTGACATTAAACATTTTACTAATTTTGAAACATTTTTTCATTTTTGAGTAAACTAATCTATCAAAATGACCCTTTCCCACAAACATAGTTTATATAAATACAATTATATTTTATCAAAAAATAATGAAAATTTCTGTTACCAGAATGTTTCCAAACAATGGCTATAGAGGCTTAAGGTGAGCCTAAATTTTCTTCAAAATCTGATATTACCTTGTTGATATCCAATTGCTGTCTTCTTTTGCACATGTGATCCCTCAGAGATTCTTTCTTAGTCCTTTCAGAAATTCCTTTCTTGATCTTCCTTCCAATTGCAATGAGACTCCAGGATCCTCCTTTTATAAACATTATTTTTACCAAACCACATATTGATCCTTAAGACATCCGAAAAGGAAATGTTGGAGCCTTTGATGATACAAATCTCTCAAAACTGATTTTTCAGTAGCACTAGCAGAACGATGGAAGATAGATGATTTATCTCATTCTAAATCTCCATGCACGTTTTCAGGTCAATACAAGAGAACAAGGAACAAGAATTTAGTCAAGGTTTGACCTTGCAAACAGTACATTGTTAAAAAAAAAAAGCAATTTTGTGTGAAAGTATTTGGCATTTGGTAAAAATAGTAAAATAAGAGAAACTATTCCATTTTAGACTTTATACCATGTTTATCTTTAGTATTGCACCCCCACTACCTTTTTTTCTTTCTTATGCATACATTTGTAAGACAATGCTAATTATTTGTAAGTGTTGATATAAAGAAGAAAATTCAGTTGAAGAAGAGATAAATGGGGGTGGAGGATAATTTTTCTGCTTTTTATTAGGAAAGCTGTCAGTTGTATTAATGCCTGGATAATGCTAAATGTGTCCATGATCAAATTGTATAGAGATTTCTTCCACTAAAATAAACTAGATAGGAGATATTGATATGAATTTTGTAAAAGATGAACCTTCCCAGAGTAAATTTAAAAGCTGTGATAACAGAGTTCCTCACAAATCATGTATAACTATTAGTCTGATAAATTAGGATGAATTAACCTTATATAATATAAGCCAATAACACTTGCATCTTTAAAAACAAAGGCATTTTCCATAGGATCAGGCTGAAAGCTACATAGCATATAAATGAAAATTAAAATCAACGGATCTGTAGCTTCACACTGCCAGCATAGGCAACACTCATTATCTTCCAGTTAAGGAGAAAAAAAATCCCTTTGCACATTTAGAAAAATTCAAACAAAGAAAATCCAGAAAAAGAAAGTAATTGACCAGGAGGATGATTATCAATATCTTAGATTTGGTTAAGGTCCAGAAATGCAAACTGGAGGGAAAGGTTGGGAAAAATATAAACAGAACAGTAAATTTGGGGAAAATTGTGTGTCCCTTCACTCCCACTGTAGTTGTGTCTATTTTGTAGTGGCATTGTAGCTATGTAGAAACATTCAAAAAGCCTGAGGAGGGATTGGTCTAAGTTATGTGTTTTTCTGTAAGCAGCATAGTTTAGATTAGTAGCAAACAGAACACACATTTGCCCTTTGGTGGGTGGTGCAAAATCTTAGACTGGGTTCTGGCATTTTTAAACTAGTCTATGGACATGTTTACATGTGCTCTGGGCATGGGAGATTGGGGCGGGGGGCTTTAGTTAGAGCGGCCCTGAAAGCCACAGTGCCTTGTGTATCAGCATCCCCACTCTTCAAAATAGCAGTGGGAGCATTTGAACTAAAGCTCATTAAATGACCTTTAGTTCAAGTGGCCCCACCACCATTTTGAAGAATGAGGATGCTGACACATGAGTCATGTGAGGCTGCTGAAGCACAGTAATTATCATGCTCAGTTAATTGAGTCTGCTCCAATGAACTTTAATTACAGCAGGTCAGAGGAGGCTCCACACTTGTGTACAGGCACCTTTTGCATGCTGAACTTCTGATTTGTTACAGGTACAGACCAGTTTTCAACTACTTATATCCATAAAAGTGTAATATCTATACATGGCCTAAAGGTTACATCTTACTTCACATTTACATGCTTAAGTGGCACTTACATGGTCATGTGGCTGTCATTTTGGGGACTCGTATGTACAGATTAGATTTTATTTAGAGCCATGGAAGAATGGGAATGCCAAAAGTAAAATGGATGGAAAAATACTTGCCTAGGAAACATGAGATCCACGTTCTAGGCCCATTGAACTCACAAGCAGTTTGAACCTACATCTGCTGCTTCTTAATAAAGTACATTAATCACAAGGTCATTGGTTAGGTATTATACAGAGTGCTTTGTAGCCTTCCTTTTGAGAGTGGCCCACTGTGGAGCTGGGAGGAGAGAGGGGCCTAGAACCCAAGTCAAGGATAGAGATTACACAACCTCTCTGGGTAACCTGTTACCATATTTCACTACAGTCCTAGTGAGAAAGTTTTTCCTAATATATTACCTGAACTTCCCTTTGCTGCAACTTGAGGATATTGATCCTTGTCCTGCTATCTACCACCATTGAGAACAGTCTCACTCTATCCTTTTTGGAATCACCCTTCAGGTAGTTGAAGGCTGTTATTAAATCCCCTCTCAGTCTTCTCTTGTCTAGACTAAATAAGCCCAGTGTCATGGAGCACCTCATTGCCCCACT
Organism: Caiman crocodilus; assembly: GCA_030014935.1. NCBI lineage: Eukaryota > Metazoa > Chordata > Crocodylia > Alligatoridae > Caiman > Caiman crocodilus. The sequence continues at coordinate 56,783,738 of JAGPOW010002742.1, read as the reverse complement.
CCTAGAGAGGGGAAAAACTTCTGGGGAAAATCCGTAGTGGGGAGAAGGAACACAGCTGCAAGTTGCCAGGGCAACTAATGAGAGTCAGCTGACCCTAAGGGGTGGGGCCTGGCTCTTATGGCAGGGGCAGGGGCAGGGGCAGGGGCAGGGGCAGGGGCAGGGGCAGGGGCAGGGGCAGGGGCAGGGGCAGGGGCAGGGGCAGGGGCAGGGGCAGGGGCTAGAGCTAGAGCTAGAGCTAGAGCTAGAGCTAGAGCTAGAGCTAGGATGTGAGTACCACTTGAGCAGGCTGAGGGATGGTGGCTCTGAGTCATGGAGCAATGATGCAAAGTTAGAGCCAGGTGGTTTGTTGCTTTGGCCAGGTGCCTTATGTTTTAATTATAGCCAGAGGCTTGATTTTGTGTTGAGGTTACACCAGTGGTTTGGGTGAGGCTAGTAGGGGTTGGAGGAAGCGTCATAGGGGCCTGAAGGGTGTGGGGCCAGTAGCACCAGGGAAGGTGCAGTCGAGGACCAGTGAAGGCGTAGTAACATGGGGTGCGTAGACCTGAGCCCAGGTATGGGCATGGTGAGCCCCAGACAGGGGGCAGTATTATTGAGGAGTCCTAGGACAGGCATGGCAAGCCCTAGAGAGGGGCAACATTTCAGAAGCCCCAGTGAGGGCATGGGGAGCTCCCTGGAGAGGGCCGCGTGAGGAAAAGTCCAAGTGGTGCAAGGATCAGGAAGCCCAGAGCGGGCATAGCAAGCCCCAGAGAGGGGGCAGTATTATTAGGGAGCCCAGCGTGGGCACAGAATGTCCATGAGAGAGGGGGGACTATTGAGAAACCTAAGACAGGCGTAGCGAGCCCGGTGGTAGGCTAGTACGGCTGCGATAGACCTCAGAAAGGGGCTGGGTGCTGTAGTGGTCCCTGACAAAAGGGGATAGCAGCACAGTGCATCTGGAAGAAAGAGGTTAGCAGTGCGGTGGGCCTAAAAGACTAGTGGCTCAATAGGAAGCCCCACAGCGGGCTAGATTACTTTAGAGAAGGCCCAGAGTGGGCATCAAGAGCCCCAAGGGAGGGGTGTTGACTTTAAGAGCCCCAGGAGGGGGCACTAGCATCTAGAGGGCCCAGGGAGCCCTAAAGAAAGGACAGTAGTCCAGATGATGTTATTGAGAGTCCAAGTGAGGGGCAGTAGTCTAGACAGGAGGCCCAAGGATACAGGCAAGTTTACTTGGGAAGCTCAAGAGAGTGGGCCAGATGATAGAGGAGGCCGGAGAGAGCAGGTGTGTATTTTGACAGACCAACATCCAGTACACCTGTGAGGCTTGGGGTGTGGTATTAGGGCCTTATAGCCCATAAGGCTAGGGTGCCTGGGGAGCACCCATTATACAGGGAGACTCCAGAGAGTCTGGGGAACCATGGGGATGGAGGTCCTGAGTCGCCATGCCCAAGGAGGTGTAAGGCAGGCTCCCAAACTGACTGAACAGCAAAGAAGTGGCGGGAAAGAATAAGAGGGTGCCCTTGGGCTGGCCTTGACACTGTGAGAGGGACCTCAGGGAGCTCATGGCCCTCCCTGACAGATCCCGCCGTGACACCCAGTTCCCTAAGTCTCTCCCCAGAAGTCATGTTCCTCAGGCCCCTAACCAATTTTGTTGCCCACTACTGGACTCTCACCAGTTTTTCCACATACTTTCTGTAGTCTAGGGCCCAAAACTGGACACAGTACTCCACATGTGACCTCCCCAGTGCTGAATAGAGGGGCATAATTAGTTTCCTTGATCTGCTGGCAACACCAGCAGACCAATTTGGCCCAGCATGTCATTAGCCACGCTGCTGGCTTATATTCAGCTTCTTGTCCATCGTAACCCCCAGGTCCTTTTCTGCAGAGCTGCTGCCTAGCTAGTCACTCCCTAGCCTGTACCAGTGCATGCAATTGTTCTATCCTAAGCACAGGACTTTGCACTTATCCTTATTGAGCATTATGACATTTCTTTGGGTATAATGCTCCAATTTGACAAGGTCTTTCTGAATCCTAACCTTACCTTCCAACTTCTCTATTGCCCTCAGCTTGGTATCATCTGCAAACTTGTTTCGGGTCTACTCCATCCCATCTTCCAAATTGTTGATGAAGAGATATTGAAAAAATCTGGTCACAGGACTGACCCTTGGAGCACTCTACTTGATACCAGCTGCTAACTACACATCAAGCCATTGACTACTACCCTCTGCACCCAATGTTCCAGCCAGTTTTCTATCCACCTTACAGTCCATTCATCTGACTCATACTTCCATAGCTTGCTTGTGTGAGAATTTTGTGGAAAACTATATCAAAAGCCTTGATAAAGTCAAGGTATATCCACTGATCTCTCTGCATCTGTGGCAGGGCACGGCATGTACCTGCCACTTTAAGGCCCTGGAGCTGGTGGCTTCCAGGTGCCTGATGAGTGCAGCCATTTTGGAGTCTATATAAACAAGGTAGTTTGGCTGCTGCAGGGCAGGTAGCAACATTGCCTGGCCAGAAAGCTGCCTAGAAGAACACCTGGAGGTAAGGGGGAGCTGTTGGGATGGCAAGGGGGCTCCATGGTCCTGGACATGACCTGAAACTGCACCCTGCCGGGAGTGGGTGGCCTGGTGGGGCTCTCAGTGGCACGGGAGTCCCCAAGGAAATGCCAGGGCAGTTACCACCCTGGTGAAAGGCGAGTCAGAGTGCCATAACCCTTTTGCCCCCACCGCCGGGTGGGTGACCCTGTTTGTGGGAAGGGCCCAGAGGGTGGACCCAGAGAGAGAGAGAGAGTGAAGGGCTCAAGACCTGGCTGGGGAGAGAGTACCCTCGACTGGCCCAGGCTGGGGCCAGGACCCAGGGAGGGGTCAAAAGGGACAGGGGCCCACCGTGAGGAGTACCCAAAAGCTGGAGGCCTGGGGCTCCAACTGGCCCGGAGGTGGGCCAGGGCAAGTGGCCGAAGGTCCTGGTGGGGGCTGCATCCAAGATGGGAAGATGGTTCAGGGAGTTAGGGAGCCCATATGGAGGTGGAGATGGAGTGGAGGTGGAGGTGGAGATCTACCTGAGTAGATGGAACATGGATGGGTCCATGTAGGATGATCCTGAGGCCCAGTGTGGGGATCCGGCGAATAGAGGAATACCAAGATGCCATCAGCAAGACTTGGGCTGTGGTATTGGGGTGGAAGGAGCCGCAGAGAATGCCCCCTGGTATCGGGGCTCAAATGGGCAGCCTCCCGCTTACTGAACCAATTAGCTCATGGTGGGCAAGAATAGGCAGGCGGTTGGCTCAAGAACAGGTGGGAGGGCCACGGAGATCGGCCCCGAGGAGGCCTCCTGTCACAGCATCTCATCATAGAAGGCAATCTGGTTCACTTAACATGACTTGTCCTTGTTGAATCCATGCTGACTGTTCCTAATCACCTTCTTCTCTTTCAAGCACTTAGAAAATGACTTATTAAGTACCTGTTCCATGATTTTTCCTGGTACTGAGGTGAGGCTAACTTATTTATAGTTTTCTGGATTCTCCATGCTCAGAAGCCAAGGACAGAGTGAGCACAACTAAGTACAGTGATGCCCAAAAGGTGTGTCACAGCATAAGTGATGAAAATGTGTCAGAAGACTTCCCTGTGTGAGGACTTAAATGCTCTCCCCCCATTTGGCATGTTGTCTTATCTCCAGATACATAGCTCCTGCAGCTCCTGCTCCCAGGACTGCCATGACTGCTGCTGCCTTCCTCCACTCTTTCCCACCCCCAACAGGAAACCCAATGCACTAGTCCTACCAATGGTCTCATCAACCAGCTGTGCCATGTTTGACTGGCAGGTGGATGTACAGAAAAAGCCATCCAAGCTTTGCAGACCAGCTGTCCCCTTCACTCTTATGTTCCCAGGGCCAGAAGAAGCAGCTGCAGGGGTGGTCTCCAGTGTGCAAGGTCCTGCATGAATTGCCTCATCAGCAGAGGCTGCCCTTGCACCTGAGGCACAGACCATGGATTGGGAAGGGACAGATAATGGAAAGAGCAGGGCACAGCAGGTTGTGGTTCTGTCACATCTTCCCTCAAGTGGCATCAACTACTTTAGTGTCAGAAGCCCTTTTCATATTTCTACTAAAAGTAGAGCTATCTCAGTAATTTTCAGCTGGGTTGTTGAAAAATTAAGGAACGCTATGGATGGGGTTTTGAGGCTAAAACAGTTGAGAATATCTTCTACAGAAACTAATCCTTTGCTTAAAAAAGTATTTTGAATTAATTTTAACTGCATCTCTGTACTGGTGTCATTTCCTCTGGCAGGGGAATGGGATATATTATGTTACAAAAATTTTGCATGAACACACATTTTTGTAGTGTAAGAGTGAAGTGTTCTGTTAATTTTAATCCAGAAAAAGGGTGCCTTTAGTATCAAAAGTTTCAGAAATAGCCCAAGTAGAATCCAAACAGTGTGCAAATGCTATAAATTACATTTATGTGGAAATATAAGTGGCACCTAGGTATGTAAAGATGAAATAGATTTAGCCTTAAAAGTGAAGGCTGCTATTTTTGATCATGGGGTATTGATCAATGCTATAATAGTTTTCTTCCTTAATCCCCATTGGTGTGAAGCCTAACCCAAGGGAAAAGGCCAGCTAAACTGCATTATTTAAACAAAATGTAAATGATATATATGTTACAAGGGCCTTGAAATTACTCTGTGAGCCAGTTTTCATTTTGTTTATATGAAGATCATTTAAGGCATGTCAGTACATTGCCCTGTATTGACATGACATAATGCACTACTTTGCTATACAGCACACTACAGTGACGTAGTGATCACATGTGTCTACATATGATAACTAGCTACATCACCATAGTGGTGCACTGCCCAGGAATAGTGCACTGGTAATGCAACATAGTGGCAAAATATTCCATGCATTGCACACATCAATCACCCTTCTCCATGCTGAAGTACTAAAGTGTATCAGCATAGCAACATCACTGTATGGTGATGTGTAGACACACCCTTAGAGAATGAGAGAATCCAGTCAAAATGCTTTGTAATGTGCATTTTATTCATATAATAGCAGGGGGACAGTCTGCAGAGATATGCTGACTGTAATGTGGAATACAACCCCCGAAAACCCCTGTGGGGGGGCAGGGGGACAAAGAAGGACGAAGCAGGAGGTAGCTGGAAGAGATGGATGGAGCAGCAAGAGGGAACACATGGTCCCAGATACCTGGGGATGTGTGATGGGACTGGAGGTTTTGCTGGCTGAGTTGGCCAGGTCTGCAGACTGAAGGAGCTGTACTCAGATTTGGGTGTAAGTGCAGGCAGCTGGTTGAGTGCTCTTGAAACTAAATGCTGGTTTGGTGGAGAAGTGTGGTGGGGAAATTAAGGTACTGAGTGCATATTACCACAATGTTAACACATATTTATCTTTTACCTGTTCCCTCCCTTTGCTCCACTCTTCACAATCCCATTTCTAACACTAACACTGCAGCCCCAGAAAGTAGCATCAGAAGCAAAGGGGATACACTTTTATATAGAAAATCATAGGGCTTAGGTCACAAGCCAATGGGCCAAAGGGAGAAAATGGGTAACATTAACACTGTGGTAACATACACTCAGCAGCTTAATTTCTTCCTCCCTTCCCCCACCCCTCCACTTACCCCCACACTTCTACAGGTGTCCCTAAACCAGGTTTTAGTCAGACGACCACTCAAACAGCAGGCACTTGCTCCCAAATCTGACTCCGGATCTCTCAGTCCACAGCTGTCTCTGACTCAACCAGCAAGACTCCCAGTCCCCCCACCCCACCCCACCCAGATATCTGGGACCTTGCATACCCTTCTCCCTACTCTGTCCTTCTCTTCCAGCCACTTCCTTCTTCCTCTTCCTTTGTATCTGCACACCTTGGGTGCTTCTCTGGGTTGTAGTCCAAATTACAGTCAGCACAGTACTGCAGATTGCTGTTATACACATCACATGCACATTACAGTTTATGCCTTAAAAAGGTGCTTGAAGATTAATAAGAATAAATAGGAAGGAAAGTTTAGCAAAATTAACTGATAAGATGGAGAAACCCTAGAGACTAAACAATGAGGGGGCTGGAAAAACTGATTCACTGTATGAGTGAATATTAAAAATTATATAAGCAACAATTGCAAGGCATCATAACAATAGTCTGTAAATACTTGAATTATGTAAACAGAAAAGAGGGGAAGGAACTAATACAAATAAAGATCTGAAAGAAAGGCTTTTTGATGGATCAAATAGTCTGTGAAATACCTTCATGATGGAGATAATGGGAATCTCATTGCTTGGGAAACTTAAAAATAAACTGGGTATGTCTCTACATGCATTTACTTTGGTCTAAATGTCCTCTCATTTAAGCTAGTCCAGAGTACGGAATTTCAGGCAGGTGTCTACATATGCAGGGATTAGGGAGAAGATTTGCTGCTGTTTGCGCCAAATTTCCTGCAACCCTATAATGGGCCCCTGCCACCACCGATGGGCAGTTCCAAGCTCCCCATGGATGATGGCAGGGAGCACTGGGGCTGATGGAGCAGGGAAAATGTCCCACTACCCTGGCAGCAGGGAGCTCCTGGATTTAGCTCCCCAATTAGGGGCAGGGGACTTGAAAAGAACTGCAGGGGAGGGGCAGGTCCCAGCCCCAATCTTCTGAGGGGGCAGTGAGGTAGCTGCTAGCTGCCTCACTGCAAATTGGGCAGGCAACTTGATGTTATCCCACCTCTGCAACTCTTTCTAAGCCTTGTGCCTTAATCACATGATCAGGACATGGGACTGGGATCTGCCCCTGACTAAGACAGTTCCTATATCCCACCCCAATGCCAGGCAGAGGCTGACCTTGTTCCCTGCTCAGGTCCCCAGTTGCAAAGCTAGGGGAGGGGAGAACCAGCTAGGAACTTCTTCCCCCCCATCTCCATGAGCATGGAGCTGGGGAGCAGAAAGTTGGGGAGCTTGTATCCCCCAGCTCCTAATAGGACTGTATGTGTAGATGCTGAAACATTTACTATGGAACTAATTAGGCAAATCCACAGTAAATGTCTGTAAGTGTGCGCTGTATGAGTTAAGAGAACAGAACATTTCTGTAAGAGTCTGTGTTTTGTGAACTGATTTCTACTCCAGCATGTTTAAAATATGTGTAATATTTATGGAATTGCTAAGTAATATGAAAACCAAAATTAGCAGGAAAGTTGGTCTTTTAAAAAAAAATCAGTATTGGGAGAACTTATGGAATCTTTACTGTGATGATCAAAACATTCAGAGCAGGCATTTTAAATGGTGTTTTGCATGACTTAGTCCATTACTCACTTTTCTCCTCATGTGCCTTTAAAGTACATTGAGAAGACAACTTCCTCACACACCCCCTTTAATATTTAGGCCTTTGGATTTCTTCAAATGTCCTGAGAAGAGATTTACATTTGTATAAGGGAAAGAGTAATTAACAATGTTGAATTGATTACAGTAGTGCCCTTTTCTTTTAGACAGAGGGGCTGGATCTACCAAAATAACTCAAATGATGGCAACAGGGAACTCCAGGCTGACTTATAACTACATTAATCTCAGCCAGAAAATAGATCCAGGGAGCAAGTCTCATTGGTTTTAGAGGTGGTAATGCTGGTTTCAAATAACTATCTAATTATATCTGATTACAAAGAAAACTGACACTCAAGCTAACTCTGTAGGAAAGGTAGGAAATGACAAACCAGCATTTGATGCTGCCAACATACCTATTTGTAATGTTATTAAAAGTGTTCATATTCATGATTCCAATAACATGCTGACATTGAAGCAACCCTAGCATCACCAGTGGAGATGCCTTCAGGCCCTTGATCACAGAAATAGATTTTCTGGTATTCATAGAATCATAGAAGTAGGATCAGAAGGGACCTTGTAGATCTTGAAGTCCAACCCCCTGCCTGGGCAGGAGGAAAACTGGGCTCAAATTACCTCAGTCAGGTAGGCATCAAGCCACTTCTTAAAGTCCCCCAGGGTAGGAGCCAGCAACACTTCCCTTGGAATTTGCTTCCAGATCCTAGCTGCCTTAACTGTGAAGTAGTTCTTATGGATGTCTAATCTAAACCTACTCTCCAACAACTTGTGGCCATTATTCCTTGTTATCACAGAGGGCGCTAGGGGAAACAAGGTCTCCCCCAAATGCTTCTGGTCCCCCCTAGTGAGTTTATAGATGGTCACCAGGTCCCACCTCAGTCTTCTTTTGTGAAGGCTGAACAGGTTCAGGTCCCGTAGCCTCTCATTGTAGGATCTGCCCTGCTGTCCCCGGATCATGCGGGTGGCCCTTCTCTGGACCCTCTCAATGTTGTCCACATCTCTCTTGAAGTGGGGTTCCCAAAACTGGACATAGTACTCTAGCCGCAGCCTGATCAGTGTCATGTAGAGGGGGAGGATCACCTCCTTGGCCTTACTTGAGATGCACTTCTGGATTCACGATAAGGTCTAGTTAGCCCTGTCGACAGTGACCTTGCACTGTTGGCCCATATTCATCTTGGAGTCAGAAATGACTCCAAGATCCCTTTCTGCTTCCGTGTTCTCTAGAAGGGAGTTTCTCAACTTATAAGTGTGCTGCTGGTTACTACTGCCCAAGTGCAGCACCCTGTACTTGTCAGTATTGAAACACATCCTGTTTTTGTTAGCCCACCCCTGCAACCTATCTAGGTCTTGCTGCAGTCTTTCCCTCCCTCTTAGCGTGTCCACCTCACTCCAAATTTTGGTATCATCAGCAAATTTGAACAGGTTGCTTTTCACCCCATCATCCAAATTGCTGATAAAGAAATTGAACAGTGCAGGCCCAAGGACCCAGCCTTGGGGGACTCTGCTGCCCACTTCCCCCCCAGGTTGAATGTGACCCATCCACCACCACCCTCTGAGTATGACCCTTCAGACAATTTACAATCCATTTGACTGTGTAGACATCAATGCCACAGTCGCCTAGTTTCTTAAGGAGGGTGGGGTGGTCAACAGTGTCAAAGGCCTTGATGAAGATAACATACTATTTTTCCCTCTCCTAAATACCACGTTTTAAACAAAAATACTTTATTATAAATTTTGTACAAGGAAGGAGTCGGCACCACTTGACAAGTCCGCACCACTTGACAAGTCAACTTACAAAGATGCTTCTTGTATGATATGCTTGGATTTTGTTCTAAAGCTCCCTAAGTATATTGAACAAATGGATAGAACATATGACATTTTTGCGATTTGAGGCTAGAGAAAGACTGAAAGCCTAGTAACATGGGACTATAGTTCTAGGGAATTATTTTTTTTTTAAATAAAAGTCTTTTTCATACAGTATCATGCATTCTAGAGGGAAAAAAAATAGTTGAGTATATTTATGAGAACCCAGAACAAGTTTCCTCTAGGCAGGTTTATAAACCCAGCAATCCCTAAGAACACCTCCTGGGAAGTCTAATGACTAATAAGGTAAATTATTTTAATTTTACGTTGTTGTAAAATTCTTCTTCTGTACATAACACCTTCTTCTTTGTTACCTTCCTTGCTTTCAGATATCCCTTTCCATTGTTTTCATTAAGTGAATGTGTTCATTAAGTGAATCATATCTAGCCAATTGATTACTACCTCATACTCCTAATCCATGTGGGCACTAATGATGTGGCTAGGAGTAGCCCAGACCACCTGATTAAGGACTACCAAGCTCTGGGGGAGCAGGGGGGAAGCTGAAGGAGACAGGGGCACAGGTGGTCTTCTCATTGGTCCTTCCAGTGAATGGACATGGAAGATGCCATGGGACCTGTATCATGGAGGTCAACTTCCAGCTTTGTAAATGATGTCTCGAAGTGGGCTTCGGCTTTTTGGACCAGGACCCATACTTCAGAACAAGAGACATGCTCAGGAGGGATGAGCTTCACCTCTCCCTCGAAGGTAAGCATGTGTTCTCTTTCAGCTACGCTGATCTCCTCCAGCAGGCTTTAGACTAAGCTCATTGGGGGACAGGGAGGAAGAGGACTGAAAAAGCCATGGAACACTGAACCAAGAGACACCCACAAAAACAGCCCAGCAAAGACAGGTAGTAAGCACAAGAAATATCCAGGTAAGAGACAGAGGCCCAGATAGTCCTGGGATTGTGAGGGAAATGTATACACCCTCAGGAAGCCTTAAATGCCTCTACACTAATGCTTGTAGTATAGGGAACAAGCAGGAGGAACTTGACTTCCTGCTACCTAACACAAACCCAGATATAGTGGAGTTCACTGAAACTTGGTGGGATCCAGCACATGACTGGGTGGTAAACATCAAGAGCTATAGGCTGTATAGGTGGGATAGAATGGGGAGGAAAGGTGGAGGTGTGGTGCTCTACGTCAAAGAGCAATACACATCCTCAGCAAACACCACTGAGTCTGAGGTAGGGGAGACTGCAGTGGTCTGGGTCAGAATACAAGGTGATCAGGGGGAAGGGACTTAATGGTGGGGGTCATCCAACCAGGGGGAAAAGCTGGACTGGGAATTCTTAGGTCAGCTCATGGAAGCAGTTAAGTCAAGGGATGTGGTCATCATGGGTGACCTAAACTATCTGGACATCTGCTGGGAAGAGCAGTCAGCTAGGTCTGACCACTCACGTAGCTCAGTAACAGGACCTCCATCTAAGCCAGGAGATGTAAAGTCCCACCAGGGGAAATGCCTTGTTGGATCTAGTCCTGGCCATAGATGATGACCTGGTGAGGAAACTGCAGGTTCTCGACCACCTGGGCAATAGCGATCATTGCCTATTCAAATTCACCATCCAGCACAGGGTGTCAAAGGCCAGCAGTCCTAGACTTCAGAAGAGTGGATTTCAATGAGGTAAAGAGACTAGTCAAGGAGGCACTGAGGTCCTGGAGGGAGAGGAGATTTGTGAGTCCAAGAAGAGTGGTCATTCCTTAAGGATATGATCCTCCGAGCACAAAGGATGACAAAGGGGGCAAGAGTGCTCAAAAGCCCCCATGGCTCACCAAAGGCATCCAGGAATATCTCAAAGCTAAAAAGGAGGCATACACCCAATGGAAAGGAGGGGCCATCACCAAGGAGGATTATACCTCCATTACTTGAGATTGTAGGGGGGCTGTTAAGAAGGATAAAGCGGACATGGAACTGGGTCTAGTAACCCAGATCAAAGAAAACAAGAAGTCCTTTTTTAAATACTCAAAACCTTCTTTTTACCCCCTGTGTAACATGGGGCCTCTGCAGGACACACTTGGAAATCTGCTGGTCACATCAGATGACAAAGCTAACGTCTTTAACAGATTCTTCCTTCCATTTTTCTGAGCAGAGACCAGGACACTGCCCACCTGCCCCTGCACCAGATCCCTGACGGACCCTGGGGAGGTGCAGCCAGGCCCAGGGTCAGGGAGGGCCTAGTCAGGGAAATTCTAGACATGTTTAAATCAGCAGGTCCTGATGATCTCCACCCCAGAGTGCTGAGGGAATTGGCAAAGGTCATTGTGGGACCCCTGGCACAGCTTTACGAGTACTTGTGGTGCTCTGGCAAAGTGCCAGAGGACTGGAAAACCACAATGTAGTCCCCATTTTCAAAATAGAGAGGAAGGAGGACCCAGGAAACTATAGGCCTGTTAGTCTTACCTCGGTCCTAGGAAAGGTCTTTGAAAAAATTATCCAGGTGCATATCTGCAAGGGACCAGCAGGGGAGATTATACTTCAATATGGATTGACTTGAGGCAGGTCCTTTCAGACAAAATTGATTGCCTTCTATGACCAGGTCACAAACTCTTTGGATGCAGGTGTTGCAGTGAATGTAGTCGTTCTTGACTTTAGGAAAGCCTTCAACACTGTCTCTCATCCCATTCTCATTAAAAAAAAAAAAATTGGGTGACTGTGGTGTCAATGCCTACACAGTCAGATGGGTTGCAAATTGGCTGGAGGGCCACACCTAGAGAGTAGTGATGGATGGGTCATTTTCAACCTGGAGCGATATGGGCAGTGGGGTTACCTAGGGCTCGGTCCTTGGGCCCGCACTGTTCAACATCTTCGTCAGCAACTTGGATGAGGGGGTGAAAAGCATCTTGTTCACATTCATGGGTGACAATAAGATGTGGCGAGAAGAGGGCAATCTAGAAGAGAGGGACAGGCTACAACTAGATCTGGATAGGTTACAGAGGTAAGCGGATGAGAATAGGATGGGTTTCAATATTGACAAGTGCAAGGTATTGCACCTGGGGTTGAAGAACCAGCACCATACCTACAAACTGGGGAACTCTCTTGCCAGCACAGAGGCAGAAAAGGATCTTGGAGTCACTATTGATTCCAAGATGAACATTGGGTGCCAATGTGGGGAAGGCTAACTGCATCTTGCCGTGTATCCACACATGCATCACAAGCAGGTCCAAGGAGGTGATCCTCCCCCTCTATGCAACATTGGTCAGGCCACAGTTGGAGTACTGCATCCAGTTCTGGGCACTGCACTTCAGAAGGGATGCGGATAGCATCAAGAAGGTCCAGAGGAGGGCCACTCACATGATCAGGGGAAAGGAGGGCAGGCCCCATGAGGAGAGACTAAGGGACCTGAACCTGTTCAGCCTCCAGAAGAGTCGGCTGAGAGGGGATCTTGTGGCCATCTATAAACTTGTCAAGGGGGACCAGCAGGCAATGGGAGAGTCCCTGTTCCCCCAGGCACTACCGGGAGTAACAAGGAATAATAGCCATAAGTTGATTGAAAGTAAATTCAAGCTAGACATCAAGAGGCACTACTTCACAGTCAGGGTGGCTAGGAGCTGGAACCAACTTCCAAGGAAAGGGGTGCTCACTCTTACCCTGGGGGTCTTGAAAAGGAGGCTAGATAATCACCTAACCGGAGTCGTTTGATCCCAGCGTTCTTTCCTGCTCATGGCAGGGGTTCAGACTTAATGATCTGATTAGGTCCCTTTTGACCATACCAACTATGAATGTCATCTCCATCTAAGGACCTCTGACCCAAAAGTGTTTCCTTAAAGGTACTCTTCAAGAATAAAATAAGTCTTCTATAGGATATCTCCTGAAAGTTCCACAACCATCCCTTGTTGTTTGGACTCTATTTTTCTCTTTCCTGTGCATTAACAATTTAAAGTCCTTTCTGAGGGCATAGGTCCTTTCTGAGGGTCCTCATCTATGTGGGCACAAATGACGTAGCCATGAGTAGTCTGGACAGCATCATGAGTGACTACAAGGGTCTCGGGGCCAGGCTGGGAAAGTTGGGGGCACAGGTGGTCTTCTCATCAATCCTCCCAGTCAACAGTCACCATCAACTCCAAGACATCTATAGTACAGAAGTCAACCTGAGGCTCCTGAGCTGGTGCCATCATTCCCCTTTGTGCCCAATTCAACACCTAAAGGAGAACCTGAAGGTCATCTGGAACATCCAGCATGGAGTTACCAAGAGTATGTCATGCCTCATCAATCTGATTTCCTTCTATGATAAGGTGACAGGCCTTGTATATGAGTGTTGAGGGGGAGCAGTGGATGTCATATACCTTAACTTTAGCAAGGCTTTTGATACTGTCCATCTCCTATGACTTTCTCATTAAGAAGCTAAGGAAAAACTTACTAGATGAAAGTAGTGTAAGGTCAAAGCATAACTAGTTGAATCATCACATTCAAGGAGCAGTCATCAATGATTTGATGTCTAGTTGGATAGTATCAAGTGGGGTTCCCCAGGGGTTTGACCTGGGTCCAGTGTTGTTTAATATTTTCATTAATGATTTGGATTATGGGATTCAGTCCATGGTTAGCAAATTTGCAAATGACACCAAGTTGATATCTAAAGGGCAGATCTAAGATCCAGAATGACCTGAATAGACTAGAAAATGGTCTGTGCTCAATTAAATAACATTCAACAAGGACAAATGCAGTCCTGCACTTGGAATAAAATATTTCATGCACAAATGCAGACTTAGGCATATAGACCGATATGACTGCCTAGGCTGCAGTACTGCAGAGAAAAACCTGAGAGTTACAGTAGATCATAACCTAAATATAAGCCGCAGTATGCTGTTGTTGCAAAATAAACCAAAACAATAGCGAACTAGATTGTATTAGGAGGTATGTCACTTGGAAATACGTAAAGTGTTTCTTCCTCTCTGTTCAATGCTGTTAAGGCATCGCCTGCGTACTGTGTCCAGTTTTGGTTGTCTATGAACTGGCCTTAAAATAGGTGTAAATGCATTCAAAAGCCCCAATGTTTATATTACCAGAAAGGTAATATAAAAACACTTCTGCTGATATGAGAATTGGGTCCATAGTTAGGAATATGACCCAGTAATTATACATTGTTACATTTTACACTTGTCCATATACATTTAGTACAACATGGGTCCATATATTATATGAGGATGTAATCCAGACTCCACAGTCTTAACAAAAGTAATAACTATAAACTGTAGTTTTTGCCCATTTTTTGCTGCACTACTTAACTCAAATCACTGAAACTTTATAGTTTATACCTGCAAAAAATTTACCTGAAATCAGACTATTTACTCAGAGCTAGGTCTTAGGAGACAAGAGGGCTTTGCCCATGGTGAATGGACCAAAGCTTCACAAGGCTGTGTTCTGTCATCTGTATTACTGAATTATCTTGTTGTCTGGATGAGGAGATGAACTTTTGATTGGTGTTCATAAAGAAGTAACTAAGTTAGTTAGGATTGTAAATTTCTATTTATTGTCAATTTTTCAATGTTTTTTTCTGATCTTGGAATTATATTTTATTTGACCCATTAACACCATGCTGCACCGATCTTTGGAGGAGGCTAGGATAAAAATCCCTTTCTTCACATCTGCTGTTTTTGTTTTTATTTTTGCTATCCTCAGAAGAATTAGAAACTGGACAGAGATCAAGATAATTCCTTTCAAATAAATGTTTTTTAAACAGTCATATTTTTGTTATTTTAAAAGTCATAGACCAATGACATCCCTTCATAACTATTAATTTCCCCATACAAAAGATGAATTAATTCTTCGGTATTAAATGGATGTTACATTTTATCAAGAAGGCTCGTATCTATCTGTCTATGGACAACTGTTATTGCTACATTTGGAAAACTATGGTTGATAACCCAAAGCTGGAGAAAGTGATGTTTCCATGCTGCTTCAGCCAAGAGGTTATATACCTATTTAACTTTAAGCACACTCTTTTTAATGCATTGCTGAATTGGACCCTTACTTTTTCAAGGTCATGCAAAAGTCTGTGTCAAAGACAGGAAGAATGGCCAGAAAAAGAGCTAATTCTGCTGACTCATACCTGTTAACTACAAAACGATTATTTCTCCAAATTAATATACAGTAACATTAGGGCAGATATGAAGATCCTAGCTATCTGTATATTCCAGTAAATAGGACACTGACTAGCTGCAGAGAGATAATGTTCCAATAGTGCTAAATTTGCTGTGCTTTATATTATGGGCTCTAGATTTCAAGAACAAGAATAACAGATACATCCTGCAAGTATGAGGTTATTGCATTTTCAATCTGTTGCGATTAAATTTAAATAAGATATAAATTTAATTTAACCTCTCTTTTTATGTCTCATAATAGGCACTAAAAAAATAGAGGAAAAACAAAATAAAGTATACTGTCTTATCTGAACACTATCCTGGAATAGCTTTAAAATAGGATCTATAAAGTTCTAAAGTGACCTTCTCAAACCGGTATAAAATAAGATTCCTAATTCCATTCTATTTTAAGTAACTACATTTTCTGTTTTAGGTCTTTAGAACAAAAGGAATTATTCTGAGAAGAATCAATCTGGTTGTCATTCATTTCCTGTTTTATTTTTGGATGTTAATCCAGAACAATCTGGGTTAAACCTAAAACACTCCAGAATAAATCACTAACACTTAAATTCAAGTGAATTCTATGTAGCTTTAAAACAAGATGTTTATCCTGAACAAGAATGATACTTCCTCCCCTAGTAACTCTCTTCAAGAGCTACAGTGTAAGAAAGTGCTGTGTAAGAGCTGTGATACTGAATTTCTTACCCAAGGTAACCTAGCTGTAAAAAGATTTGGAAAATATGATAAAGGCAAAATAGAAATAATAAAAACTTCCAAATTTTACACATTCTGTTTCTTTCTTCTCTCTGTCAGAAAGATATCTAGTTATAACAAATTTCTTTCCATTTTCTGCATCTTCAGTTGATCTCATTTCTGCAAGTACCCTGGCTCTGCCTCATTTGTGTTTCCAAAATATTCCTTAAATATTTTGTGGTCTCTGATTTTAAATTCATAGTGGCCATCATCCTACATTTTTTGCAAGGCTCCACTCATTTCAGTAACTTCCCTGTATTCAAAATGGGGAAGACAGCAGGAACTGATTATATCTCTCAATACTGAATGAATATTGTAAGTACCTCTACTATATGTTTAACAATTTACTCAACAATAAAATAGGAAAAAAATGTCTTGTGGAATTCACAGAGGTGCCTATACATCACATTAATTTACTTACGGACAGTCAAAAAGCCCAAGATGAATCAATTCAATCTTCACAGGTTCCTCTAAACTGCATAGATTGAACTGACAAGGAACTGAAATGACATCCAGTTTTCAGTTTGGAAAAGCAGGAAGAAGCCTGTACCAACCCACACCAGAAGGCAGACAGTGTTAGAGCATGCCTCCAAACCTACAGAGCATTGCTGAGCCTAGCCAAGCCGGGACATCCCCACTGGATTTCTGGCACATACCCCCAGTCACCTGCTTTCCCCTCTGCAGGGAGGGAAAGGAGCCCCAGTTTGGGTGCCAAACCAGGGTCTGCCTCACTCTCCTGCTGGCTCAGACTGGGGCCACTGCCCGCAACCCCCCAGTACCTAAAATCCTTTCTCTTTCCCCACTTCCCACCATCTGATTACTTGTGGCTGTCCAGGCTGCCTATCCCAGGAAGCAGGCAGGGAAGGGTTAAATTGTCTGCCCAGTTGGGCTGAGCAGGACCTAGTAGTTTAACCCTTTCCTTTCCTGCTCCATGGGACAGATAGCCCAGGCAGCCGAAAGAAATCAGAGCATGGGGCAGAAAGTGTGGGAAGGCACTGAGTCTCCTCAGGGGCAACTGGGGAGGAGGGCAGGCCCTGGCTCAGCATTGGGATGGGGGCTCCTTGTCCCTCCTGCTATAGGTCAGACACTGTCAGGGGGTGGTGATGACCAGCCAACCTGGTGCTCCTGCAGCTGGCCAGAACCATGCAAGAGGGGCAGTGGGACCTGAGCCAGGGAAGTGGTAACTCCCCAAGGTATGGGGCTCCTTGCACGGGAGGCAGACCTGGCCCAGAGTGCTGGCTTTGGGATGGCGGGGCGGTGTTTCCTCCCCTTGCCCCAGCACCTCAGTGATTTGCACTGGCCCAGCTGCAGAGCGGGCAAGCCTCAAAGATGACTGTGGGGGGCAGACCAGTGTGGGCGACTGTTCCCCAGCCTCCTCCCTTTGCCAGGCTGACAGCTAATAGTACAGGCAGGATGCAGAACAGGGAGCAGAGACTTTGCCTCTGTGGCAGCCTGAGGCAGGGCTGACTCTCCTTGACTGGAATAGACACCTTGGGCCAAGGCTAGCCCACTGACCCTGTGGTGGGGATGGGTTGTGGGGGGGCATCCTGGGATGCTGGGGGATTATGAGTTAACTTGATACTATATTAATCCAGGTCTATCTTAAACAGGTTTTGGCCATTTTGAACCTGGCTTATGGGCACTGAACTTCTGTTCTGTTACAGGTTTAAACCAGCTTCCATATTTACATGGGTTTAAGTGTAATTTCTTTAATGTAAGTCCATTTCTTTAATGGCAAAAGCCTAAGAAATCATTGAGATAGGTTTAACTAAAATGTTACAGGATAGGGCTAAATTAAAAGTAGCCCTGTGACAGAAGAGGTTCTGGGAATAACTTTCTCTCTGTTCCATCCATAATGGAACTGAACACGTCTTGAGAAATGCTGTAATTTCAAATTAATGAAAGGTTGGATTAATTCAAAATGGGTAAAATCTAGAATTGCTTATTCTATTGTTCAGACCCTTTCCCATGTAACTTGCAAATTTAGGTGGAAGATTTTTCTCAGCGAGTCATGAGAAGAAGCAAATAAGAACAGCAAGTATTGTGAATATCATGAAAGAACATGCAGTACACCAAACACAATACATGCTGTACAACTCCTTCCCCCTATGCCCCTCTCTACCATCTTTAGCCGTGGCCAGTCTCTGATGCTTATGAGAATGGTGAAACCAGAAACAAAAACAACTGCCAAGAGAGGAAAACAAATCTTTATGGTCCCCACCAACCAGAAGCAGAATTCCCCGCACAATTATATTAATGAGTTAAATAAAGTATACTGCCAAAAAGTAAGCAACAGATATAGCAAACAATGATAAAACTTTGATTGAATGGAGTAGAGTGAAAAAAAAATAAAAGTTTGACTTGCTCTTGCTGTCTGAATTTAAACACTTCTGGTAATTTAGTTCTTATGCATAGCCTAACAGTGACAGCTACAGCACCTGAATTGATTTATATACACTGAACACCCCCCCCTTAAGCTGTGACTGCACATTTCAATCACATTTCCCACCTCTAGGAAGCACACAACAAAGAATCTGAAAGCATTGTTAGACTCCAATTCCATGCGGCACCCAACAACTAGGAAGACAATGATCCAGTTGCTCATGGGTCTTGTTACTCATTAGCCAGAGCAAGCAGGGAGCAAATACTGGCACACACTGCTTGCAACAGCTTTATTCACAATGGAGACAGCTTTGGGTGAGCTCCCTCATAGCCTGTGAAACCAGGGGAGCAGCACCAAACAATAGTTTTTTCTCATATTTATACACTTTGGTTTATACTCATTAACATTCACTTTACTCTCATCCCTCGTATGTTCTACCCATTTCTCCTTCCATCTCAAGCTCCACCTCTGTTTACTATTGCTTTATTAGCATGGAATTGCCTATGAATTTCATTCATTTACATATCTTTTTGCTATAAACACATGTCTAAGACCTTGACTTCTGCTCTTCAGTCAATGGGCAGACTTTGACCAAAACCTGGAAGCTTCTGTTGGAGTCTTCTTGACCAATCACTATTCACCTTTTTGTGTATGTTCATCTCAGATTCTGTTACCTATTACATGTTTTTCACATTCCTGTCTATTTTTCTGTTCCAGGTTGTACCTTCTTTCACATTCCTAAAAAGTCACCTCATTTACAGCACAGACTCACACATATTCACTTGCTGCTTTTTCCTCAGAAAATGGTTGACACAGTTAAAATAGATACTTAGTATAAGCAAATGGCTGGCTCAGCTATCATTCTGCCTTGTGGTCAGGAGCTCTGCTAGACCACAGGTCATGACTTTATTTAGTTGTAAATCCAGCACTCTCTAAGATCCAAATATTGTCACCCTAACACTCATTCACAGAAATAATACAGGCAGTAAAAGAGAAATCCAGCCAATTCCCCAGAGGTCATCACTTTCTCTGCACAATACACTCCTTGGGCCTGGCAAAATAGATGGTGCTTTTGTGTTACTTGGACAAAGAACTGACCTTTTACCTATTGTTGATAACAAGTTGGAGAGTATTTAGGTTACTTACTTTTGAGCTTGGGACTGAGCCAGGAACGGGGACAATGGTACCATAGGGATTTTTTTTTTTTTGCTTTTTCATTGGCATGAATATGCAGTTGAATTGATGTGCTTTTTATCAATGCAGCTTATATATACACAAAAACAAGTGGGGTGGGGAAGGAAGGAAACAAAAGATAACAATAAAACAAACAATTTAGTAGCTTTTTTGCTTTTTGGTATGACTAAACTTTGCAAGGCCATGGAGGTGATGCTCTGCATGTGGCTATTTTTGTAGTCACTTTTCAGGTATTTCACAGCTTATCAAGAAGTTTTGCTTTACATTTCCTAGTCCAGCGTGGTTGATATCACAATAGGAATTGTATTTTACTGATTTAATAAAACACTATCATTTCACATACACTGTTAAGCTTGATTTCTTCTTGTACTTAGCAAACTTCTTCAGTAATGATTTCATCCTGTAAAACACAAGAAGAAAAAGAAGAGAGGAGCTCACCCCTTTTGGTTAACTAATTCTTAAACTCATACACTTGTGGTTGGCTTTGCTTGGCTTATAGCCAGGCTGGCACTCATTCAAAAAATTTACCTCCTTATACCTTGCAGGGGTTGCTTTTACAGCAGTGTTCTTCTCTTACAGTGGTGGATATTTTATGCCATGCATCGCTTTTTCTTGACTTGCACCAAGGGTTTTTATATTGGAATATGCTTCCCCTACTCTGCTACAGGTAGCTTTACTACACTGACTATACCTATGAGGGTGGAAGTTTTAAGTTATACCCAGGATTAAACTCTCCACTCTCCTGCTTTTTTTTTTAGTTTGTTTGGTTTTTTTTCTTTTGGGTACAGTCTCTGACTTCTGGGCTTCTTGCCCCCCACCCCACCTTGAGTCAGTTGAGATTGCAGGCTTGTGGCTCTGGCAGCTTTAACAGTGATCTTTCTCTGTGCTCATTTTCTAGACTGCCAGGTTACTTGGTCTTTTAGGGCTCTGCAGACTCTTTGTTAGATTCCCCCCACCCCCCTCTCTCTCTTACTAGCAACTTTCTAGAATCCTAACACTTTTCCGAGGCTTTACTTAACTTTTAGTTTTCTTTGTTTTTTTTAAACAGATTTTAACTATATTCTTTCCGTGCTACAGGCTTCATAATCTGTTTTATCAGTGGCTCCTTCTTGCCTTCCTCTTTGCAAACTGATTCATTTATCAAATTTTCCTCTCTTACAGCTGTACATCCCAGCAAGCTTTACTTCAGGACCAAGAAATTTCCCCTGAAAGACCATGCGTGATAAATTACACACTACACACAATCCTTTTTTAAAGAAAACTCTTTCCACCTTAAAAAGAAATGTTTAAACTATGCCTCTGCAGAAGAAAAAAAGCAAAACATGTCTCTGATAAGCTTACTCCTTTTTCCCTATTCAGAGTAACTCAAATTAATTCTGGGCACTGATTTCTGTTTCCACAGCTGTTAAAAATCTTTATCTCTTCTAGGCTTTTGTACTGTTCCTGGAAAGGCAGGTGCAGTGAAGAACCAAGTTTCTTCCTTACTTCTAATTACAAATTCTCTGCCTGAACCAGTGTCTAGTAACATACATTGTCTCTTTCTGTGCCACTTTGTTTTTATTTTTTGGTGCACACAGGATTCTAGACTGCCTATCTTACAGTTCTCTGTTTTTGATTTCTATGAAGCTATACTGCCTGTATAACATTTTATCTTGTTATAGCCTGCTCTGGTAACTTATACTTTACAAACTTCACAGGAAACACACATTTGTTTTGCCCTTGTTTTGTTCTCTCTCTGCAGAAGGCTGTAATTATTTTCTCCCAGGGACCTTAGAGTTTAAGGACTCTGTTCATTCACACAGACTTGTCAGCAGAGAGATGACTTTCTTTGCTTTCTAGCGTCCTATTGAAAACACAACAGTCGGGTTTTACTTAATTCTAAGCAAACCACAGCAAACACTTCCACTTCATATACTCCTGTCCACTATTCTGCCTAACCTGGACAAAGTCTCCTGGTTAGCAGAAACTAACAACATCTCATGCACAATACTTTTACTACAAGTTTCAGTTAACTCCTCTAAAACAAATCACTCTGCATCAACAAGTTCTCTGATTAGTCAGGTTACTACTCTAGTGTCCTGGTGAAGTTCCTGGATGGGCACACCTTTTAGACTGACTTCAAAACCTGCTGGTCAATAATAGGTGAAGTTATTGATATAGAGCAAGGACAAGAAACAACAATACAGACAATTAAACAAGTCTATATCTACTAAAGCCCAAGGTTGTCATCAGAGTTAAGGTACATCCAGTGAGAAATCAGGCTTCATTCTGAGGTTCTCTCTGTGTGGTGTTAGCAGTTTGGAGATTAAATTTTGAACACTCCAAGCTAAAGGCTGGAGGGCAGTTGGTTTACTTAAAATTCCCTTGACTCAACCCCAGCCCATAATTCAAAACAGGCTAGACAGACTCTCATGGAATTCTGGACCTCCATTCCATTTAACCCAACTCACAAAAAAACCCCACTGAGGTTACGCTGACTCCACACACACAGAGGAAAAGCCTCTGAACCCACTGCCGTGCTACTGGGGAAAGGTAAAAGTTGGGTCATGATAGCTGATATGGCCCAAGAGAACCTAGTACACTCATGCATAATACACAGTTAGGCCTTATCCTGGTAGGATTGGGATGATCAGTCCCCTCCAAATGTGTTTTGAATCCTGTAACTATGCCAAGATGTTAGACCCTGATTCCATGTGGTGAGCAATGACCAGGAAGACGATGATCCAATTGCTCATAGGTCCTGTTTCTCATTAGCCAGAGCAAGCAGGGAGCAAACACCAGTGC
The DNA here is from genome assembly GCA_030014935.1 of Caiman crocodilus. NCBI lineage: Eukaryota > Metazoa > Chordata > Crocodylia > Alligatoridae > Caiman > Caiman crocodilus. Next base: position 56,761,380 of record JAGPOW010002742.1, on the reverse strand, counting down.
ATATTACTTACAACAGCTTTATTCAGAATGGAGACAGACTAAGATGCTGGGACTAGTTTGACAAAACAATGGTGCTTCCCAAATTTGCTGCTATCTACACAACATTAACATTTTCAACAGGTCTCATTTTCACACAACCCACGTTTCTTGGCAGTCACAAACATCCAATAATTTTACATCTCTTAGAGTTATTTACATAAAACACAACCATGGCCACTGGTAGTAATTAGTCCCCATGTTGGAGCTCTGGGAGGAAGGAGAAAGAACTAAATGATCAGTGATAGTCCATTTTCCTAGTGCTGGATTTAGGCCCATCACCAAGCTGTACACTAAGGTGTACAGGAGGGAAATGTCAATATATACGTATGCAGTTATATAGTATATATTGAGTATTTCATCTCTGTGACTGTCAATCTAGCACCTTTCACAACAACCCAATTATTTTAACCACCATGAGACTAAAAGATCAAGACAAACTTTTTATGTATAATACCATTTTTCTTTCTTTACCTTAACACTAAAGCTATCATATCTCCTGTCCCTATGAGCTAAATCTACTGTTGTGTTCTTTTTATCATTAAATGGGGAAGAGAAGTGGTAGGTACTCTGGGATCTAGATAGTCTATCTTCCTAGATTATTTGGTATACTTGTGATTCCAGTTTGAGGGGAATGGGATCTGCTTCAGCTTCTGAGAGCTAGTATGAGATTTTTTGGGGCTGTCACCCCACCTTGATAAACACACTGTATCTTTCAATACATCTAATTTGGCTCAGAACTGCAAGGAAGGAAGCACAGGAAGCATTTATGCTAATTGTATAACCCACTGTAGATTTCTTTCTGTTAAGGTTACCACCAGTAATGTACTTGAATGTTGCAAAGAGAGCAAAATGTGACTGTGAATCTGTCTGAATATATGCAATCCTATTCTAGTTGCCAATTTAATAACCTACATAATTTCTGAGTTTTAGTTCCCCAAAAGCCTACTGCATCATGAAACAAGTGAGCAGATCAAGCAAGACAAAGTCTTTCTTCTTGTGGGAAGACCATGGCATTCATTTCAATCTCTGAATAGTCTCTAACCTATTGCTTCTCATTTTATTGTTCTTATTGCTGATCACTTATCTCAATAATTAGAGTTGGTAAAGCTGCATTGGATGAACCATTAAACTTCAGCTGCCTGCCAATGCAGGATTGTTCCTATGAGGTACCTTTATGAATTATTTATTTTAAAATGACTTGCTCTTCAACAACATCCCCTACAAAACTATTACATAGCCATAAATATCTCTATATAGGAGGTCCTGCAGATGCCTCCTTCCAATCTGAGGTATAGATTTCTATCATTACCCATGAATAGTTTTTAGTCTACATTAGGACACAACTTTTATATATAAAAAAAATCTCCTTAAACTGGCCAGTATACCTGAAGGGCAGACTGTGCTTTCAGGGGGAAATTTGGGGTTTGGTTAAGGTGACTGGAGGTTACACTGAGTCAGCATGTTTCCAAGGAGAATCCTCTGGTTTACAATAGGACACCTGCATGGCATGAAGGGTGAATCTCTACAGGGATGAAATAACCCTTCCTGACTGGGAGATCACTATTTGTTTCTGTATTCCAAATGACAATGGATTTATCCTAGATGTTTAGTGATACTTTCTCTTAAGTGTTGTTTGAATATTGTACTAGAGATAGATGTTCTCATAAAATTAGAAAACTCCAGCCTCACTTTTCCTTCCATTATTCCTAGGGTAGAGATGACTTAATGTATATGTCCCTTCTTACCTCAAAAATCAAGATCTAGAAACTTCCTGGTGCCAATTCTGTGTGATGATATTAACAAACACTATAACTAGTATTGTTTTAACAAGTGAAATACATTTGATTTTAATAAAATGGATACAGATGGTTACATTTTTATCCTTTTCTCCATTTTATTATTAATACCACCATTTAGGACATCTTATTTACTAGTAGTGATTCTCCTCATATCATCTGTATTTACCAGCTAGTTTGGTTTGTACCTACTTGACTAGTTTTCCGGCTTTCTTATGCCCATACCAACAACATCTAGTTCCAACATCTAGCTTTCCAATGCTTTGCTATTCAATCCATGGTTAGCATCATTGCAGCTGGACTTACACAAAGAAAATTCCTCACCAAAAAAGACCCTGTAACAAGTTTAATTTTCATACTGTAACCTAACCAGGCATCATCATAAAAAGGAATTCAGACAGGAAGACAACAAAGGAGGTCTCAGGGAGTTCTTAGCTGTGTTGACTAAGGATACAGGCAGACAAGGTTCTTTGAGTAAATGAGATATATTTTATCTTTATCACACCAATTTATGCATTCTTTCCTTAGTTGGAAAAATTGTTCTTTATAAGCTTTTGTACACAAACACTCTTCTTCAAGCATATGGAGAGTCTGTGGGGTTTTGTGAACTCTCCTGGGCTTCTATTCCACCCAAAAGACTACATAAGCATCAACAGATTCTCTCTATGCCTGAAGGAGGATGTTTGTGTCCAAAAATTTGTAGAGAACAATTTTCTAACTATTTAGTTGGTCAACAAAAGTTCACATTTACCCAAAGAACCTTATCTACAAAGGAGTTCTGACATGAGAAATGGGTAACCATTCTTGGGATAAGTACAGACAGTCAAAAAGCCCAAGGCTGAATCAATTTAGTCTTTGCAGGTAGTTTAAACTCCAGAGATTAAACTGAGAAACAACTGGGCACACATTTAATTTTGATTTAGGAAATGCAAGCACATGCCTGCAGTGCCTCAGGCCAGAATCTCAGGGGTGCTACAGCAAGTCCTAGTGGCACATAGCCAGTATAGGACATGTTTTGGCTTCATCTTCCTGCTGCCCCAGAGTTTTCTCAGATTTGCAGTCCAGAATCCCAGAAGCAGGACTCTCCATGGTTGCTCATTACTTCCTCTTCCTGCTTCCAGGTGCCTCTGGGATTTGTAATCCACTGTCGCAGCTGGAACTAAGTTTCAGTACATTTAGCATCACAGTACTCATGCAAAGATGAGTTTAACCCAACTCCCTGCCCCCAGATCCATGCTGGGGATTTCCTGGGGTGGTTCATGCTGGGATGCTGAGATGATGGGGAACTGTGATTTAATTTGAACCATTGGAGACTGATGCATGTGAATTTGAAAGTTTTTAGGATAGTGGGGTCTTGTTCAATTGTGCATGTGTCACCATTGTGACAGAGCCATCTCTGACCACCAGGCTTTGCATAGTTCTACTAGTGCATTCAGTAAATAGGAATTAATTTCAACAACTTTACTTATTACTGTGCCATTCAGCATTGGTTATGTCTCAGCTAAAGTGGTATGTGCAGCTAGTATTGTGTGCAACTTTGCAATTTAGAAAGAACATGGAGAAACTGGAGAGGATCCAGAGGTGAGTGAAAGAGATAATAAAAGGATTGACATAGAAGCCAGACAAGGAAAGGATGAGAGAACTAGATATGTTTAGTCTGGAAAATGAGAGATGAAGCAGATTTCAAATATTTGAAAGGCTTCCATAAAGAAGAGGGGAAACAACTTTTCTTTGCCACAGAAGACAGGATAAGAAATGATCAGCTTGAACTGGTGGAAACACATTTACATTAAATATTTGGGGCAGGGGGCACCTTCCTTGCAGTCATCATGGTAGAACATTGGAAGTAGCTGCCAGGAAAGTTGTGGAATCTTCTTGTTCTAGTTAAAGTTTTCAAGAAGATGATGGGCAGGCATTTGTCTGGAATAACATAGAAAAAGTGCATCCTGCATTTGAACAGGAGGTTGGACTGCATGACCCTAAGGTCCATTCCAACCATATTATTTGCTATGACATTATCTTGGGAGTATTTATGTATGAGTAACTTGAAGATACTGTCATAGAATTGCTGAATCTAAGCCTTATAAAATCAAATGTAGAGCTCGCTAATGGAATGTAAAAAAACTGGATCTCTGGTATGTGCTTTCTTCTTCCACTGAGCAGTATTTAATTCTGCACAAGAAGAACTGTAGTACTGGGTTATCAGCATAATATATTTGCTACTGCCTTCATCATTATTAATTATCTGTGATTAAACAGAGAGGTTTGTTAGCAAAGTGGGGCACATGAAACATTAAAGCATACATTTTGAAAGATATAAAGCTAGAGAAAAATCAATGCTGCTCTCATAAACTTAATGTTACTGTATTTTTGGAATTTGTTGGCCTTGTTTACAATCTTGACAGCGTTAAGGTCCACAAGATGTCAGTGTAGCACAAAGCATGGAGAAATGGTGAATAGTGTTCCCATAACCTTCTGAATTGCTAATCCAGTAATATAACATTGGTTCTGAATACAAAACAAAACATTTAAACTTGGCAATGAAATGGTCCACATGATGATTAAACTGCTCTGACTACAGAACATCTGAGAACAATAGAGAGAGAACCACAATAATATGGACTAAATAGGGATTGTGGAGTGAAAAAATCTGAAAAAGCCTTCAGTAGCATCAGACAATACATCTGCCTTCCTATCAACTTATGCCTCAGGTTGCCAGTCTTCGCTATTTCCATGCTCTTCCTACTAATGTACTAGATGGCAATACGGAAGAGAGTTTTTTGTACTTTGTAGCCTACACTGAATTCTGCCTTACCCCAGTGATACTGCAAGATGAATGTTGACACTGAAAAAGACAGAAATAATCTACTGACTGAAATGCAATTTCCTGCACTGACTTCAGATTCTTACTGATGAAAATATGAGTCAACTGGTCTATGAAGGGATATGGTGTTACGTCTAATAATCCTGAAAATGGGTGAAGAGCAATTCAAGTCCTATTTTTGTTTGTTGGTTGGTTTATTTTAAATTTATACCTTTCATAGTATCTAATCAATATATCCTCTGTTTCAGGGGCCTAAAGAAAAAGGGACTGGTATTTTAAAAAAATAGTTAATGTAATCCTAAGGAATCTGGCTCTGGTGAACATACAGTTGCACCTCTCAGTGAGTAAAGATTTCTGTATCATCCCATGCATCCTGCCATGTGTTTACAAGTGCCCCTGACATGGACAAAAACACACATGCAACGTAAATGTGCTTGGTCCTTATTCTGAACATATTTTTTTTACAAATTTAGTCCTGTTCCATGTTTACCAAATTTAATCTGGTAAACATTACTTTCCCCTTGTCACCTTTTGATTTATATATGTAATCTGCATTAACATAACTCTTTAGGTTTGGCTAATTCGCATCAGTACCATTAACATGGTAAGTCCAGCTTTATAGCCTCTGCTTACTGTGCAGTAAACTATGTATAAAAATGACACTGAAAAGAATTATTCTATTTCACATTTTAGGCAATTGAAGAAAGGGGGATTATGAATCCTGAGATCATTATCAGGCAGATTATAATATATTTTCCAAAATGCTGAAGGAGGCCAAACAATCATTACCAACCACACTATAATATATATATAATTGGCTTAACATGTATATCTATACTACATCTATACATATATCTAGATAGATAGATATACATAGATAGCTATATCTAGATATCTATATATATGTGTGTGGGTACAGATATAGATATATATTAGGGGTATGCAATAAAGCCCTATTCAAATCAGATTCAGATTTGGTCTGAATCAGGGACAGTGATACAATTCATTGATTTGGATCGCTGTCCCTGATTCAATTCAGCTGAATCCAAATCTGAAGATTCAATGTTGATTCAGAGAATCAGGGATTCAGACATAGACATGGCTTTAAATGTTTTTTTCTACATACCCAAGAGGACCCAAAAGTGGACCAGAAGAGCTTCTGATCCACTTCCAGGTCTGTTGCTGAGTGCACTGGGGAGCCCCCATGCTTCTGTGCGACACTCCATGAGCCCCAATATCGCAGTATTCATGAACCGCCTGCTACCTAGAGGTATGTATAAAAAACATTTAAAGCTGTGTCTATGTCTTAATCTCTGAATCTTTCTGAATCTCTCTGAATTTATTTGGAGGGTTCTGATTCAATTTGGAGAGTGTGAAGGAGCATGACCACAGTGAGGAGACCTAGGGAATGCCACTTCCAGAACTGCTACCATATAAGGATAGAAGCTCCGAGGTCAGAGGGAGGTGATGAGACAGGATATCCATTGGGGGAAAACATGAAGAAAGGAGGAGAAAAAGGGGAAGAAAGAGGATCTCCAAGTGGAGAAGAAACTTACCTAAAGACTTCTTGTAGCGCCGGGAAAGGAACGGTGCTCCGAGAGTGGGGGATGGATTCCTGCAGAGACTAACACCACAGAATGTGTCCTATGAGACCAACCTAGAGAAAAAAAATAGGCAGAGGGTGAATGGGACACAGTGTTATCACCTCAAGAGGATCCAAGTCATCTGTCTCATGCAGGATAAAAGACTGACGCATATGCCAACAAGGTAAAGAGAATGCAATTAACAGGGTCAAAGATAAAAGCCTGTAACAAAAAATGGAAAAACAGATGGACAAGAAAGAAAGAGACTTTGTTTATTAATACTAAGTTCCATTCAGACAAGGTAATAACTATAGCATAAGAGTATTAGATAAGTAGAATTACCAAGCTGATATTGTAAAATAAATAATTAATTAATCAGTTAAAAAAAAAAGAAAAAGAAAAAGAGAAACAATTTCTGCCTGAAAGTACAGCAAGGTTTTATAGAGTGATAAAAGTAAAGACAAGTTTTGATTTGAACCATACTATGATTATCTATACCATCAAGTGCATGCAAACATATGGAGAAGTGAGTGAGATAACTTACCCATATTGCCTGGGAACCTCTATTAGAGACCTAACAAGAAAGAAAAAAAAATCAACAGAACAACTCTCCTGAGTAGTGACATCAAAAAATAAAAACAAAAAAAGAAAATAGAATAATAACATCCAAGATGTGGCAGATGAGAACGTTGGCATATCGACGGTTGACTGGGTGGCTAAGGATAAGAGAAGGCATCTTAAGCCCAACCTCCACAGAGAGATTAAGGGGTCCTTTGATTTGATTTGGATTTGGAGATTCAGCCACTGAATCAGGCTGAATCTCTGCCAAATTGAATCAGGGACCAAAGCTCTCTCTCTCTCTCTCTCTCTATCTGTATTAAGCCAATTGTGTATATATATATTGTGGTATGGCTGGTAATGTGTGTGTGTGTGTATTAAACCAAACTGTGGTGGTAAATTAATTTTTAATTTTCTTTTAAAAAACAAACAAACAATATTTTAGCATAGTTGTGGTTTTTGAATCAGAGCTGGGTCTGAATCAAGTTCTGAATTCCAAACAACAACCACATTTGGCTAAGGTTTGGAATCTGAATAAGTCCAAGTTTCATAAATGGACACTATTTTTCTAGTGAGTTGAAATAAAATCCTCAAAGTCCATGAAAAGTTCTTGGAATCTAGAATCCATGTACATTCAGGGTATATACAAGTGTTCAGCTGGTTCAGTCACTTAGTTTAAGCCTTTTGAAATTCAGGTGCCAACTGCTTATAAATTTCACAAGTGTGAAAAGACTATCTGCATTCTTTACAGACAGCCTGCAATGCTAAAAGCTCCCAGTCAGGGGGAGAGAGGAAGGGACCCAGAGCACATATCCCAGTATGCTTTGCAGGATCCCTTGTCTACCTGGAAATACCAGGTTACAACAGCCCAGTGGTCAGAGTTCTGGTTACAACAGCCAAGATCAGATCAGGTGGTCCCAGGGGACCAAGTCCCTTCTCCACCCCTCCAGAAAGACTGAGATTGTCTTCTGTCTTTTGAAGCTCTGGCTGTGATGGAGGTTTCATAGTTTCATAGTAACTAGGGTCAGGAAGGACCTGACCAGATCATCTAGCCTGACCCCCTGCCACAAGCAGGAATGAATGCTAGGTTCACAACACCCCAGACATGTGATCATCCAACCTCCTCTTGAATATGCCCAAGGTAGGGGCAAGGACCACTTCCCTGGGAAGTTGGTTCCAGATTTTGGCCACCTTAACTATAAAATATTGCCTTCTGATCTCTAACCTAAACCTTTTCTCCATCAATTTATGACCATTCTTCCTTGTCGCCCCAGGTGGTGCTGGGGAGAAAAGAGCTATGCCTATTTGCTGTTGATCTTCCCTGATGAGTTTGTAGGCAGCCACCAGGTCCCCACTCAGCCTGCTCTTGCTGAGGCTGAACAGGTTCAGGTCCTCCAGTCTCTCCTTGTAGGGCCTGTCCTGCTGTGAGAGGACAGACCTGATTGTGTAGTCAGGTGGGTGTCCCCTACCCTCTCTGTCATAACTGGGGCTCTGGCCATGGTGAAGGAGCTTTGCCAGTTGGCACCTGGGACTACACCCTTATCACCATGCAGCTGCAGCTCTGGCTTTAGGGATGGGAGAGTGGAGAGGGCTTTGCATGTGGACATTAGGGGTTGTACCCTTGCCACCATGGTGCTGCTGGGGCTGTGGCTGTGGGTAATTGTGCTGCTTCTGAAACCAGAGTTTAGAGCTTTCAAACTCTCCTTATGGGGAGGCAGCTTTGCCCCTATGAAGCACTTCAAAACCCTGCATCCACACCCTGAGCATGGGGCTGCAAGTGTCAGCTTTGAGGTGCCTTGCAGAGCTAGAGCTCCACCCATACAGCACTTCAGAGCCCTGTATATGGAACTGAAGGTGCAGGGCTCTGGATGTGCCCTGAAGGGCAGATGCTGCCCCTGCTGCAGCACTTGAAATTTGGTAGCTCCATGTATTGGGCTGCAGACACATGGCTCTCAAGTGCCAGGGGAGAGAGCTCTGGATGTGCTCAGCCAGGGAGATGTTCCTTCCCTCTCAGCACTTGAAAAGCAGTGTGTACAGATCCACATGGAACATAAGACTGGATGGACCATAACTCTCCAATAGTGGAGGAAACGGGTAAAGTTTCCAACCTGTTCCCCAGACTAGGTACTGCCTAGTCTGGGGAAGTGGCAGGAAGCATTACCCCTTGTTCCCTCCCCTCCCCTCTGCTTCCCCTTCCCCTTTCCATATATTCCCAGACTGGATGGTAGGGGGGCTGAGGGAGAGGACTAGAGTAGCAGAGAAAAACTCACTCCTCACATGGAGGACTAGAATCTGGGGAATGAGCAATGACAGCTTTCCCAACCATTTCTTCACCTCAGCTTTAAGTGCTGCCCTTGCTACCTACCTAGACAGTACAGGCAGCATTAAATTCTGAGACATAGATGGCATATTTAAGAGCTGCACAGCCCCTGGGCTGTAGAGAGGGGGTGGGCTTTCTCAGCCCTTTAGCTGTCAGATGGCTTGCTGTGAGTTGGACTGAAGCAGTACACTGCAGCTTGAGTCACAGATTCTCTTCCAGGAGAGAAGAGGGGGTAGGAGCAAGGCCCCAATATACTGGAGATATGTAAAAATGTTCATTCACTGCTTGAACCCTAACTGATAGTGTCTTCAACCTCATATGACATGGTAGAGATTTCCACTACTTGGGCCATTTTTTAACTCATGGAAATGCTTTGAACATTTGTACACAGAGCATTTCAATCAGTGGGACTGTGATTCCACCAGTTGAAACATAACTCTTGTATGTACCCTCAGTGGGCAGAACTGATTGTTATGTAGTGCATATAGCTATTATGTAATATGTATGTGATTCAAACCACATGGGAAGATGTCAAATATCCATGTTATATTTTATATAACTGTGTAGATCTTATAACCTCCCCCCACAAATTTGTTTGGTTGATGAATGTATTTCAAATGGAAATGCAAGGCATCACTAATTTAAGGGTTCCCATAAAGAATGTGTAGGAATACATTTGGGCCCTTTATAGCACCCTTTTAAAACTTAATTTGCACACTTAGCCAGGGTACTTCTTTTAGACAGATGAGTAAAGTATCATTAATTTGCTTCATAATCATCATTGTGATGATAAAGATGGGTGAGTAGCAGATTTTCACCTGGCTGGCAAACAATCAAGTCAATGTTTCAAGGCTACCTTTATTTATATACTAATTAAAGCCAAATCAGAGTTGAACAAGCATAATGCCATAGTACAAGCTAGATGAAAGGAGGAAAAGATGCGAAAACAATAGGCATCTGGGCAGCATTATCCTTCAGGAAATGCTATTGTTTTAATCTAAAGCTGTACACAATTTGCTTTGTTCCTCTACCTCTATGTCTAAAAGCAATAAGTATCTTTTTAGCATGAAGGAAAATATTATACATCCTCTAATCATATCAAAATAAAAAGAAATGTATTGCCTTAGAAAGCCTCATTTGGAAAATCCTATATTAAAGTATACATCTAGTACTTTGGCATTAAGATCTAGCTATAAAATTCAGGCACAAAAAGCTGAGAAATACTAATGCACCAATGAGGACACATCCAAATTATATAAAGATAACTGTATGCAACGCATTTACCTGACAGAGAGATGAATGGATCTCTGTATCTCTTCCTTCTCTATTAATACAATTTAGTTCACTTTGGCCCATCCAACCATCTTTTAGTGAGAATTCATGTAATTACTCCATTGCTGTTCTAATTACCATTACATCATATTATTATTCAAGGACACAGGATCACTAAGGACTGCAGATTTGGCAAGAGCCATTAAAATCCCATTCTTATTCATTTTAGTTCTACATATATTATAAAAAAGGGGAGGCATATAATGCTGTTGTTATTACAGTAGTATTCCCACTGCACAGAATGTTGGTAACTGATACTATCACAGACAAGAAAGGTCTCAAGAAGGTTTTGATTGCAGAATACACCCCTGGACTATGGCATGTGTAATCAACCCCCTACCAACCATTACCTTCTCTGCCTGAATTCATTCTCCCATTGAGTCCAGAAAAAAATAGACAAAATTTGCCTCGTTTAAAAAAGAAAAATCTTTTTAGTTTGCATGAATCCCAGTACATATTCCTGAAATAATTCAATTGAGGACTGCAAACCATATGCATTGTTGCTTTATATTTCTATCATTTTACTACTGAATTGCTGAGGCAGAATTAATGCAACTTGCCTGAAAAATGTTGTTGTTCTTATTCTTTTCATACCCTGAACCTACAAACTTACAATATGTAACCCAACAGCAGCAAGAGCACTACTCCTACAGGTTTTATCAGAAATCAGAGTAAGTCTGTTTTAAAAGACACAAACACCTGGAAAAACATGTCCATATAATCTCTATGCTTGGAAGCATACACATTGGGAAAGAAATCCCTACAAATTATTTCATTGTCTTATAAAACAGTGATAAAAGATCTATTGCCAACTTTACAGTCCTCCATGGACTGAAGCATCCCTAGGGTTGCAAGGGTTGCTAATATCATTGATGCCCTTCCCTCCCTGTCTCTGCTTCCGGGAACTGAATCTGGAGTGAGGGAAGAGCTGAAAGGCTGAGAAGGCAAGCTGCACAGATAGCGAAGCTTGGAAGTAAAGGTCCTAGCTTGCCTGCTTTTGTCTTGGACCGAGATGGGGGGGTTCAGTTTGAACAATGTGTTTTTCTTGTGGAGAAGAGGATACTTAATGGGTTATGAAGACAGCACAGTTCCATTTTAGAGAAGGAGATATGACTGGCTAGGGACATCAGAGCAATAGGGGGGCACACTCCTCTGTGTGGTGTTACCGAGTTGCCTATTACTTTGGGGTGTGCTCATTTATTAGGGACATGTCTCTAGGTTCTCGGTTATTCTGTCAATATGCTGCTTATGTTACTTGTGCTTCTTTACAGAGCTGTATATCTCCCTTCTGCAAGTCCTCACCCCCAAAGGAGCTATCTTGCAGGACTCAGTTTCAATGGGACTGGGTGCCTCCAGTCACCAAATCAATCATACACACAAACACACACAGATTAGTGTGACACACCTGACCTGGCTGGATTGATCAGTATGGACAGGCTGACACCCTCATATGCCAAGAATCAGTTCATCAGAGCAACGATAAACTGCAGTCAGACACAAGCATACAGGTGAACAGAATACCTCTGAATCTGGCTGTGTGTCCAGCTGATACCCTCATGGGCTAGCATTCAGTTCATTAGGACACATCTGAGTCAAACTGGGTCAAACAGCCTGTACAAGCTGATCCCCTTATGTGTTTCAAACTCAGCACATCCCAATCTTTATGCCCTTGCTGAGCAGACCCCACAGTATTTTGGGGCTTTACAGGGATCTTTAGCTTAGGTAAAATAAGCGTTGTTGCAGAGCAAGTGAGGAAGGAGAAGCAGAGAAGGAAAAATGTACCCAGTTCCTACCAGGTTGACTATAAAAGTTATTTATTGCTAAATATATCACATATATAATGGTGTTAATACTAATAGACATGCAAAGGAAAAACAAACACAAACAATTACAATACTACCCTGGTTTCACTAAGTATTTGGGGAAACTTAGCTCAAGCTTAACTAGTACAGTTCAGCTTCAGAAATTTATGCCTGGAGAGAAAAGAAAGAGACAGCATTGGGATCTCACCAGTCCAAGATACTCCAGTTGCAAAGCTAACAGGTAAAGTTCATATCACAGTCCTTGAAGGGAGACTATATGTTTCCTCCAGCCTCTTGAGGAGAATAATGGCTGGTATCAGAGATTTTTTCTTCTTGAAGCACACACATGCTGTTTTTTTACAATTATTTATATCCTCAGTTCAGCTTCTTTAAAGCATTCCCAATAGTGTAAATCATTTACTTTTATCTTGACAAGGGGTTAAATGGTTTGGAACATCCCAAGAAACTGATTGATAATCAGGAAACACATAAGGTTAGGGAGTAACCAGACACTTGAGAGCCAGCTTGAAATTCCTGTGGATAGCAGATACACTGATAGGATATCTCATGGTTTCTTCAGAAACAATAGATAGCTTGCAGCATCAGGATTTTAGATTATTACTTGTTATGAACAAGCCTCAGTTTAGCATGACTTTCCAGACCTTAATATAGTCTTTTAACAGACTTAAGACAACTATTGGAGTGTTTCTAACCTTTGGGCAGAAGGACTTCTACCAGTCATCCCGGGAAAAGTATGACAACACTTGTGGTCTGGCCTCCAATGAGCTGGATGCTGTGATGAAGCCCTTTACCATTGTTCAAATGTTGCCCATACCCCCTCTGACTCATCCTCTTTGCCTCAGCATTCCCTAACCTGGCAACCGAGTTTTAGTCAATCAAGTTTAAATAGGGATCCCATAGTGGGACTGGACAAAGTACGGTCTGAGACGTCTGTTATACTTAGAGGTGTGTGTGTGTATGGGGGGTAAGGGGGAAGGAAAGTCCTTTGTAAATCCAGATTAGAAGTAGTTTGATAAATGCTGAGCTGGTTGTATATAAACATGGGTTGATTAGCATTTGGAGCACAGATTCCCCATCATACAGTGCTCCCCTGCTTCTCTGATCCCAGAATTTCCTGCAGTCTCTGCTTCAGGCATTCTGTTCTCCATTTCTCATGCAAATGAAAGGTCATCTGGTTCCATTTTGGATGTAAATGAGATCTAGGGCAGTCGTTTCACTCTTGTCACCCTTGTCTGGAAGGTCTTAGGTATGTCTCTCACTGCATCTTAATCAGTTTCATTTAGGTGGGGGGTAGGGGGAATTCTTTGTGAGTCAGACAGACTGTGTCCTATGCCAGGGTTCCCCAAGAACACACAGCTGAGAGGTAACAGTGGGACAGCAGAATGAATAGCAGTGGGTAGGGATGGGCAGGCATTTAAGTAGGAGGAAAATGCTCTCACCTTTGAAAGAAGTATTGCATGTGATTTGGGAAGCCAGGTTGGATTGGACTGAGCTGGGTGAGAAGGGATACTTTCCTGAGTCAGAGACAGGGGAGTAGCAGATGGTGGGGGTGGACTGTTTTGTTTTTGTTTGTTTTTCAATTTTAAGTGGATGGGCAGAGTTAGTTCTTATCTTATTTTATTCTGTTTCTATCATTATTTTTCTTTTTTATTCTAAGATATCCTGAACTGTTTTGGAAAGGGCAGCATACTTGTCTAATAAATCAACAAATATATAAATAAATACAAAAATTCAGGAAATTCAAAACTGCTGTGGGTAAAAAAGAGACAGAACAGGTTGAGAGTAAAACTTATATATAGACTTGATCACAGTTTTCCAGGGTTATAACACATAATAACATATAACTAATGAATCACAAGATTTTAATAATTAATTAACATTACAAATATAACAGTCTATTGCTCTGCTTTTTCAGTAAGAAGGAGATAGTAGCAACATGGTTCCAATAGAAAAAGCAATTTTACTATTTAAATTAATTCTTTTTAAATGACGAGACCACATTATCAGCTGTTTTCAAGAAAACTTTATGCATCTATGTCATAAGTAATTGTGCCTGCAAAACTTTGTGCTCCAGTTTTATACTTCCACTGATATCTATATTATAGAGCTGAGTAAAGCTTCAGGTACTCATTTGATTCAGAGGAGATTTGTCCCAATTTGATGGCTGAATCTCCAAATCAAATCAGGGGACCAATTAAAAGGTCCAAATCAATTTGAAGTTCTCCAAATTGATTCAGAAAAGATTTGGAGAGCTTTGGTGATTTGGGCAGTCCTTGCCAGCTGCAGCAGGGAGCTGGACCTGGACTCTGAGCTGGTAAGTAGGGGGCAGGAGAGGGGAAGCTGGAGGAGTGGGGAGGGGACCATGGAAGGACTCGTGCCAGGCCCCATTCCCTGTCTGCTCTTCCAGCTCCCCGCTGATCCCCGTCTGCTCTCCCAGCACCCACCCCCCATGGCTGCCCTGCCTGGCCTCAGCTCCTGGCTCTTCAAACAAAAGCCTCCACTCATTGGGTGCTGCCGGGCCGGGGGTGATCCCTATTGTGCCCCACTTCCCTACGCTGCATGGGGGCTCTGTGACAAGGCTTTTGACCCCTCTGTTCCCCGAGCTCCCCCCACCACATGGCTGCCCCACCCAGTTCTGGCCCTTTAAAAACAAACAAACAAGAAAACCCCAGAATCACTCGCTCCTGCAGCATCCTCAGGGATTTAGGGGGATCATGCAGAGCTCCCCACACAGCATGGGGCAGTGGGGGACTGTAGGACTTGCCCCCCACGAGCAGGAACCGGTGAGTCAGGGCTTTTTTTTCAAAGTGCTGGGAGATGAGGTGGGCAGGGAAATCATTGCCAGGGCTGGGAGAGCTGCCCTGGCAATCTCCTAATCAGATTTGGCTAAATTGATTCAGGTCACTGATTCAAATCACTGAATTGAATCACTGTCCCCCAAGTCAGCCAAATCTCATTCCAAAGTGACTACTAGCCAGTTTTCACAGGCCTACTGTATTATTGCACACTGTTTGATGAGCTGGTGTAGCAAGAAATCCTTTTGCCTGCTGCACCCCACCCTTAAATGTGAAGCTCCTCCATATGGTAAAGCCCATTTTGAAGTAGTTAACCCCTTTTAGGGATGCTTTCTCTTTTCTATCTGTTCTTCCTTCCTCTCTCTTTTTCTTTTATTGTATTATTATTTTTATAGAAGGTGTTCCTGTAATGAAAATAGAGCTTGTAGATGCTTTTACAAATGTACTTTAAGTTTAAAATAAGTTATACAATGTAACAGTGTTAGCAAGGGCAGAAATCTCTGTATGTAGTGGGTCCTTGAATGAATCATGGTTGATTGTGTAACACAGTAGCTAGTCTGGATAAACAATTTAATCAGTGGGAATTAACACCTACAAAGCTACAGACCAAGAGGAGGAAAGAATCAATACAGAGCCAGAAACTCCCTGAAACTAAACTGTTAAAGGTACAGAGGACCTGTTTTGAACCAATCAACACTGGAAACAGACCCTTGGGGCTGAAATACCCCCAATCAACGAGTTCCAGAGCTCTATTCATCAAAGCAGTTAATCAGTCTAAATTCATCAACAGACTTCTGAGATTGCATGTACCTGAGGACATGACCGCAGAGGCTGATAGCTGCCATCCAGCAGCTATCAAGAGAGATGTCCTTTGAGGTCAACAGCCCCTGGATTGAATAAGCTTGAGAACTGGGAATCACCAAAGTCTTCCAGAGAGGGATAAAAGGCAGCAAAGAATGACCCCCAATGGTACCCTTTTTGACCTGACCAGCACCCTACTTGTCCAGCCAAAAGGACCAGCTGACGACCCACTTCTGAAGCAACATCTCACTGAAAGAAGCCTCAACTGGTCATCGATGGTGGACTCCAGTGCTTGGGGATAGGTGTATCTTGACAACAGTGCTTAGTGTTCGTAACTAGCTACTGTGAGTTTGTGTGTGTGTGTGTGTGTGTGCGCGCGCGCAAGAATGTGTGTGTGTTTGAGGGGAATCAGCACCAAGGTATATTGTCTGACTTTTGCATCCATCCAATAAACTAGAATTTTATGATGATCCTGTGAGTTGGTCCTTTGTAGCCAACACTGGGAGCCTTATTAACCATAATAAAAATCAACTCCTGCTAACTGGTAGTTCAGACCCCTTTCTGAAGTGTCAGAGTATCTTGCTGTGTATCCTGAGATTTGAGCTTTAGTCTCTCATGCTAAAGGCCATTTCTCCATCAGCTAATCTACAAATGGGTACCTGCTTCCTGGGATAGTGAGTCCAAGGAGGCTGGACAGAGTTCGTTGTGTGCCATTGGATAAAAAAAAAGGATGTGCCTTCCAATGCTAAACTGATGGAGAAGCTAGGCCTGGACAGGCCTTCAACATTTTACCTTCTAGTTTTAATTAAAGGATTCACAGCTAATTTATTTTTAGGTAATAGATTTGACTGTCATTCCATTTACTCAGTTGATACTGTGGACTTTCAAATGCTTTCAAAATTATTCAGGATTTTTGTCTCCCATAAAGACATTTTACAATGACCCAAATCAGAAAATAATTTAAAGTTGACACCATACAGTGAACAAGAATTTCAAGTCTCTTGTTTCTATTTGGAGCTAGGTGATTTTTCAGTATCTCTGTTCATGTGCATGTGGGTGGGGTGTATGAGTGTAAACACTGCACTTAAAATGGAACACTAAAAAGTAATCCTTGATAAAAGAGGAAATTAATAATGCCCTAACACTGTTTATGAATAAAATAAAATGCCTGTTTAGGAGGTCCCAGCTGTAATTGCCCAGACAATTAGGGCCAAATATGATCACCATTTCTCATACAGAGTAAGTCTTTGCTGTTGAAATTAATAGGACTTCTTAAGGTATGCAGCAGTAGAGTGACAGAATCTGATTTTTCATGAAGGATTTAGAAAACTTTAAATGTTGTTCATTTGCCTTAGTCTCAAAGACACTTTTCCAGCATTCCCCAAAAGGAAATTTCCTAAATGCAGCCATTGTTAATCTGATTTTATTTACAGTTAAAAGTAGTTTGTTTTTTAAAAAACAATGTGCTATATTCATACTTCATCCAACAACCTTTTTTTTCACCTGCCATTCCTAAAACTTGAAGTAGTAAAAACCTCTCAGAACTTTCTTGATCTCTGATATGATGACAGATTTAAACTAATCCCAAATTTGACAAAAGAGACCAGAGAAAGTTTTGAGTTGGGTAGGACTCAATTTTGATGTGTTTTCAACAGAAAATTGGCAAGACTCCATGATTTCCTTTGGCTTTCACTTCAGGTTTGGGTTTGCAGCATCTGAAACACAAGGTGAACCTGGCAGAGGGATTCATACTTTCATAGACAAAATCTCAAGATGTCTATAGAACATCTGCAAACTGAACTGCTGAATATGAGTTTCTAGAAGGGAGATGGTGCCACTTTATTGTAAATGAATGGGGGGAGGAGGGCTGAGATAAATTAAGGGTATCATGACACTAGGTTTATTCATCTTGAGATGTGCAAAAATTCTGTAATAAATTGGTTAATAACTCATTCATTGTCATACATCTAACCTCAGGCAATTGTACTGTACCATGCCTTAGTATTATGAGAGATTTTTTTGTTTTTGTTTTTTTAAGGAACACTTCAAATTTTGTAAAATGACAGTAATGCTGTTAAGTGACTATGGCATAGTGTTATACTGAAGTCATTATGGAGAGAGACAAATGGTTCTGGAAGCAGCACTTCTCACAGGTAGGGGCCACATCGGAATATTCAGTGTTCACCCATAATTTAGTAAAAAATAATTATCCACATACTACATCTAAAATTAACTCAGACATTTCCTTCACAGCTTCCCTGCTGACTGACTCACCCATGAGAAATCAGGACAAATTGAGCTTACTACTTCAGTAGGGGCCCAGTTGGACACAGGGAACCATCGTCCCCCAGCCATGTCTTTTTCCACTCTCTCCTTAAAATCTGGCAGGCAAAATGAAAAATATCATGCATCTGGTATACTTCACTCTGCTTGTTTGCTCATAAAAATAGAACAGGTATATAGAAATGTAACAGCTGCTTCTGGATTTGCAGCAGGGTTCAGGATCCCTACAAAGGCAGAGCAGAAAGTTGCAGAAAGTTGTTGCTTGCAAGAGCATGTGAATGATTTTGATTGGCTCCTGATGTGGGAGAGGGGAGGGAACTCAGCCAGACTCAGAGAAGGAAAGGAGCCCCAGAACTACAGAACTCAGGGAAGAACCACCCTGAAGTCTTCCTGTAAAGTGAACCTGCCCTTAGTGGAGGGGGTTAAATCAAAGTCCCCCGGTGTTTTGCAGCCAGGTTGTGCTCGGCTGTGCTGTCTGCTCTAGAGACCAGGGCTGGCCCTGCCCCTCTGCTCTATAGCTGGGAGAGTGAGGGCTGGCTCACTGCCAGCCCCCAGGCAAACCCCTGCTGGGGTCTGGGGCCAAGGAAGGGAGTTAAACTTCCCTTACTCCAAGTGTGGAGCTGTACCCTGCTTACTTAGTTCTATCTGTTACTGTGGACTACAAATCCCAGAAGCACCTGGAAGCAGGAAAATGAAGTGATGAGTAACCCTGCAGAGTTCTGCTGCTGTAATTTTGGACAGCAAATCTCAGAGTCTTGGGGGAAGCAGGAAGAGGGAGCAAACATACAGCCCATGCTATTTATATGCCAGAGAGACATACTCTACCACCTTCTGGCTTGAGCCATTGTAGGCATGTGGCTGCATTTCCTGAATCAAAAGTGAATGTCTGTTCATTTGCTTATTTGATCAATCTTTGCAGCTTAGACTAACCTTGCAAAGACTGAATCAAATCAGCCTTGGGCTTTTTGATGTTTTGTACTTAGCCTACATGGTACAGAATCTTACAACAGGGAAGGGTTCAATATAGTTCTTGTTAGCATGTCTGAAGTTTCATTACTCCTTCATATCAACAGCTAGTGCTTTGTGATGGATTTCTGCTCCTTTTTATTTGGTGCCAAAGAGCTACTAGGGTGCAGCAGAACATTCAGTAAAGAGACAGTTGCTTGGGAAAAGTAAAATCTGAGAGAGTAAAGCCAAAACTCCAGTCAGGCAATCAGTTGTTGGTAGTGATAACAAAAGATGAGGAAGGCACAACTGGTGATGGCAACGTGGGGAAAGAAGGTAAAGGGAAAGTGGACTAAGGAGCTCTTCTTAGTATGTTAAGAATCAGGAAAGAAGAGAGTTGGCTCAGGAGAACTAAAAGGTGGCTAAAGAAAAATGGTGGAGAAATGTTGATAGTGGAAAGGTTTATAGTTTAATGAAACATGTGGCAAAGGACAGGAAAATAAGCAGTGTGGGAATTTTGAGAGAGGGAGAAGGGAGGACAGTTTCTCATTTTGAAATGAACTGAAGTAAAGCTAATAAAGTTATTACTTTAGCCACTGAACTGTAGAATCATTTTCACTTATTCTGTGGTCTGAATGATATTTCAGTAATTTTATGAATGGGAATGGATTCAACAGGGAGAGATTCCATAAAACTGGGATGGTTTTGCTATACCTAATAGCTCAAACATTCACATGTGAAATGGGGAATGGATGATCTAGCACCTGTTTCAACTCAAGCAAAGAAAGAGGGGATGAACCTGAGCTGTCCATGTACAGAGTGTGTACTCCATCCACTAGGTACTGAATATGAGAGGACATTTTTCCCTCAGTGTCACATGATAAAAGCACTTAATTCAAGTCAGTCCTAACACTGTGAAGTGGTTAACAGCTGTGGATACTGAGTGGCAGGAGACCTCAGCCCTAAAGTTCGATATTTCCAACCCTAAAAGGGGTGGACTTAGACCTCACCATTCTATGTCATTCTTTTGTTGGTAGCCTAGGTAGTCCTTGCCCACCTACCTGTGGCAAGCCAGCAAACTAAGTTTTTGTGAATTCTTTTAAAACTTACCTCCCATTAGGCTCCTATAACCCAAATGCTATGATGTCTAAATCCCTTTGGGAAAGTTCAGACTTTCACTGGAACTAAGAACCACTCCAAGAGCAAGAGGCATGTCTTCAGCCTTGCCTTCTCTAACATAGCAACATGTACATTTAAAAAGAAAATGCTATCAAAATACAATACAATGTGGTAGCGTCATACTCCATCTAGGGTGAGGATAAGGGAAGGAATAAATAATGCATGACATGTTAGTCACACCATTTAATACACCACTACAGTGGGTTTAAATATCAGTGTGGGAGGTATGGAAACCTAAAAAGTCAAGACTACAATTTGCCTTTCGAGAGAATATAGCACATTTATAGTTTATACATTTTGAGGCATAGGTCCTACCAACTGCAGAAATAGTTATGAGTACTTAGTAGTTTTCTATATCTGGACTCAGATAACCCATATCAGCTACCCAAAAACTGAGGAACTCAAAAAGTAGTAACTACTCTAAAGATTTTGGTTTAAGTGACTTGCCCAGGATCACAAAATTTGTGACAGCAGCTGGAATATAATCCACTTCTTCAGAATGGTATTAAATTTCCTTAAGAACAATTCCATCCTTCCCTTTCTTCAATCCCCTCTTATGTTCCTGGAAACACATGAGGCAGGACAGCTGCAGATAACCTAACTACATAGACCTGCAACATTTTCTGAATACCATCCACTCTGAGTTCTGATTGAGGACAGGATCTTGTGGAAAAAAATAGTAAGTGATCATTTCATTGAAGACTGAATAATAGTGCATATGGATGGGAGGAGTGGGGGTGTGAATCAAAGCATCTACCTAACTTCTGAATACTTGTCTTTGCATCTTTACTTTTTTTTTAAATAATTGGAATGAATACATTATGTGAAGGCACAAAGAGCCTAGAAAATCATCATTCTGTATTCCACAATTTGTAGCAGAAACTTTTCTTACATCCTGAGTTTCAGGGGGTATTCTAAGGGAATGTTTAGAGTCCTCCCCCGCCAGCATGGTTCAACTATAGGAAAAGTAAAGCCAGGCTTCGGTTAGAGGATTGAACTACAATCTACTTGTGCTTGGCATAACTACATTTTTACATAGCAATAGCTGCCTCTTTTACAATGAAGAAATAACCCCTGTATTATTCCTTCACCCATGGACTCATGAGAACAACTTTCCTTTGCTTCCTCTTTCATCAGATCAATCAGAAAGGAAAAGAAGTCGGGAACGGTAATCCCTTCCAAATGCAGCATTGAGCACTCATGTGGCAGGTGGCACTTACACCATTATAAAGGGATTAGCACACTAGAACATGATTATAGCACAGAGTATCCTGGTCATGTATCACAAAGGAAGTGAAACTCTTTTCTTTCCCATGTTGATCATGGGTGAACAATCCCTTGTTACAACCCTGTGTTTGTTCCCTCAATATATTGTACTTCCCAATTTAACAGCACTCAGAGACACCCTTCCCATGCTGTGTCCAAAGTCACTTTCCTTAAAAAGGCAAAACAGAAAGTGAGAATGTGAGAAAGCAAACTACATCAAAGCTGTTTTACTGGAGATGCTATCAAGGCATTTATTGGTATGTTGGTTTTACAACAGCTTTCCAAACTACAGCTTGTTAGACCCCAACACCATGCAGTGCCCAACAACTAGGGAGATGACTATCCAATTGCTCATGGGTCCTGTTACTGATTAGCCAGAGCAAGAAGAGAACAAACACCAGCACACATTGCTTGCAACAGTTTTATTCAGAATGGAGACAGCTTTGGGCAAGCTCTCAGGAAACAACAAACCAGGAAGCCACACTGAACAATAGTTCTTTTCACATTTTATACACCTTAAATGGTTTATAATGGTTTATACTCATTAAGATTCACTCCACCTATGTCCCTTATCAGGTTCTAGCCATACCTCCTCCTATCTCAAGCTCCACCTCTATTTACTACATTATCATGGTATTGCCTATGCATTTAATTAATGTACAGGCCTCTTTGCTAAGAGCACATATGTAAGACTTTGACCTTGTTAGATTCCCAACTCCATGAGGTGCCCATTGACCAGGGAGATGGTGATCCAATTGCTCCTGGATCCTGTTACTCATTAGCTAGAGAAAACAGGGAGAAAACACCAGCACACATTGGTTGCAACAGCTTCGTTCAGAATGGAAACAGCTTTGGACAAGGGTCCCTCACTGACACACAGCCCATGAACCAGGGGACATGCAATAAACAATATTTTTTTCCAATATTTATACAGTTTGGTTTGTACTCATTAGCATTCATTCCACTCTCACTCCCCCTTTGGTTCCACCCATCTCTCGTCCTATCTCAAGCTCCACCTCTGTTTACTGTTTGTTTCATGAGCATGGAATTGCCTATGCATTTTACTCATTTATATGACTTCTTGCTATAAGTACATGTCTAAGATCTTGACTCCTGCTCTTTGGTCAATGGGCAGACTTTGACCAAAACCTGGAAGCTTCTGGAGGCTTCTTTACCAATCACCTTTCCACATATGTTCATCTCAGATTCTGTTACCAATTACGTGTTGTTTTTCACAGTTCAGTCTGTTTTCTGTTCCATGTCATAAATTCCTAAAGCTTCACATCATTGCACGCAGACTCACACAGATTTACTTGAAAATGGTTGACACAGTAAAGATGCTTACTTAGCATAAGCAAATGGCTAGCTTAGATGTTATTCTGCCTTGTCATTTGCAGCTTTTGCTAGGCCACAGGTAAAAGCCTTTATTCAGCTACAAATCCAGTGCTCCCTAAAATCCAAATATTGTCACCCTAACAGACCTCTGCTTCTTTTGGTCACCTGCTGGTTCTTTCTGGTTCTTTGCTGATATGAGCACCATCTCCAAGGCCTTGCTTCTGCTTTATCTCCTGATGATAGCTGGTGGGCTGCATCTTGTTCTTCTTATACATTGGGCTTTAATACTATGACTTTGTTTAGAAGACTGCTTGCCTAAGCATTTGAAAGATTATTTTTAATACATCATTCTGCCTTGTGACCATCAGCTTTTGCTGAGACACAGATTAAAAGCCTTTATTCAGCTGTGAATCCAATCTAAATCCTGTCATTTTAACATAGTTCTGTTGTTTTCAAATCTGCTTCTGCTGGTAACATTTAAGAACATGGCACAGAAATACTGGTTAAAGGTGACAATGCAAAATTGGAATTCTCAGAATAACTGGGATGAAGGAGAAAAGAGGGGGTTTGTCCATTTTGAGAGGTTTTTTGTTTTTTTCATTATTCATTTTTTATTTAATTTTTATTTGAAGAGGATAATGTGTAATCCAGTGTAAAATGAATTGAGGCAGTTCACTTGCATGTAGTGAGGAGAGAAACACCTCATTTTCCTGAAGGACGTAACTGTTGAAGGATAATAAGGAAAAGTACATTTTCAAAGCTAGAGTTCACTCTAGAACCTACTCATCAGCCTTTTGAAGTTTAAATAAGGAAAACACAAACCTAAATGAAGCAATAGGAGGGCAAAAAGTATATGCTGATCTGTTTCATGCTTTCAGACAGTGATCATGCCACAAAGACTCAAAGATAAGGATTAAACTACTCTCACCCCTTTCTATTTTAATTTATTAACTCTAAGAAAGAACAATGAGAAATGTGTTTAAAACACTGGCAATGTAGAATACAGCTTTCGTCTGCTGAGTAAATTCAGAGACGATTCTAAAACCCTCTCTGTTGCAATGGCCCTCACGTTCTTTTCTATTTTATAGAAATAGAAACCAGAATTATTCAATCAGCCAGCTGAATTCACGTATGGGTAAGGAGTCCAACCTTCCACTTCCTCACCATGTTTCTCACTTGACACTTGTTTCAGGAGGCAGATCTGTTATAGCAAATGCACCAAAAGGACAATATGTTTAACACTTGATTAGTGGATGACTCCTTTATAGCCATTGCAGAGGGAAAAGTCCTCTTGTTAAATGGCTCAATAATAAAATAGTTATTAAAAGGTGGGATAAAAGAAGTTTGTCTTAAAAAAATAAGTGGCAAGTGAGTTTTTGTGTGCATAAAAAGGAGAGCCTTGCAATACTTGCCAGAGCCACAGATAGAAAGCTGCAGCCTTTCTTGAAATGCCTTTTTCCAAGCATCCCAGTCAGGGTGCCATGCACCATGTTCTATGGCCTTGACATCTGATGAATTTCAACATTGAGAAATGTAAAGTGTTCCTAGTGGACTCCAAGATGAACATGTGTCATCAGCGTGTGTCATCCACAAACTTAGACAGAGTACACTTCACTCTGAAAAGTTGCTGATGAAGACATTGAAGAGTATCAGTCCAAGGACGGAGCCCTACGGGACCCCACTGCCCATTCCCTTCCAAGTTGACACTGACCCATTCACTACAAGTCTCTGGGTATGACCCTCCAGCCAATTCGCCACCCACCGGACTGTGTAGTCATCCAAGTTTGATCAAATTTTGTGAGTTACATGCACAGGGAACAAACCACTTAAGTAACGTGATAGTATTTATGTTAAAAATAGATTTGGACTCAGCTGCTTTGAATTGCACAGCTAGCATTACACTAAAGTATACATACTGAATTGCAAATTGGAAAATGAGTCGTACTGGAATAGGATGGGCTTATTTTAATAAATGCATTAATTAGTTCCAATGATTGAAGTTTATCATTAAATTATTATTATTAACTCTTTATTTTGGCATTAGTTCATCATTTGTTCTGCCTTAGTTCTTTACTATTCTACCTGAAGAAACTACTAACTTGTCAACTTCACTCACCTTTTGTTTCAACTGTTTTTCAATTGACTCAAGCAGGATACAATAGGAATAATCCAAGATCCTACTCTATTTTGAGTGCTTTATAGATGTAATGCATTTTGATAAATAGCACAGACATGTCCCAAAGTAAAGACACAGGTTCAGATCCTAAAAAGTACTACATAGAAAAAGGAATTAGCTATCTAAATCCCTTTTAGAATTTGAGCTTTAGCCTAACTTATTTGATTGTTTGTAAAAATATTTTATTTCTTCTCTTCTTTCCTTCCTTTATTCTCCCCTTTTTTACAAATTAGCTCTTAGTCTCACCCTCTTTCTTGCTCAGTCATTGTTCTTCCAAGAGAGACATGAGTGTACAGATGTTCCAGCTTTTTCTCCCAGAGTAAAAATAGTTGCTTCAGAAGAAAAATAACTTAGGAACAATGAGGATTACGTCACTCCTAGGAGGGTTTATCCTGGGAAAGCAAAGGCATGTACATACTGTGATTTCTCACAGAAGAAAACATAGTTATCCAGCATCCTCCTGCCCCCAACCCCAAGGAAACAGTTTGTCATTTGCTGGACTCTACTGCTCCAGCAGAGAGCAAAATATGTCCTGTTCATAATTCCTACATTGTACTTCAGGGGAAGACATGCTGATGAGGGACAGTCTGGATCTGTGAATCTGTGCTTCCCTATGCACTGCTACCATCTCTTGCCAAGAAGACTAAAGGCGCCTGCAGAGCCCACTGAGATGTGTATAGAGGCCCTCCTTGTCTCCAGCCGGATAGTGTCAGCACCAAAAGCTCTTCAGGGCCTCCACATTCACATGTCTGGGAAAGTTTTTCTACCAGAATGTGACAGGGCACCAAGTTTGCACCATCACAGATCTCTGGGGGAGTGAAGGAAAACAGAAAACTTTCCTTAGCAACCAGTACCAGGAGAGAAAGGAGAAGAGATACCCAGATGGAGGAGGGAAAGACCTAGATGAAAACATAAACAAAGAGCAGCATGTTCTGAGGGAGGTGGGGGGAGCGAGTGCTGACAGAGGCAGTAATTGGCCAGAAGGATTTAAAAGGGAAATAATCCATAATTAGCTCTGGAAAAGAGAAGTAAGTAACCCAGAAGAAACAGGGATAGACTACAAAAGAGAGACAACAGACAACAGAGAGAAGGGACTCTAAGAAGGGTTCTGGAGAGAGAATTCTCTGGGAAGTTGAAACAAGGTAACAAAGGAGACCTCTGAGTTGGTGAATCTGATACCTGAAGATATTGGGTAATATCCCATAGACTTAAAATTAAGAAAAAGGAATGAGAGTGTATGAAGATTAATAAAAAGAAGAAAACCCCACAATTCTTATATCAGTAGTAAATACAAGGTGGCATAGAATTGCCATCTGCTTGGGACCCATGCAGAGGAGAACAGGACAAGCAACCAAGAAACTGAGAGGTCTCAAAGAGAAAGGGAACTAAATATATCTAAGATGTCAGTTATCTAAGAGAGACATAATAGTTGTGCAGGAGAGTTATTTTATTGAACCACAGACACAGTATCTTTTCCATGTCTCAGCTAAGGTATGTTTATTTCCATACCTTATTCCATCAAAGTCATGGCAGATGAGAAATAAAGGAAATTAACCAGTTCATATTAAAACAGAAGGTGGTGATTATTTTGCCAGTGTAGCTTAACTCTCACACAGAAGAACAAAATTGGAAGAATTCTCCCAGATTATTTTAATGTGTGTACACAGCCATAGTCACCACATTTTTGAGAAATCCTGGGATTTTGGGGGTAAAATCTTGGTCTCCTCAATACCAGTAAAGCAATGATTTCACCTGAGAGATTTAAAGACAGAAACCAGACCAGAGGAGATCACAAGAATAAATGGGAAATAAAGTTTTTAAAATTGAAGCATTTTTTTTCAGCTTCAATTCAAATCAAATTTGAGCTGCTTCTGATTGTTTGAATAAGGTCATCCATCCCTTCAATTTATCTCCTGTTTACATAATCAGTCTACCCACTCTCTAACCCAGCATTATTTGGGGGTTTCAGTATTGACCTTTATAGCAGGAATCTTCATTTGTGACTACTAAAACAACTGTGATAGCAAAATTGTTGGCTTGGACCTATCATGATTGCATGTCTCAGACAGTATAGGGAGGAATATGTACTCACTTACAAATAGCGTGGCTAAATGCATAACAATAACAATAATAGCAATACTAAAAAGGAAAAGCATGTAACAGATTTATAAAAGGCTCTTTTTTAGCTTTTATTTTATATTTGATTTTGATACATTTTCAAATTCACACAAAATACTTTTTTTTTTTATTTTCCAGGTAGCAAACACGTACTTTTCAAGCTCCTCTTTTGATATTCATATTTTAATAACATTTTAAAATTACTGTTTGAATTACCAACAACAAAAAATAGCTTACCAGTTTAAATGACCTCACTAAATTTTCCCTATACATAAGATCAGATGTCAGCAACCCCTGGCATGCCTGCTGAGCATGGCACACAAGGGTATTTTGCTTGGCACACCACCTCCAGCCTGGGGTCTATGTAGCTGCTGCCAGCAGCAGGTGACTGGGATGCTGCAACCTTTGCCACAAGCAGTTCAGGCTTCAGGGTTGGCAGGAGCTACCTAAAGCCTGGACTGGCTGCAGTCAGGGGGCTACAAACAGCCTCTCTGGGCTCCAGCATCAGCTGCATACTGGCAGGTGCACGTGCTCCTTGAAGAGGATGGTGGGGGAGGGGCCTGAGGCCACACAACCTGGGCCTTTCCCCTGCTGCTAGGACAGAGCTGATGACTGGGGTATGGAGCCCAGTGCAGGTGTTTATAGCCAGTCTCAGCTCTGGGCAGCTGCAGCAGGAAGCGGGCAGGCTGCAAACAGTTGCACTGGGCTCCACAACTCCGGCATCAACTCCAGGCTGGTGTCAACTTCATGCACACCTCATATTGGACAGCAAGGATAGGGCCTTAGGCAACACAATCCTCCTTTTTTCTGCTCTGAGATGTGTGTGCAGTCGTCACCAGTCTGGAGCTGATGCCAAGGCTGTGGAACCCAGTATAGCTGTTTGCAGTCTGCCTGCTTCAGCTGGCCAAAGCCCAGACTGGCTACAAACAGCTGTGCCAGGCTCTGGATCCCAGTCATTAGCTCTGTGCTGGCAGTGGGGGAGAGGCCAGGGTTGCACTGCCTCAGGCCCCACCCCCACCATCCACTCTGAAGTATATGTGCACCCACCAGTATGGAGCTGATGCTGGACCCCAAAGTAGCTATTTGCAGCCTCCCAGCTGCAGCCAACCCAGGCTCTGGGTAGCTCCTGCCAACCACAGTGCCTGGGCTGCTTGCAACAGGACTTGCAGCTGAGCCTACCTGACTAACACCCACTCTGAGACCAGCCATGGCCTAGCCCCACCACTGGGATCAGGCTGGCACAGGATTAGCTGTGTGGGGTAAGGGGGTGGGTGGTTGGGCTGATGGACAGGCTCCAGGCCAGGGCCTAGTCTGGGTGCGCTGCAGCCTGGGGGCTGACTCCCCAGGGAAGCATAACACCTCCAGCAAGCCTAGGGCATTGCTGAATGAGACTTTGTCTGGTGACCCAGCAACCCAGCTCCATGCACCTGTGCATCTGGTTCTGTGTGTTTGTCTGCCTCTGTCTGGTTTTGTGTGATTAAATATACTAATATGCGGTGCACACTGCCATCTACCCACTTCTCCCCACCCCCAATCCTCATTTTGTTTTTCTGGCATGCTGGAACTCCAGCACCTTCCAAGGTAAACATTGTAGTTTTTCTGGCATTCTGGCCAAAAAATGATGCTTACTCCTGCATTTGGTAATTGAAGTAGTTGTATTCTGACATGTTAGGAAAAATAACTGAAATATGGAATTAGGAAAGGAAGGAAACCAGAGTTTCTGTGTGATGAAAATTTCCATTGTTTATTTTTTTTTTCATTCCAAAAGAGAACAAAATCCAAAGCTCTTGAAACTTCCTACAAAACAACTATATAGCAAATCAATTTCAGGTCTATGTCCACAGTAGATAGTTACATCAAAATTAATTATTTTTAAACCAAATCTGATCAAACTTTTAGAATAAATAAAACTCATAATCTTAAATAAATTCATTCCATCCCTTGGGACTGGCACTGACACACATGTTAATTGGACATTTGGGTGTAAAATGGATGTACAATTATGGAATCTTTCACTATCAAGGTTGCAGAAGTTAGGCTATTATAAGGCCTACTTTTCTTTTTTTAAAGCTTTCTCTAATAATTATTTTTGTTTCAAAGATGACGAAAAAAAGCCAGAAGTGGTGGGATATTTGGGGGGAAGGGGTTGTTTGTTTTGTTTTGGTTTTGTTTGCTTCTGTTTGTTTGTTTGTTTTTCAGGGACTCATAAAGCACATTGGACACACCATTTTCGAATGGAAGCCATTTTTAGAGTGTATATATACTTACTACCCAGTGAGAACTCAAGTCCCCAAACCATATACTTGCATCTGTTAAATAGAATAACACTGGGATTAGGGATCTACTGAATTCACAGAAGAAGTGGAGGGCACCGTGACTCCTTTAGACCTGCAGGTTACCTACATGCCACACCTGCAGCTTGCTTCTGATTGGTGGAGCGGTGAAAACTGCAGTTTTAAATATGGCACCATTTTGACCTCCTACTGCTGATTGGCTGAGGGGTCTGGGAAGCCCTGATGCCTGTTGCTGACCAGTAGGAAGGCAAAAATAGCTTTCATAGTTTCATAGTTGGTAGGGTCAGAAGGGAACAAAGGAGATCATCTAGTCCGATCCACTGTCATGGCAGGACAGTGTACTGGGGTAAAACGACCCTGGACAGATGTTTGTCCAAACTTTTTTTAAAGATCCCCAGGGTAGGAGCCACCACCACTTCTGGAAATTGGTTCTGGGTCCTAGATACCCTGACAGTGAAATAGATCCTACTAATGTCTAGCCTGATGTAGCTGCTGGGCCTCATACATCTTGCCTCAGGCTTTCTTGCCCCAAGTGCTCACAGGTGTTCAGCTCGCCATCACAGGTGGCCTTCTGGGAGGTCTTTCCATGTGCTGCAGTCTGCCCTTTCTCAGCTGACACGACTTGGATATTTCAGTGGGTGGTACTTCGTGTAGTGTGGTTTACCTTCATCAGGTACCTACTTCATAGATGTATTCTGCAAGGTTCCTCCTTCCCTGTACCTTACCCTTACCCAGCCTGGTGGATCTTGGCTGTTTCTGGGGGTGCTCGAATAATTCCCCCGCTACACAATGAAGCAAGCTCACTCCTCGTTCCCACTCCCTGCTGTCGTGCCCTCAGCCCCTTCTAACCTGGGGAAAC
>JAGPOW010002742.1:56668991-56717271 GCA_030014935.1 Caiman crocodilus | reverse complement strand
ATGAAAAAAAGCAGAGTAGTGCATACACTGGCAGTGCACCCTTGCAGCACAAAGAACATCAAAATGTGCGGTATGTGGTGTCACAGAAATGTTTGTGGCACCACATATCATATGGCCGCATTCATCTGGACACAACCCATGAGTATCTGGATGTTCTGCCTTTTTAGACTATAGCATGACCTACTCTGTAGAAAGAAAAGATGAAAATGTAAAAGAAAGTTGAAACCATGTTTCTCTAGTCTGTGAATCTGGAAATACAAATGTTATATCCAATGAAGTGCCATTTTAAAATATGTACTATATGTTAAAATATGTAAATGCATTTTAAATTTAAATGTATGGTATTTGAGGGCAAATAAAAGGTTTTTAAAGAGAAGACAACTTTATTTAGACCAGCAATGACTTACAGTGCTTGTTGGTGAAGATCAGAGATGGGTTAAGATCAATATTGAAACCATGGGTTGAATCTACAACAGAAAATTCTAATAGGATATGAAAAAATCTGCATCTCATGGATTTTTTTTCAATGACACATCTGTATTCTTCGTGATTCAGTCCTGTTTTTCATTGAAAAGTGACGATTCTAAAAATGATAATGCTGGGCTTCATATTTTTCTCTTGCTGAAAAAAGCATCAGTGATGATAAGCTGAATTCAGTGTATTTATTTGAAAAAGGTAAATTCCTTTTCTTGTAATATTTAGTAGACCAGAATATTTAGTCTAGGATGTTACAAATGAGGTTGATTTTTTTTTTTGTCTTTTTCTACCTATCAGCAGCACTAAAGATTTTGCAGACCAAATTAGAAAAGCAGATATGAAGTCAAATGTAGCAGCATAATAAAATAAAACATAAAGGAGTTTTCACTGGGAAGAACTTTAAGGACTTATCCAGTAATTTAGAGGTGCTAATCACTTTCAAATCTGAGAAAGTCTTTGGATTTTGTGACCGATCATCATCTCTGCAGATGAGACGATTAATTAATTAAACCGGAGACAAGAAGTGAAGAGGACTTTTTACTAGATGGTGGACTTGCTCTTGAAAGCATATGGCTATAAGCATTAAAATGCAACCAGATGAATGACAGGTAGCTAGATGGAAGGGAGGCAGATCAGAGAGAATTGGTTTACAGAATTTGAAGCTGAGTGATGCTTGCACATAAGTAACATCCATAGTTAACATTACCTGTCACCTTTTAGAGGAAAACCCATGTTTTCATATGCATAAACATAATACCTAGTACAGTGGGACTCTGGCTGTTGCTGTTAAACATGCCTATTAATAGAAGCAGTTATGATAATAGGTCTAATTAAGTGAAGAAAAAATAACATCGTGTATAATGCACTCTATAGCAGAAGAGATAAGGGCAAGAAGAAAAAAATGTCTGAGAAGGAAAAGTTATAAACATATGCTTTACAGAATGTGAAGAATAATGGGAGCAGTAGGTGCATCTACATGGGCTATTACGGCAAAGTGATAAACTTCAGCACTTGTTGTACCACTGTTTATTGCTCCAGTATGCTGCATTTACATGTGTACCTGTAACCACAGCATGTTGATCTGAGTCACAACAGCCTGCCATAAACATCTCATGTAGATATGATCACAGAGATACGGTCTTCTTACTACTAAGATTATCAAGGGAAAGAAGAGAGGGAGGAGTTAAGAAACAGGTCAGTTGCCACCTAAGGAGGACCATGTACTGAGTTTCTGTAGGTCAGATCAATATCCACCCAAAGAACCAGCTTGTTCAAAGTAAACAAAAAAATACAAGAGGGAAGTGGAAGAGGATTTTGCTGATTGTATTGGTCAGAAGGTTTAAATAAATTCTTTTTCCCTTTGTGTTAAATTCAAATTTAAACTACCTTGTGTAAAGAATTGAGCTTCTGCAGATTTACAGCAATGTAAATAAAATCTATAGTCTAGTTGTGATGTAAGGAGCCTTGCATGTTGTACTACCCACCAGGTGTGCAGTCCCGCCCCTCACCTCGCCTGCCGTGACTTGATGTTATTCTGTAAAGAGAGAGGGTTCAATGGAGATCTTCCTTCTCAGAGGGCTTCCCCAGGAAATGGCAGAACTCACAATTCAGGTGTGATGTTCCATGGAGCTCAGCCTCCCCTACACCCCATCCACTCACCAACCAGATGGGCATCAGCACAATGGTGGTTCAGTCTTGCTGGCTCAACCACAGCTTGCCTCATGTGGAATCCTGTGTTTGAATGGGGTCAGTTAATATTTATCCGGCCACCTCTCCTGCCTCAATGAGTAGCCTTCCCTCCTTGGAGGCTGGCAAGCTATATATGCATAATGTAGTGCCCACTGCAGTGCCTCAGAGTAGGGCACTTTGTTTTTTTTTTTTTTTCCAAAAGAAATAAACTCCTGCAGAGGAAGGGAAAATGGAACTGCCTCCTTTCCCCCAGCCTCCTGCAGGGGGCTCAAATGCCTCCCCTGCTTTGCCTGCCCATGCTACACTGGTTGTGTTTCTCCCCTCTTGTGCAGGAGCCTCAGTGTATCTGGCATGCTTCATGCCAGTGCTCTCCCTTTCTGGCTCCCCTACTCCATGTGTTCCAGTGGAGCTTTTAAATCTTCCCGCAGTGGCTGGAATGGCCACTGTGATTGGTCCAGCTGTTCCCCGCCCAGGAAAAAGCTGATTCAACAGCCTGCATAATGCCAGCTTGTGCGGCCACAGTTCCTGGTCCTGCTCTGGCTGCCTGGTGAGAGGTAAGTTTCCCCTGTGGGGGGGGGGGCTGTTTATAGGGTTTGGGGCTCATGGGGACTACCTTCTCCCCTTTGGGAGCCTGTGGGGGTGCCTTGCCACCACACTAGTCATTATTACAATAGTAATATTATTTCTTCAAGTGTTCAAATACGGCAGCTTGTGTTGAGCTGGTCAAAGGATTTTCACTAAAACTTGTATGTTGAAAAATGTAATTTTGTTCAAACCAACATGTTTCTTGGAAACATGTCCATTTGGCCAAAAGCATCCTTTCATATGTGATATGCTGAGTCTCTATCATACTTTGGTTAGGCCATTGGCCTGAGAAGTCCTAAGGTCAAGCTGAGATGTTGTACTCTAGAACACTAAATCAAACCAAAACATGTTTCAATCATGGCTTTCTTACATACCAGTCAGAGCCCTAACAATTGAATTATAGTGTTTCTAGTTTTATTTTAAAAAAAAATCTTTTTTTAAGACAAGCAGTGCTTGTTTTGAGGTGTTTATTTTAAATATTAAAGTGTTTTGTATAATGGAACTGTTTTAGTTTTCTAGCCAGCCCTAACTGTATGTCACCATGGAGTTACATTGATTTATGTCAACTGCAGATTTAGTTCAGTTTATCTTTTTTTAGGCCTCTTATCAATATTCATCCTCTTTTTTTTTGTCCTTCATTTCTTATCCTTCCTTTCTCTGAACTGGCTACATTATTTTTTTTTCCTCAAAAACCTATTACTTTTATGTCCTTACCTCAAATTGCTTTCAGTAGGGTTATTGCGTTTGCTGTTACCTGCAGTTGAAATCATTAATGAATCCCGTGAGTACTCAAAACATATATCACAACATCATTTCTGTCTTGTTGTTCTTACTTTTCTGTGAAAGTAAAATTTATGCAGAGTTTAAGTACATTTTATATCATACGTTCCATTTTAAGAGAACCAATATTTACAGAGGGATTTGACAAATATCATTACACTTAAATAAACCCCCCCTGCAATGTCCTTTCAGTGTTGCTGATAAGAATGTAGAATGCATGAGTTTTTTAATTAACTTTCATTATTCCTGGGTTTCACTATTACTGTGATTTCCAACCTGACAGAACCTCTTTCAAAATTAAGAAAAAAAATCAAGAAAAGTAGAACATTCATGTTCTTATGTATTATATATATGTATTTTTATTTCCACAGTTTCACAATAATAAAAACAAGGTAAAGGAAAATCCAAGATAAATGTTCTCTTATTATGGAGATAACATTGCTGAGATCAGTTTTGAAATACATTATTGTATATTTAGAACCTTTTTTGCCTGTATATTATACTTACTCTTATTTTTTGTCTATTATTCTTTATTAGCAAGAGAACTGGTATTTGTTGTGTTTGTTTTCAGTTGTCATCTGTTTCTAATACTCAACATCTTTCTAAACTGCTCTGGCTGTGGCATCCTCTTTGTCACTGTTGAAAGGGGAGATAGTTCTGTTTAGGGATTTTTCTCAAAAGTCTTGACTTGAATAATTGTATTATAAAGAACATAAAAATGATTAATTTTGGATTAATCTGAAAGGAACTCCTGAGTGTGTCAATAATTGACAAATGTTAATCAAGAAGGGAAAGACTTGACGATGTTTCAGTTCCATCCTTAGTTAAATGGAGAAGAAGTTCAGGTTCCTTTGGGGTACCCCTTTGGGTTTTTAAACCAAGAAACAGTCCAATGTTCACTCATTGAATGTTGCAGTGCACTGGATTACATTCTACAATGCATTGGTCTAATTCCGAAGCAAACTAAAAAGGCAACATTATGTCAGATTGTCCTATGTTACACTGCTTTTTTCCTCCCCAGGCATTCCAGTCTGCTGAAGAATTCAGCACCAACACAGTGCACAAATAAAGATCCTTTGCTAATAAATTTAGAGTTCTTGTGTGCAGCGTATACTGGGCCCTACTTATAAATAATGGAATATGTTTTGCAGCCTTACAGTAGCTGTTGCTCTCAGCTCCCACTTCAAGAGCAATAACTGATTGGCATTCAGCTGACTAAATCTTTTACTTCGTTACCTTCATGAAAGGTAGTGATTAAAATATTTTTAAACTCACTTCCTGCCCACTTTCACCTGCCTGTCCTAATTTTATCTT
Source organism: Caiman crocodilus (assembly GCA_030014935.1). Classification (NCBI taxonomy): domain Eukaryota; kingdom Metazoa; phylum Chordata; order Crocodylia; family Alligatoridae; genus Caiman; species Caiman crocodilus. The sequence goes on along the minus strand of JAGPOW010002742.1, from coordinate 56,712,426 downwards.
CACATCTTCCTTCTTCCCTGTAGTCACTTCTTTGGTTTCATAGAAATGTAGCTTTAAAATTCAAATTGGTTGTATTGTTAACACTAAGTCTAATAAATAAATATATAAATAAGTTCTTGCCTGTAAAGTCAAGCCATTTCCATTTAAGAAAAAAATAATAACTCTGGAGATTATCCATCCCAGTGTTTCAGTGGAGACTCATTTTGTTTATATAACTAGGAAACCTGCCTATGTTTCCTACAGCAAAGCTGTGGTTAGTTAACCAGACATGACCCAGAGATGCCCTATACACATTGTTGTTTAATTGGGCAAAGAATCTATTTTGGACTTGTAAAATGTGACTGACAAACATCTGTGATGAGCAACACTGTGCATGCATTAGAAAAATGTAAATAGATTTTCACTGCATAAAGAGCCACTAGCATTTCTTGGAACCTTTATAAACACATTACTGTATATTTAAAAACATTTCTACCTCTGTATATTATATATCCTCTCATTTTCTTCCACTGTTGCTCTTTATTAGTTAGTCATTTACATGAAAGTACTGCTTTTTGTGGGTGTGGGCTTTTTTTTTTGAGATGTCATCTGTTTTTACTGTTCAAACCTTCAAAACTACTAAAACTGGCTGTTGGCATACCTATTGTCACTACTGAAATATTTGTAATGTTTAAAGCAGATTTTTATGCCCTCTGGTGGGAAATTTGAATACATGTATGCTAAGTAAGCATAAAGAAAACCAAAGGTATCTTTATTATATTGTAAAGTAATCAAAATGTATAGTGAAATTTAAGGATATGTAAGTGTTTCCATACCAAGAATCCTTGTAAGTTGCTTCTAATATTTCCTCAGTTTCCAGCATATTGAGTCTCTGATCTACAGTGAAGACAGAACAAGACTGTTCATTAGCTGAAATGGGAGTTGATATCACTGCACATAAGTTTTGGGGTGAAGTGTTATCATGCTGTTTAGCAGATTGTTTCACATGGTTTATTTACTGTGTTTTAGCAGGTTATTTTTCTTTGGGGAAAACACAAACAAACAGGAAATTTGATTCCCTGTCCCCATTCCTGGGTCAAGACATTAAGATTGAAAAATTAAGGACTCAATTGTGGAGATGTTGAATATAAGACTGCTGCTCATAACTTTATATCTGTCTTTTCTGTTATTTTGTTATCTTCCATCATAAGAAAACATACGGTTTTCTTTGCAATATCCTGTCTTATTCAGTGTATTTATTTGGATTGTGGATAATGACTGAGACAGCAATATAGACTGAAAGGAAGAGAGGTCTTTTGGATCTGTGCCTTAGGTCTGGCCATATTCTGTTTTCAATTACAATAAGCTCTCTGGCAACTGGCACCTTACAAGCCAGCAACCAGCATGCTGGCTTTTAAGGAAAAGTGAAACTGGAAATGTCCACCATGACACTTCCAGTTTCTCCAAGACCCAAAAGCATGGGGCAAAGCAGCCTGCACTGCCAAGCCCTCACATCCCAGGGGCATAACAGGCTGCATGGGGCTGTGCGGGCTTCACCTCCCTGTCCTGTGCAGCCCAGAGGGCCTGCAGGAGGGGCAGCGATGTGGCGATGCCATGGGAGGAGCAGAGGGATGCCCCAGACGTGGTGGGAGAAGTGGAAGTTGGGTCTACTCAATTAACTGGCATATTTTGTTATCCAGCATCCCTCATCCCTGGGGGATGCCAGATTACAGAGCTTTTACTGTACTATGGTATGTCTCATTATAACAGTCAGTGAGAGGTGTAAAAAATTAGACAGGGCTACACTTATGGGTTATGGAGTCCTGGGGAAGGAATAATAAGTGCACATTTTAATTAAAGACTAAATAGTAAGGCAAACTTGCAAGGGGCAGCACTGAGTTTATGCAAGCAAACTTTGACATTATTTAATGCCAAGTACTTTACCTTTCAACTGTAATATTATTTTAATATAGCTTCAAATATCTTGGATTTGGATTTTATAGTGAATATCATAGAAACTTAGAGTTAGACGGGAGCTCAGCAGGTCATCTGATCCAACCCCCTGCTCAAAGCAGGATTATCCCCGGCTATCTCATCCCAGCCAAAACTCTGTCTTCTCAGGTCTAAAAAACCTCCAGGGATGGAGATTCCATAGTCTCTCTGAGTAGGATGTTCTCGTTCTTCACTACCCTTCTATGAAAAAAGTTTTTCCTCATGTATGACCTAAACTTCTCTCCTGCTGCAACTTTAAACTGTTGCTCCTTGTTCTGCCATCTGTCACAGTTGTCCTTTAGGGACAGGCAAAGTCTCAGGGAGGGAGGGTGTGACACAATTGCACATATATACACAGACAAATTAATTAGGTACACACACACGGCACATACACCCACTAGGAACATAAACACACCCAAGATTACTACTCTAAGCACATGCACACCTACCACCAATTCAAGCACATACACAATATATACACCAAAATTAGACAAAAATCAGTTGCCAATACCAAAACACCCAATATACATACACAAATTACTAATTCATATATCATGTACACAAATCGATAGATAGATAATTAGATAGATAAGAAAGTATGGGTTGTCATATATATATATATATATATATATATATATATATATGCCAGTTCTCACACACACCACGCACATACACATACACACAGGTGAGTTCATAACTTGGGTGGTCTGGTGTGTATGTGCTTAGGGTATATGGGGTATGTAGGGTGTTTGGTGACTATGAGAGGTGGAATCAAAGGTCAAAGATTTCCAGATGGAGGGGAAGGAGGGAGATGGATAGGGGTTAAGATAAGAGAGGGAGAAATAAGAGAGTGAAAGTGCCAGGGCCAGGATTAGAACAGGCAGGCTGGAGGGAAGCTGGGGTTACTTAAGGTCAAGTGTCTCTGGGGTTAATTGAGGTCACTGGGGGTTGAGATTAATTAGGGTTAATGTGCCTCAGGGTTACTCAGGGTTACCTGGTGCCAGGGTGGAAGCAAATGAAAAAGCCTGGTAGCAAGGAGGAGACAGCCAGGAAACAGAGGGGCAGAAAGCTGAGAGATTGGGGCTGGAAACTGAGAGGCAGAAAGCTGGGAGATCAGGAGGCAGATACGTGGTGGCAAAGAGGAAACAGTCAGGAAACAGAGAGACAGAAAGCTGGGAGACTGGGGATGGAAAGTGAGAGGCAGAAAGCTAGGAGATAGCAGGGAAATCAAGGAGGAGGGTTGGGAAGTCACTAGTGCAAAAACCCAACTTGGGGTTTCAAAATAACAGGTTTATTAAACAGACAAGACACTATATAGCTCCGTGAAGTTATTGGTTCCTACACACACACACACAAGCACTCACATACACACCCACACAATGGTAGCAGAAAGGAAAAAGGCATGGTGAAGGGATTGAAGTCAAGGTGTATAGGGACATTTTCCAGGTCCTTTGCTTGAGAAAGGAAAGTGGGTGATAGCTACCTATTTGTGAGTTGATCGTCTGTGGCCATTTGGGGTCTTCTCCAGCAAGGTATTGTTCAGAGGGGGTCACCAACAGGGCCTTTGGGTGGATAGGTGGTGTGCTATGGTGCTGATCCAGATGGAGAGGGTGTCCTACTGGATCTGTCTTCACTACCTCTTTGTATAGGGGCAGACCTTTTATGACCCTAGTGGCAGGGTCAGACCTTGCATACTAAGAATGTGCACTGCAGGTGAGAACATGAAGTTCCAGGTGTCTGTGTTACAATAGTGGGTTGACTGATTTCTGCAGCATCTTTGTATTTCAAATGCTGGGTCCATGGTTCCTGGGTGAGTCAATGGAAGGCAATGGTCCAGTCACTGAGCTCATGGTCCAGTTCTTGAGTTTATTATTCAGTAGAGGCCTGCTAACAATGTATCTCAAGCACCCTCATTCATCCCCATTCATTCAGGAACCAATTTACATGAGACTGGTTATACATGAGTCATAGGTTACACCTGGGGAGAGGACACAAGATGGAGGCTTGACATACAAAATGGAAACTTGACATAACTTGAGATTCCTTACGGTAATTTACACATGTGGACCTATATCGTATAGTATCAATAGAAAAAGACAGTAAAAATCAATAAAACAGTGTAAACATAATAATTATACAATATAAAACAGTAAATCAAAGAAAGAGAAAGGAAAAAAAAACTTGCTACAAAAATGCTAAAGCTTATCCCATGTCTTAACTTACTCCTACTTATCTATAGGGAATAGAGAGGGAGAGAAAAAGTCAGAAATAGTTAAGGAATGGAGGGAATGCATTTCAAATTAAAAAAAAAAAAAGGAAAAAACTGGGGTGTTTGCAACATCACCACTAAGAAGAGTCTAGCTCCATCCTCTTTTGAACCCCACTTCAAGGTAGTTGAAGGCTGCTATTAAATCCCCCCTCAGTCTTCTCTTCTCCAGACTAAATATGTCTAGTTCCTCAGTCTCTACTCAGAAGTCATGTTTCCCAGCCCCCCCTCTGCTGGACTCTCTCCAATTTGTTCACATCCTTTCTTTAGCAGGGGCCCCAAAACTGTATATAGTACTCCAGATGTGGCCTCATCAGTGCTGAATAGAGGGGAATAATCACTTCCCTTTATTTGCTGGCATTGCTTCTACTAGTACAGCCCAGTATACTGTAAGCCTTCTTCACAAAAAGGACACACTGCTGACTCATATTAAGTTTATTGTCCAATGTAACACCCAGGTCCTTTCCTACAGAGCTGCTGCTTAGCCACTCAGTCCCTAGATATACTAGTTCATGGGACTGTGCTATCCCAAGGGCAGGAATTTGCACTTGCCCTTATTGAGCTTCATGAGATTTCTTTTGGTTTAATACTCAGGTTTGTTGAGAACTGTCTGAATCTTAGTTCTACACCTTAGTAGACCTACCACACCCTGAACTTGGAGCCATCTGCTTACTTGTTGAGGGTGCAGTCAATCCCCTTTTCCAGATCATTGATGAAGATAATGAACAAAAACCCCCCCCAGGACTGACCCCTGAGGTATTCCACTTGATACCAGATGCCAGCTAGACATCCAGCCATTGATTACTAACCTTTGAGCCCAACAAACTAGCATGCAAAGGGCTAGTCATCTTATCATACAAGACAACCGGGTTGGTAAGGCATGAATTGCCCTTGCTGAATTCATGCTGACTGTTCAAAATCATCTTCTCCAAGCATTTAGAAATACATTCCTTGAGGACCTGCTCCATGATTTTTTGCAGAGACTGAGGTGAGCCTGAAATAGTCTATAGTTCCTTGGATCGGATCCTCTTTCCTAAGGATGGCCACTGTATTTGCCCTTTTACAATTGGCCAGGACCCCCCTCAGTCACTATGAGTTTACAAAAATATGGCCAGCAGCTCTGCAATCACATTGGTGATTATGATTCTCATAATAAACAGATCATCAGGAAATGCTAACAACATTCCTAAGGCCCTGGAAAATATTTCTTACAGTTTATAAAATTACTTTCGACATCCCTGAAGGGCAAGAATTTGATTTAACAGCATACCTCAACACTACTCACTTTGGGTTCCAGAATGAAAAAAAAACAAAGAAAAATTTAAAAGAAATGTATGGAAATAGAATGTAATTGAATAAACTGAATTTGGCCTGGACCACAAGTAGTGCTTTGTTTTGTTTTGCAAAATAGTATTGGATTACTGATAATTCAAGAGACTATAGTCCCCACTAATAATAGAATAATGGAAAAGCAAATTGGAAAATTGTTTCACTATTCTACATTTCTAAGGGATTTGTTATACATGACACTTTAAGCTTCTCAAATGTTGATTAATGCTAGTGTTAGTTTGAGTTTAGAGCAGTCACATGTTTGGACTAAAAACCTTCTTTGATTGTCCCCAACCTGCAAAGTTGTGACTTGCTACTAGAGAGCTGATGGATAGGGGCTTGTCTAGAAGCTGCAGCTGTAAGTTGCTACTAGGGTTGCTACTAGACTGGTGGTGAGCCAGAGACTGGCTGCTGTAGTCGAAGATGAGTTGGAGAGATGAGTTGGTGCAGGTGGGAGCATGAGGCTGGAAGCGGAAAAGTTTAATGATGATGGGGACTGGGTAGTGAAATGGGAGTTGGACAGGTAATGGGTAGGAAGGGCAGCTGAGGGCTGGGTGGTGAAATGAAGGAAGTCAGCCACCAAAGCCACTAAAGGATAACATTAAAAGACGTTAAAAATACTTTTAGAGCAATAATTAAATTAATAAAAGTCTCATGTCACCTCGATCTGGCACCCTACCTTATTTCCCTTTCCACTCCCCATGGCCCTCCCTTCCAGATTGTTCTGTGCTCTAGAGTCTATTCAGTCATATCACACCTCCAATAGTGGGAAGCAAAATTTGGCCTGGTGCCAGAAGTATCCCCCAGGCAATAGAGTATAGAGAGTGGAAAGTTTGGAGAAGGGGTCACTGCATTCTGGGATACTGAGGGACTAAAATGTGGGTGGTTTATCTCTGGGGCGTGGGTACACCTTCATAAAATACAAGGTGGGTAATATGAATTTGAGATAAACCTGTCCTGGAGTAGCATAATTATAAGATGCTTAAAGGGTTCTTAAAACTAGTTCACAGTGGACACGTTTACACTTGCCTCTTTTAAATGGACTTAGCCTAAAATTGCCATTTTAAGGCTGCAAAAAGCAGATATCAAATTTAGGCACAAATAGCTAAGTTGCATTAGTGAATGTGTCAATGGACACACAGTGTGTGCACATTAGAGAATATGCACACGGGCTAATATGACTTAGGTGTTTGTGCCTAAATTTAATGTGCCTTAATGCACATTAGTGCATCCATGTTTAGATGCATGCCTAAATCATCTTAGTTTAGGCACACATAAATACATGTATAGACATTCCCAGTCTTAACGTATGGACAATTCAAGGGTTAAAAGCTCTCAGAGCCACCTAAAATCAATGTGTAACACGGCCCTAAATATTCCAGGATGTTTTTAGAAGATCACTACAATGTCAAGGATGTTATATGCATCCTTTCCCCCCCCCCCATCTACTACTATGATTGTATATCAGACAAAACCTGGACCCAAAAGACACATTTTTGTTTTATACACTTAAATACTTATGTTTAATGGTGATTTTTTCAGTAGACTCCAGTCTTTTGAACTAAATTCTCAGACCCACAGAGAAACCAGCAAATTCAATAAGCACCATGGCATCATAACAATGGCTATAAAAATAGCTTTAACCTGTTCAAACTAGGTAGCTATGTAAACACAGATTTTATTTTTATAACTAATCCAAGGAGAAGGAGCTAAAGAGGCTTTCTTAACAAACTTGCTGTCTGAAAGGAAGCACCTCAGTGAAGTTCCTTTCTAAAATATCTTTCTTCTACAGAACTTGGAAAATAAAGTAAAATAAAAGTGTCAGAAAGCCTACAGTCATGGCTTTATTAAATAAGCACCCTCACTTAAATGAACAAGACTTAGGACCTTAGAATAAAAGACCCCATCTAGAGGGAACTTGATTACAAATTCTATTCTTGGGATGTTATTGGTAGAAACAGAGCCTACAGCTGAGATTCTAACTATCAGGCACCAGTGGATTGCTGTTTATATCAAATTCAGGATTAATTTTTCTGATTGTTACTATCTCTTACAGGATAATTTCTGTCATTACACAAAAAGCTATTAATTTGTAAGTAAAACATCAATGAAAATGAAGCATTTTCTTCACTTTCATCTTTTTATGGGAAGGTCATCTTATTGAGTGAGTAAAGGAAAAAATATTCCCAAACAAACCACTTAGTGATAGAAGCCACCTTATTAATATCTAGAATGAGAATTCATGAGAATAGTAAATCATCAGAGCATGGATTTGGTAGTCACAGTCCCAGCTACTTTTTGACAAAATATTAAAATGTCTACAGAGAATAAACATTTATCTCTTCTTAAAAAACAATAAAATTTTCCTTTGAAAAACATGTATATAAAAAATTACATCAATTTTCCTAGGTAATATAGCAATCTAAATATCTGTTGGTGTGTAACTCATCAGTGCCGGTTTTTGTACAAAAAAAAGCCTCATGTTGCCTTTCTTATTAGTTCATAATTTTCTAAGAATAATTTAGATTAATATCAAAATATGAACCAATATGAGTAAGTTACAAGCTTGTTTAAGATGGTGCAACAGGGCACCAGCAGTGATATTTTTCATGGTGGGCAAAGCAGGCTGAGTTGCTGCTGAACTGCTGAGTAGGGGGAATACTCATCCCCGGGTATTTTATTGCATGCATTTATTAGGGCAATTAGATCAATATAACAGATGTCAAGGACTGTGGAAGAAGAGAACTGGGTAAAAATGGAGGAAATATTTAATGGAGAGAACTGATTGCAATTATTTTTTTTAATAGTTAAGATAAAATGGCAAGCTGCATATAGAAAAGGATATTCTATACACATCCTCAATATCCATATGTCACAGTGCGTCCTGCAGTGAGGGCCATGATCTCCCTGAGGTCCCTCTCACCATATCAAGGCCAACCCAAGGGTACCCTCTTATTCTTGCCTGCCACATCTTTGCTGTTCAGTAAGTTTGGGAGGTTGCCTTATACCTTATACCTGCTTGGGCACAGCGTATCGGGACCTCTGTCCCCGTGATCTCCCAGACTCAATGTGATCTCCTAGTATAATGGGTGCTTTTCAGTCACCCTAGCCTTGTAAGTGATGCGTAGCTCCTATTACCCTCCTCTAATACCTCTAATACCACACCCCAAGCCTCGCAGATGTGATTGACTTTGGTCCATCACAATACTCTTTCCCGCGTCCTCGCGCCTCTGTGCACTTGCCTGCTCTGTCGGGCTCCTATGTAGGATATTGCCCCTCTATGGGGCTCTCAACCCACTACTGCCCTGTCTTTAGGGTTCTCTGTGCCTGCACTGGGCCTTCTTAGTACTGCCTCCCCCTCCTGGAGCTCTCAATGATACCGCCCCTCCATTGGGGGTCTCGATGCCCACTCAGGGCCTCATCTGGAGTGTCACCCCTCTCTGGGGTCTCAGTACCCTTTCTGGGCCTTATCTAAAAATGTGGTCCCGCTCAGGGATCCTTGCCTACTCTGGGACTCTATATCAAGCCTCCGGTGTTTCAGGTGCACCACGCTGCTTCCCCTTTGCTGGATGCTGTACCGCTATCCCCTTTTCCTGGGGACCACAACAGCAATCTGTCCTTCTCTTGGGCTCACCGTACTGCTAACCCCTTTCTTGGGGTCCACCGCAGCATCCTGCCCTCTGGTTTTCTGCAGTGCTAGCCTGTTACAGGGCTCATCATGCCCGTCCTGGACTTCTCTATAATTCTCCCTCTTGGACTTCTCAAATATGGCCTCTCTTAGGCTTCTCAAAGTTTGCCCCTCTTGGGCTTCTTAAAATAGTGTCCCCTGTCTGGGATTCACCATGCCCATGCCTGGGCTTTTCCAGTGGCCCTCTCTGGGCTCCTCAAAATGTTGCCCCCTTCTAGGGCTCACCATGCCCATGCTTGGGGTCCTTAAAATGCTGCCCCCTGTCTGGGGCTTATCACGTCCATCCTTGGGCTTCTCAAAGTTGCCCCCTCCACAGGGCTCTCAACGTCCACACCTGGGCTATCCAAATGCCCCTTTCTGGGCTGGAGTCCACGCACCCCGCAAGCTGCACCCCAACTGGCATTGAATCGCACCCTTCCAGGCGCTAGAGCCCCACACCCCTGTGGGCCCTTATGAGGCCTCCTCCAACCCCTAATAACCTTGTCCAAACCACCAGTTTAATACAAACACTAACAAAACAAAACACAAGCCTCCTGGCTGTAACTTAACTTAAGGCCACCTGGCTATAACAACATTGCCCCTGCATCCCGGAGCCACCATCCTTCTGTCTGCTCAAGCAGAACTCGCATCCTGACTCCATGAGCTCCTGCCCCTCTGGCTGCTAGCAGGAAACTGCCAGCCTGACCTTGGCTCTGAGCTTTATAAGAGCCAGGCCCTGCCCCTCATCACCAGTTGACCAATGTCAGGTGTGAGTCACTCTGTCTGGAGTTGCCCTGGCAACTCACAGCTGTGCTCATACTCACTGCTAGGGCTTTTCCCCAGCAGCTTTCCCCTCTCTAGGAACGGGGCAGCGAGGTGCTCCATGACACCATACAATTCAGATCAGTGAAGGTTATGAGCACAAGGGCTGTCTACATCTGTAATTTTATTTCATACAGAGCAGGAGCAGAAGGAGAAGCAGAAATCTGTTTAGGTTCTCTGGACTTTAGTGTTTCCCTGTGGGGTCAGGCCAACTCTTAGGATATCGATATTATGCTGTTAGACAGAAGAGTGTGACACAATTGCACATATACAAACACAGAAATCAGTTAGGTGCATACACATGAACACTACCAGCTCAGGCACATAAACATCCAAATGAGCCTAGGCACATGCATACCCATCACCAAGCCAAGCACAAACACTATACATCCCAAAAGATAGACACAGATCACTAATTTGTATATCATGCACACAATGTCATACACACACACACACACACTAGCAACTCAGATACACACACATTCAAAATAACTAGTTTAGGTTCATGCACACCTATCACCAGTTTAAGCCCATGCACACCACACACAAAATTTAGACAGAATCAATTACCAGTTACCAACACCTGCACCTCTAATACACATACGTGGATTACTAATTCATATATCACACACACACCATGATATCTATATCTATAGGATATCTGTATATGTGTGTGTGTGTGTATATATGTGCGTGTGTGTGTGTTCACACACATACCATCCACCTACACATACACACAAGTGAGTTCCAAAGTTGGGTGTTGTGATGTGTATGTATGTACATATGTATGTATGTATGTATGTACTTGGTGTACTTGAGATACCTGGGGAAAGTTTAAGGTAAGAAAGTAGAAGTGTAGGGAGTAAAAGTTTCTAGGAATGAAAGTCACTGGTACTGGGATTAGAACCAGGACTAGAGGGGCCTGGGCTGAAGAAGTGAGGCTCAGGGGTAACTTTAGGTTAATTGATTTAATTGATTAAAGACAATTCCAAAATCCTACAGAACAGGGGAGCGATGCTGGCATGGAGCCTGGGACTGGAGCCAGAGCTACAGAGCAGCTGAAAAGGTAGGTGGGGAGAGGGAAAATGGGACTAAGGGAAAGTGTGGGTGATAAAGAGGGGCTCGGGATGTGGGGAGCCAGAGGATGGCTCTGGGGCAGCTAGAGAAGTTGCAGAGAGTGGCAGTATGTGCTGGGAGCTGGAGAAAGGCTCCCAGGCTGCTGGAAAAAAACAAAACAAAACAAAATTGCAGTACAGCCATGAGGATCCGGGAAGCTGCAGGTGTGGGGTGGTGGGGATAGGGGTGACTACAGAAGGTGCGGGGCAATCCTGAAAACAGAGATGGACAGCAGAAAATCACAGGAAAAGCAGCAGCAGAGACTGAAAGGCAGCAGGGGTAGTGGGAAAGCAGAGAAAGGCAGCAGAAAGTCACAGGGGAAAGGCAGTAGGAATTGAGCAGAGAATGAGGCTGGAATTTAAGATAAGGAAGGGACTGGGATTCAGTAAAACATGACCCAACTTGGGGTTGCAAATGACAGTGGTTTTATTGAACAGGGGAGATGTTGATACATAGTCTTGTTGGTTCCCTTGCACCCACCCACCCACACAGGCACACACAATGGCAACAGTGGTTACAGAGACTTAGTGCAGGGGCTGAAGTCAACTGAAGTGCAGAAGGAGAGAGAGAGAGTCCAAATTGTAGGAGGAGGTGTGCAGGTAATATCTAGGCTGAAAAGGGGTCCTTATCCAGTAGGTGTTGTCCAGAGGAGGTCGCCAGCAGGGTCTCTGGGTGGGCAGATGGTGTGGCATGGTGCTGATCCGGATGGAGAGGGCATCCCACTAGGTCTGTCTTCACTGTCCCTTTTTATAGGGGCAGACCTTGTTTGACCCTAATAACAGGAGGCATGCCCAGGCAAGGGTCATCCCCTGGCATACGAGCATGTGTGTTCCATGCAGGATGTACAGTTTCTGGTGTCTGTGATGGTTAGAGTTGCTGGTTCTGCAGGGTCTTTTGTCTTTCAAATGCTGGGTTCTCGTCTCTGTTTCTGGGTGAGGTCTGTGGTTTCTGGATGAATCAATGTGAGGTGATAACTCAGTCATTACAGGCCATTCAGTAGAGGTCTGATACCATTGTATTTCAATCATTCCCAATCATTCTAATTTATCCAGGAACCAATTTACATGGGAGGGATACATGACTCATACAGTTGCAACATGGAATGGCCCAGGCAGAGGACATAGAAAATGGAAACTTGACATGACTTTGGTTCACTTACAAACACAGGCTTAAACCATGCAATATCCATATGAAATAAGAAAAATCAATACAAAAATGATAATATTACAATAGACAACAGTAAGAATCAATACAAACCTGATAATACAGTGTAAAACAGTGGATATCCAAAACCAAAAACTTGCTACCAAAATAAAAATATTAAAGCTCATTCTAAGTTTGAGCTCACTTATACTTAGCTATAGGGAGTACAGATGGAGAGAAGTCATAAATGATTGGGGAAGGAGAGAGAATACATTTTAAAATAAATAAATAAAAGACAAATGGGGTGTTTTGATACATCAGCATCAAATAAGGCTTGAATATTCCAAGTAATCTCTTTCAAGAAGAGTAAAAAAAATCCACATTACAGTTTGTCTCTTTCCAGATGATCTTAAGAAATTTTCTTGAGCTAGAAGACAAGTTAAAAAAACCCAAAACTAATAGCCAGCCTTCTTAACCACTTTTGCTACTCAAGAAATTGTGGTATACCATAGGTACAATTACCATAATCCGTACCAATGTCTGTTTAATGTATAGTTAAAGTTAGTCACAGAAATAATGAAGTGTGTTGTTTAAATTGCTTCTTGCTGCAAATGTACAATGTTATGAAAAATAAGAAATCCTAATGTATTTAAATTAAAAAGGTCTATTATACTAGGGAGGTGGAAAAATTAAAATAATCCCAGAGCTTGACATAAACCAGTATGATCCATTTGAAAAAAGCCTTCTGAATTCATCATATATTATTATTATTACAACTGAAAGAAAAAAAATACATGTTAAAGTCCGTATTTCACCTACTGAACCTACTATTAATTTAGAGATTGTGCAAAGCAATAAAAATCTCCTATACTTATCAGGCCTGAATCTCTAACATCATGCACTCTTGTTTTAATATGTGAGAAGAAGAAAATTGAGTAAATGAGAAGATAGAAATGGATAAAGGAACACTGAAGGGGGGAGGTTGGACAGAGAAGAGAAAGGACCAGTGTTGACAAAAGTAGTAATTCAATTCAGAAATGGGTGTGGTCAGTGAATACAACTGAATGGTTTGTATACACAGGGTAATAAAATGGAATAATTTGAATAAATGATGCAGAATGTGAAACTGGACAGCATAGGGAGTACAGAAACATGGCAAAACTCAACCATGAGTGGAATACAGGTAATGAAAGAAATATATTGTTCAGGAAAGGCAGAATTAAAATAAAAGTGGAGGGGTAACATATGCTAACAAAGCAATGAAGTGTAGAGAAATATGGAGGTCTAGCATAGATAAGATATAGAATCTGTTTGGATTACTTAGGAAAAGGATGGTAAAAGTGATTCTTCTGGGGAAGAGAGTATTTTGCCATACATTGCTAGGATAATGCTCTTAGACAAGGAAATACAGCTTGAACTTATGTTATTATTGGAAAATCCTCTGAGGTATAGCATGGAGAACAAATTCTACTAAAAATAATAAGATCCAGGTACTTCTAGAAGTGGTAATTGACCAATCCTTTTATACCACATAATCATAAATCTAACTAATTTATTGTTGGTTTTGAAAATTCTGAACACATTATGTGAGACTTCCTTACACAATATAACCTTGGATCAAATACCTTAGGTTGATTCAGTGTAAATACGTGTACCTACAGTTCTTGATTTCAAAATAGCAAACAGAAATTAAAGAAATCTTGTAAAGTCAATGGACTGAAGATCTGAAAGATTTGAGTGTGAGGAGACTTGGAATTTAAATCAATTTCCTTGAATTTTTATCCTAAGTAAAGGGGAAATTTGATAGGGAAGATGTCTATCCATGCTCAAGTTGGCAGTCCCTCTTCCCATGCTATGTGGCCCCATCCTGAACTGTCATGCATCCTGGATGTGAGGCTGCTGGCCATTCCTTTCTTCCTCTGAGGTAAATATGAAGAAGGAGGGTTTTGGTCAGGGATTCTGTTCCCCAGGGATTCCCCTGATCCCATACCTCTCCCTCTTACACAGTCCTGATTATAAGATGACCCCCCAATAATTAGATTTCATATATGGAAAATTCTATATATGCTATAATTTTCCCAGGTAGAAAATCATATTTTTGGAGGTTTGCCTTGTATTAGTCTCCCTTGCACTGCTACAGAAGGGAAAATAACTTTTTTGTGGGGGATGAAGTAACTCCTTTGATCTCTGCTTTCCTCTTTTTCCCCTGCCAGCCCCTTTCCGTCTCCTTATAGTCAGATCCTGAGCACATAGAAGTAAATAACAAATTTGAAAACAATGACCTTGAAAGTAAAAATGACTATAGCAATTTACATATAGCACTCATATGCTTAGTTCATACAGAATTGATTAATGTTAACTTAAAAAAAACAAAAAAAATATCCCTCAAACCTGCTGCATATTTTAGCACAGGTACTCCATAAACACACTTTGGAACAGCTCTTGAGTATCTATTTATATGTAGTAAAAACTATGCATCATATTATTACTACATAGTTCACTGGGCTGGGTACCGCCTGGGTCAACAGCGTTTCAAGCCTGGGTGATCCCACAACTCAGCACTGCTCAATATGTGTGTATATTAAATTTATATACAGAAGCAGTGTAGGGCAACCTACACTGGGTCTGGGTTTACCTCATGGAGAGCAGGGCCGCATTAATCATATGCATGAGACTGAGAAAGGGGGCAAAAGGATTCTGTGTAAACTGCTTGGGATTCCATTTTGTGATGTTTGTCAGGCATTTAAGGCTGGTGAAGAAACTAGAAACATTGGAAATAGGAAGAAAGGCATGGCTCATCTGCATGAGTAAAGGGGAGGTAAAATTGTGTGCAGTTTAGTGGCACACAAGGACTTGAAAAAGAGTCAAACATGAGGGACACTGCTTAATGGGCATGTAGCAGCCTGCATGCCTTAGAAACTGATGCCTGGCTACAGGCAGTAAACAAGTAATTGCAAGCCTGCTCGTCAGCTAATAAAAATAATAGGCCAAGACCAGAGGAAATTAAGAGCTCCTAGAGAGCTGAGAGGAGGAAAAGGGAGAGAAGAGGCAGGTTGTTTATGGGGAAGAACCACACTGGGGCACTTCTCTGAGGGTTTTCAGGAAGGAACCCGGAGGAAGAACTAGAGGGGGAGAGTGGTAAGGCTGTGGGGCAAGCAACAGCAGGGCTAAGCCTGGTCACCTTCTATAGGTCTGGGATATAGGGTTATATGAACAATAAACAAAATCTGGTTGAGCAATTCTCCAACCCACTACAGGACACTTTTTTATATCTTATTTAGATGGTTTTCAGGAGCCTGTCCTTGCTAGGTTCCCATCAGCATTTTTGCCCATCAGGACCTTGTATTTTACACTTATGTTCAGTGTTGGTTGCGTTTAATCAACTTCATGGTTGGTTTCCATTGCTGAGAACATGCCACTTTTGGCAGCAGTTTAATGATAGACAATGTATTTAATGAGATTTCCTTTAATGCTATTTTAAGATGAGAAGCATTTTTCCCCATTACAACTTGTGGGGAGGACCTCAACTTGTATTCAAGAAAATATAGTAAATAAAAAGGACTTTGACTTTTTAACTACTTTACTTACGAAAAGGTTGGCCACTTATAAAGCAGAAACAAACAAATTACCATCAAACCAAGAACACCATGTCATTGCATTCATCACATCACACCATTACACACACAGTCACAACATTCCACGTACTATTATGCGGTCAGAACACCAGCCGCATGGTAACAGCTATAAATGAATAATTCCTACCCTACTCCATCCAATCATACATGTAACAACATCTTCAACTTCCCACACAAAAGGAAACCAAACCAGCAGCCTGGTGCGGGCCCAGGGCACGGCATGAGCTGGAAGTCGTAGTCTGACACTGAGCCTATCTAGTCACCCAGACCAGTCACGACATCAGAGCATGTATTTGAGACAGCCGTCCTCCATGTGGCCCAGCATCTTTCTAAGGTGGGCACTGCCCACCGGAGCAAAGCATACTCAAACTCCAGTCAGAGGAGGCAGAAAAGCTGCAGGGCATCATCTGACCTGATCCTGGCAAGCTGGTTTCAGTGGCTTTTCAGGACGGCCATCTTGGCTTGACCCAGTAAAAAGTTGGCCAGGCAGACAAGGCCCTTCTCAGCCACCCGGTATGGGTAGGAGCACACATAGGTGGTCTCCAGGAGGCTCCTGCCCAGCCGCTCGCACCAGTGGCTCAAGGGTAACAAAGGTTGTCCGCAGGTGGGGACAGTCAAGGAAAGCATGAAAGAGGATCTCCTCAACACTTCCTGGGCAGAAGGGACAGGCCATTGAGGCGGCTAGGTCAAAGTGAGATGCAAATGTGCCAGTGACTAGGATGCCATGCAGCAAATGCCACTACAGGTCACCAGTCTTGTTGGTGGTTGGTGGCTTATACAATATGTGCCACACCAGGTGGGCTAGTGGGGAATCTGATCACCTCATGTGCTGTTGCCATGGTGTATCAGGGAGGCCCACCAGCACTTGGGCATGGTGGACATGAACCAGCCAGGCATACAGGCTTCTGTTTGCAGCTGAGCCAGAAAAGCAAAGGGGCAACATGGAGTCACTGCCAGGAGGCACAGGAAGCATCAGCAGGGTGCCAGGGCCACTGGCCAACTCGTGACCAGGGTAACTGGCAGCATGGGAAAAAAACCTCACTTGGGACATCTGCAACATGGGGGACCTTGCCCACCCAGAGGTGGTTATCCAAGGTGGTTGCTGCCTCCAATGGGAGGGCAGCATGGATGTCACACAGGAGATGGCACACACTGTGGATGGAATGCATACACAGCCAGGTGGTCAAGGCCTCATGCGAGAGCCAGGCCAACTGAGTAGAGTCAAGGAGATAGCTCAGGTGGAGGACATGCATCGGATGAGAATGGTTGGGAGGCTGGCTGAGGCCAGACTCGGAATGGACTCGGAATAGAGCTGGGTTGTGCACCAGGGGTACCCTAAGCCACTGCAGGAACTGCAGGTGATGGAACTGGGGCTGGAGGCAAAAGCATGAGGCCCAACAGGAAGAGCTCCTGGTCAAAGACAAGAGCCCCTACCCTCTGCAGAAACCAGCATGCCAGTTGTTGCCAAGGTAGGTGTTCCTTATCATACAAGCAGAAGGCGGGAACTATACTTGCAAGGTGAACCAAACTCTGGCCCCTCTCAGCTACATGGAGGTAAAGAACAGCTCATGGGAGCCAGTGGTACCCATCCCAGAAAAAAAAAATTGACCAGGAGGTGCTGGAGTCTCTTGAGTAGGTCTTGTGGTGGATCGAGTATGATACACCAGTGCCACGCAGTTGCCACTGCCAGGTTATTCACAATGAGGACATGTACACAGTAGGAGAGGCTGGGTAGGTGCCAATGCCACCATTTTAGGTGGGCCTCTAACCCTTGTTTGAGGCCGCCCCCGTTGCATGCCATGAAAGTCAATGGCCCCAGGAACACGACCAGGACCTTAAGGCCCTCACAGCACCAGGTGAGACCCCCTGGCAAATCTGGGGGGGTCGTGCTGCTCCATGTGCCAAGCAGCAGGGTATCACTCTTGGCCTAGTTGATACAGGCCGAGGAGGTGCATTCATAGGCTTGCTGACAGTCTGTCAGGGCCTCTACATCTTCCTAGGTGTTAAGGAAGATGGTCATGTTGTCTGCATAGGCTGACAGCTGGAGTGGAGGGGCAATGGACAGGCCCATGGCTGATGGCAAAGCCACACCACTCAGGTGGTGCCACAGCACATCCAGCAGTGGCTCAACAGCCAGGGCATAGAGCATGCCCAACAGGATGGATGCCTTGATGGATGCCTCTGAGTGCAGGGAACAGGTCATAGAGCACCCCGTTCACCTTGAGCAGACTGGAAGTGTCTTGATATAAGACCTGGAGGACCCCGGTGAAAAGAGGCCCAAAGCCAGAGGCCTCCAGGGTCTGAAAGAGGTAGGCATGGTTCACCCAGTCAAAGGCTTTCTTCTGATCCAGAGAGATGAGGCCAATGTCAAGGACAAAAAGTTCGCTGTATGTGAGTAGTTCATGCAGAAGAAACAGGTTGTCTTGAGTGGTTCTGCCTAGAACACAGTAGCTCTGCTCAGGCCCAGTGACAGAGGCCATGACAGTGCAAAGTTGAGTCACCAGTGCTTTGGCCAGAATCTTGTAGTCCATACACAGCAGGGAAACTGGTCACCAGTTCTTAATGCATCCGAGGTCTCCTTTCTTGGGCAGCAGCAAGAGCACTCCATGGCGGCAATTGATTTGCAAGACCTTGTCAGCAAGGCTCTCCTGGAAAACACGCAGGAGACAGGGGCCAAGAAGAGGCCAGAAAGTCTTGTAGAACTCAGCAGGTAACCCGTTGAGGCCTGGGGCTTTGCTGGAGGTGAGGCCAGCTGTGGCAGCTGCTAGCTCCACCAGAAACAATTCTTTCTCAAGCTCACTGGCCTCCAGGGCACAAAGGCATGGCAGGACCATATAGAATTCCTGCATGTTCTCAGGGCAGGATGGCTCATCTGCAAACAGGTAATGATAGAAGGCAACAGCACGTTTACATACTTCACCTGAGTCAGTGATTACTTAGCCCTCAGGGGTCTTGAGATGATCTAAGATTTTACTTGCTGCCTGCCATCACTCCAGGTTGAAGAAGTGGGTTGGGGTATCTGTTTTGGTCAGCTCTTGGCAGTGGGTGTGAGTCCTCGCTCCATGGGCCACATTCTCACCCAAGTCACTCAGGCACTTCCTACGGAACCAGAGGCTGTCATGCAACACTGCATCACTGCTGGCAGCCAGCAGGGCAGCCTTGAGCTCTACCACATCTTCCTACAGCTCTCTGTTATGGCAGTGCAATTAATCTGTGGCCACCTGTGTGTACTGCTGGCAAAAAGCCCAGATCTGTACCTTGCCCACATCCCACCACAGTTTCCAGGAAGAGTAAGTCAGTCTTGTGACCTCCCAGCCCTGACAAATGTTGGCAAAGTAGTCCCAGAAAGAAGTAAGAGTCTTGAAGCAGGCTGACATTGAAGCACCAATAGGGTGCTCATGCACAGGTTCTCCCCAGTAGGCTCAATTCACAGCACGCCAGGCTATGATCTGACAGGTTTGAGGGAATGATTGCGGCCACTTCATAGGAGTGGCAGATGGTGCCTAGTAACGTAAATGCAGTCAAGTTGGGACATAGTAAGACTGCCAGCACTCTCATCCTGGCCCAGGTGTACTGGCGCACATCGGGGTGCAGGGTTTGCCAGACATCAACGAGGCCTGAAGTCTCCAAGATGGACTGCAACTTGCGGGCTGAAGGCAGGTGAGGCTCAGGCCCCGTATGGTCGAGCGGGGTGTTAGTAGTACAATTAAAGTCCCCACTCACAAGGAGCAGGTCATCATTCTCACTAACATCATGCAAAAGGATGGCCAAGGTCTTGAAGAAAGTGACCCTCTCCTGGCCATCAGTACGTGCATAAAAGTTGACAAGCAGCACATGATGTTGTGCTAGGCTGACATGGACAGTCAGCAGGCATCCTGTGTCTCCGCCGTATCATGCTGTAGTTGTGAAGATAGAAGAGTCACAACTCTGATGCTAAGCTTGGTGCCAAAACTCAAAAACAACTGGCCTTACCAGGCAGTGTGCCAAGCCAACTGATTGAGATTGTCAGAATGTGTTTCCTGAAGGAAGGCAACAGCCAGCTGCTTCTGGTGCAGGAGCTTCAGGACAGCTTCCTGTTTCACCAGATCTCAACAGCCATTGATATTAAAAGTACCAGTGGTTGTGGCTGCCATGGGTGTGAGTATGGAAGAGGAAGAGTGAGGTAAAGTGTAAATAGAAAAGTGAGCCCCTGAGAGCAGAGCAAAAAGCAGAGACAGATCAAAAAAAAAAAAGGCATATCATGCCCTACTCTACTCCAGGGACCCTGCCAGGCCCCATTCATCTCTCACCCACTGTGTGAGCTTCTCCAGATGATAAACCATCTGTCGAGTGCCTAGATCTTGTTTCATCTGTTTGGCCACACCTCTGACAAAAAAATTTAGGATCTGTGCACCATTGGGTGATGCACCCCGCTATGTTCCTCTTTCCCTTAGTCTGCTTCAAAAATGTAAGGAGCCCCCCCATAGTCGGGACCGACCGGGGGGGGGTCTTCCAACATGGGCTGTACATTTTCAACAGATACACGGCGAGACTGCACCCTAGTTGGGAGCTCAGCTTCTACAATCTCAGTGTCTAAACCCATCAACCTTCTCTGATCTTCCAGATCAAGGTCTGGCTCTTGAAGATCAATCCGCACCTTCTTGGAGGAAGAGAAGTCCCGCTCTTGAGGTCACTTGCAACACTCAGAAATCTGGATCTCCATCTCACTAGCCTCCTCATCTAGTTCAGTTGCTTGGGGTGTGACCAAGAGGTCAGAAGACTCCTCTGCTGCCCCCTGGGTCAGACCTCCAAAAGAGAGACATTGTGCATAGGTCTTACTATCACCCACCTCTGGAAGCAGGGGGACAGGTGAGGGGTCAGTGAGCCGCATCTTCACCTCCCCCACCTCGAAGCTATTATCATCCCTGGTCATTAGGGTCATTGACATGACAGCCTGAGCGGGGCCAGGTTCTTCAGCAGGTGCCTCCCCAGCACCAGCTGAGGAAGGTCTCAGCTGGGATGAGGAGTCCTGAGTGGTCCCTTTCACTTTCTTCCCTTTGTTTTTCTTCTTTGTGGCAGATGGCCTACCCTTCACAGACGATGGGTCAGACTGCTTCTGGCTGCCACCCCAGTGCCATCCACACCAAGTAGAGTCATGGTGGAAGGCAACTGGGAGGAGGCCTGAACCCCTTCATCTGACAAGGCCATGGTGCCACAATTGCTGACAACCCCTGCCACCTCAATTGGGGTGGTCAGGGCAGGCAGGCAGGAAGTGGAGGCATCAGCCTCTCTACCCGGTGGCATCTCTGCACTGTAGGTGGAATGAGTGGGGTGGGGGAGGGTTGGGGCCTGGTCTCAGCCCCTCCGCTGGATGGAACTCTCACTCCA
The DNA here is from genome assembly GCA_030014935.1 of Caiman crocodilus. Taxonomy (NCBI): domain Eukaryota; kingdom Metazoa; phylum Chordata; order Crocodylia; family Alligatoridae; genus Caiman; species Caiman crocodilus. The sequence goes on along the minus strand of JAGPOW010002742.1, from coordinate 56,691,110 downwards.
GAGACTCCAGCCCCCTCAGATGGAACAGAGGTAGAAGGAGGTCAGGAAAAGCTCCCAGCCTCACTGGGTGGTGCCTGCATCCCAGAAGTGGGTTTTCCATCTGTCAGCGCCGCTGTAGTTGCTGATGTTCTGGCTGATCTCCCCCACAGTCATTGCACTGCTAGGTGGGTGGAGCTCCCACACTGAAAACACGTGGTCTCCCGAAAGGACAAACAGATCACAAACCTCCGCCAATTGGACATAAGGCTCAAGGATTGAGACAGAGACTCCTTTAGAAGCAGGAAAACCTGCCTTCGAAAAGACAGGACATGCCTTAGTTTGGGGTTCTCACATCCTATTGTTAATTGGCAAAAGGGACTTGCAAGAACCCCATAGGGCTTGAGTTCTCTGGCCAGCTCCCAAATGGGCACATGCGGGGGCACATTAGAAATCACCACCGCAACTGCTGGAGTGTCTAGGGGCATGACAAACTAATGTGTGCCCACAATGTCCAGGCCCTCTGCGCACACACCCTGTTAACTAAGGTTGGATCACTGAGGTAAATCATTGAGACCATGTTAACACGACTTGCTTAACGTATGTTACGCTGTCCCAGGAGACTAGCAAGTGCATCAATGCAGACCTTGACCCCGATGTAGGGAGACGTGTGAGCCCTCAAGCCATGAGTAATGGGGAGGTACTGGGAGGCATCCTTATGCCAGCTGCTGGGTGTAGGAGCAGCCATTCTTGCTAGGACCAGGTTAATTTGAAATTATAACTAAGCAAAAGAAAACAAGAAATAAAGTTCATACTAACTAAATAGATAAGTGTCTGGGAAAGCGGCCACAAAACTCTAGATGGTAGGGGGAAAAGGAGTGCAGAAAAAAATGGAAGGGGGGGAAGGAGGTTGAAAACAGCAAAAATAAAAGAAAAAAAGGGGGGAGAAGGGGTAATTAAGAGCACCCCTCAGAAGGCAAGCTAATGGAAAAAAGAACTCCCCGTAACAAGCAAACAGAAAAGAAAGAAAGACTTTTACTTTTAAGAGGCATTTATTCCAGGAAGGGTGACAAATCGGGGACAGTAGAGAGCATGTACAGGTTGGCCCAAAGATCTGGGCCTCATGGACAAGACTCATGGGCTGCAAGGCCTGCATGTACACTCTAGACTGAAAAAAACAACACACACACAAAAAAAACCCCACAACAAACATTAGGACTATTTACATATTTACAGTTCTGCCAGCGGGGACACACATGGAAGCCTCGGGCGTCGACCCGCATGAACGAAGTCCAAGGCCTCGGACCGCTGGTCATACCTCTGCAGCTTGAGCAGCCAGTGGTGTCACACTGCAGGGATCAGATGTCCCACCTCGACTCGGCATGGTGCCCCCTCAAGGGCCCAGCGTTCCTCAAAGGTGGCAGGAGCTGCAGCTGGGGGCAGTCAAGGAAAGCATGGAAAATGTCCTCAGACAGCAACCCTGGGCAGAAGGGGCAAGCGGCTGAGGCCACTGGATTCAAGTGACACACAAAGGTGCCTGTGGCTAGGATGCCATGCACGAGTTGCCAATACAGGTCACCGGTCTTCTTGGCAGTGGGTGCCTTCTATAGCGTGCACCACGCTGGGGTCCTGGGCCTTGCCAAGCACCGCCGCCACACAGTGTCAGGGCGGCCAGTGAGCACCTGGCTGTGCTGGGTGCACACCACCCACAGATAGAGGCCCTTGTGAGGCAGGGTGCCAAAAGGGCAGCCCGTATTGCTACTGGGGGGCACTGGGAGCCTAAGCAGCATGTTTGACTGCTCGGTGAGCTTGCTGGGATGATGGGTAGCGGTGGGAAGGCTTCTTGTGTGGCATCTGCAGCAGGGAGGGTCCGGCAAGTCTGGAGATGGACTTCCAGGGCAGTTGCTGCTTCCGTTGGGAGGGTGGCCCGAACGGCCTGCAGAAGCTGGCCTGCAGTGTGGATGGAATGAATCGCCAGCCGGGCAGCCAGGGCTTTGGGTGACAGCCAGTCCAACCGAGCAGGGTGCAGGTGGTGCTCCAGGCGGGTGGTGTGCACCTCGATGAGAGCTGCCATGAGGCTGGCAGAGGCCAGGCTTGGCACGACACGCCTCAGGGCTGGGTTGTAGACCAGGGGCTCCCGAAGCAGTTGCAGGAAACGCAAGTGCCTGGCCGGGGACAGAGATGGAAGGGTGCCCGACAGGCCCACACCATGCTGCGGTAGAACGGGGGAAGGACCGCCGCGTTCAGGAAGATAAGGTCCAACTGAAACAGCTCCTAGTCAAAGCCGAGGCCCCCCACTTGCCACAAGAATCGGCATGCCAGCTGTCGCCACGGGAGGTGGCCTTTGGTGTACAGGAGCTCCTGGAGGGCCTGCAGGCCAGTAGGCGGTGACCCTGCTGGTCAGCTCGATCAGGCCTTGGCCTCCCTTGCTGGTGGGCAGATAGAGGGCAGCTTGTGGAAACCAGTGGTGTCCATCCCACAGGAAGTCGACCAGAAGCCAATGCAGTCTTCCCTGTAGCTCCGGCGGAGGGTCTAGCACTGCACAGTGGTGCCAGAGGGTCACTGCCACCTGCTTGTTGATTATGAGGACCTGGCTGTGGTAAGAGAGGGCAGGCAGGCACCAGTGCCAGCGCTGAAGGCGGGCCTCCACTCCATCTGCCAGGGCCTCCCAGTTGCAGGCTACAAATGCCAGTGGCCCCAGCAACGCTCCCAGGGCTTTGAGACCTTCCCAGCTCCAGGTGAAGCCTCCAGGCAGGTTTGGAGGTGGTGTGCTGGTCCAGGTCCCCAGCAGGAAGGTGTTGTTCTTGCTTCAGTTGATGTGGGCCGAGGTGGGAAGCTCATAGGCACACTGGCAGTCCACCAGGGCCCGCACAATCTTCTGGCTGACCAGGAAGATGGTCACATCGTCCGCGTACACTGTCAGCTGGATTGGGGGTCCGGTCATGGGGCCCGGTGCTGGTGGCAGGGCTAGGCCAGTCAGGCGACGTCGCAGAGCATGCAGCAGCGGTTCGATGGCCAGGGAGTACAGTATGCCCGACAGGGGGCAGTCCTGGCTTATGCTGCAATGCACAAGGAACAGGGAGCACAGCATGCAGTTCATCTTGATCAGGCCAGAGGCATCATGGTACAGGACCCGGAACACTGCGGTGAAGAGTGGACCAAAGCCAAAGGCCTCAAGGGTGCCGAGCAGGTACCAGTGGTCGATGCAATTGAAGGCCTTCTCCTGGTCCAGGGAGACCGTGCCAACATCTAGGCCAAAAAGCTCCACAGCCATGGAGCGTCACGCAGCAGAAACAGTTGTCCTGGATGGTTCTGCCCAGCACACAGTAGCTCTGCTCAGGCCTGATGATGGAAGCCATGACGGTGCAGAGACAATTCACCAGTGCCTTGACAAGGATCTTGTAGTTGGCGCACAGAAGGGAGACGGGCCGCCAGTTCTTCAGGCAGCTAAGGTCTCCCTTCTTGTGCAGCAAGGTAAGAACAGCTCAGTGGCAGCTGGTCAGCAGGGTCCCATCGACAAGGCTCTCACAGAAGACGCAGAGCAGGCTGGGCCTGAGAAGGGGCCAGAAGGCTCTGTAAAATTCAACGGGCAGTCCTTCAAGGCCCGGGGCCCTGCCTGTTGCAAGGCCCCCCACAGCAGCCTTGAGCTCACCCAGGGAGAGTTTGCGCTCCAGGGCCTCAACCTGCGAAGTGCCCGGGCGCGACAGGTCCTGATGCAGCTGCTGGGCAGCCTGCGGACAAACGGGCTCAACCGCAAACAAGTCCTGAAAGAAGGTGATGTCACGCCCCTGCACTTTGCCTTGGTCCATGAGCAGCCATCCCTCCGGGGTCTTGAGGTGGTCCAGTGTCTTCGCCTTAGCTCAGCGCCTATCCAGGCCGAAGAAGAAGCCCATTGGGCCGTTGGCCTGTGCCAGCTGCTGGCAGTGGGCACAGACCTGTGCACCATGGGCCGGACCCTCTGCCAGCTCCCGCAGTTCTTGTGTGACTGAAGGCTCTCAAGGAGTGCTGCATTTTTACCCACTCAAAGCAGAGCTGCGTCGAGCTTCGCCACATCATCCTCCTGGGAGTGGTGGCGGAGTTCGCTTGCCACCAGCTGGCAATACTGCTGGCAGAATGCCCGGATCTGGACCTTCCTCATGTCCCACCACAGGCGCCAGGAGGAGTAGTCTGCTCGCGCCACCACCCAGCTAATCAGGAGGTGGGTGAAACAGTCCCTGAAATGGGTGCCTTGCAGCATACTGACATTGAGGCACCAGAAAGGGGCCCGTGAGCATGCTCTGCAGGGCAGGATCAGTTCACAGCAGACCAGGGTGTGGTCTGAGAGGCCCAATGGAATGTTGCGGCTGCTGTGCAGTAATGGCAGGTGGAGCTGGCCAATGTAGAAGTGGTCGAGGCGGGCCATGGTGAGCCCTCTGGCACTCATCTTTGCCCAGGTGTATTGTTGCACATCAGTGTGGAGGACCCATCAGGGGTCAACAAGATCTGCCGCCTCCGGTATGGTCCACAGCTTGTGGGCCGATGGCAGTTGTGGCTCCAGCCCTGTTTGGTCTAGCAGCGCATTGACGGTGCGATTGAAGTCCTCATCCATGAGGAGCAGGTCATCCTTCTTGCTGGCGTCAGGCACGAGGTCACCCAGGGTCTCTAGGAAGGTCTCTCTTCCATCAGTGGGCGTGTAGACATTGATGAGGAGTAGGCTCTGGTGTGCCAGGGTGATGTAGATGGTCAGCAGTAGACCGGGAATGACCTCTCGTGCCACCGCCGAGTTGTACTGCAGCTGCAGTGAGAAGAGGGTCACCACTCCTGCACTGAGGTTGGTGCTGTGGCTCAGGAACAAGAGGCCTCTCCAGGCAGTGTTCCGGTCGGCTTGAATGTGCACATCACTGTGTGTCTTCTGGAGGAAGACGATCGCCAGGCACTTCTGCTGCAGGCCTTCCAGGACAGCCATCCACTTCACTGAGTCTCTGCAGCCATTTGTGTTGAGCGAGGCAATTGTGGTAACCCCCATGAACAGGAGAAGAGGGAGGAAGTGTAGGCAGGGTACCAGTGGGAGAGAAGGTGACAGATACCAGCCAAAAAAACCACAGAGACAGGGGGAGGCCTAGTGTTGCCCTACCCTATTCCATGGGCCTGCCTCGGCCCCACACCTCCCTCACCCGGATCACCAGCTTCTCTAGCCAAAAGGCATGTTGGCGTGTGCCCGGGTCCCAGCACATGAGCCTCGCTGCATCGCTAGCGGCACGGACAATCTGCGCGGGGTCTGGGCACGATTGTCGGATACTCTCGGCCACATTCCTCTGGCCCTTGGTCTGGTCCAAGAGGTTGAGGAGACCTCCATAGCTGGGGGCCACCCAGGGGGGTTTCTCCAGAAGGAGTTGAATATTGCTGACTGAGAACAGGTGGGGCTGTACTCTGGGAGGGCACTTCCCAGTGAGGCAAGTGAAAGTGCCCTCAATGACCAGGCTCCCTACCAAGACCCCTTGTGTATCTGGGTCGAGGACTGTCTCTGGGAGATGGATCCCCATCCGCTTTCAGGGACAGACATGATCCTGCTCCCGGAGCCGCTTGCGGCACTCAGAAGGCAGGCACTCCATCTCCTTCTTATTGGTCTCAGCGGGCAGGGGGGGGGGGGCAGGAAAGGTCAGCTCAGGTTCCCTGGCTACTTTTTCCCCGGTGCTGTCTCAGGCAGGCCCCAAAGTGGCAGGAGCTCCTTTAGACGCTCCATTTTGCCTTCTGTTCTTGGCTGTTTTGGGGGTGGCCGGCACCTCCCCCCTAGAGGGTGGGCCAGGCTGCTTGGGGTTCGTCACCTCTGGGTCCACCACATTTCCTGAGGCAGGGGTGGAGGGAGGTGAAGGGGAGGTCTTGGGTGCTCCACCTGATGGGGCCCCAGCACCTGAGTTGCTAGCCACTCTGGGTGGAACTGGGACAGGAAGGGACAGGAATGATTCCCCAGCCCCCCCCACCAGGTGGGGCACCAGCCACGATAGGGACAGGAGAAACCTGGAAGGATGTCCCAGTCCCCCCCGCCATATGGCATGCCAAAGCCAGAGGGATCGAGCCCCTCAGATGGAGTAGGGGTGGAGGGGGTGTTTGCAGATCCCCCATCCCCACCCTTTGATGAGGGTCTCACCCAAGAGGTGGATGCACCATCCTCCTGGGGAGTGCAGCAGCCGTTGCCCCAGCTGACTGCCCTAATGGGCACTGGGCAGCTAGATGGGAGCTGCCATGGCATAAATTCCCACCCTGGCAGAAATACACTACGTAAGACCTCTCATCTAACACAAAGGTCAAGGAGGGAGGCAGTCTCTGTGTGTCACCCCTGAGGAGCATGAACGCCTGCCTCTGAAATGACAGGACGTGTCTCAGCTTGGGGTCCCTACTCCTCATGGTCAGCCTGCGCCAGGGGCTGGTGAAAACACCATAGCGTTTGAGTGCATTGGTTAGGTCCCAGTCTGGCAGGTGTGGGGGCACGTTGGAGGCCACCACCTGCACTGCCAGGGTCTCCAGGGGTGTAACCAAGTGGTGGACCTCCAAAATGTCCAGTCCCACAGCACACACCTCCCTCACCAGGCTGGGAGAGCTCAAATATACAATGGGCCCTGAATTTACTTGGGAGGTGTACTGGACGCTCCATCATCCCAGCAGGTCTGCCAGAGCTCCTGCGCAGTCCTCCACCCTGACATAGAGAGGGGTGTGCACCTGCAAGCCATGGCTAAGGGAAAGGTCCACAGAGACATCCCCATGCCAAGTGCACTGGCTGCTGGCTGCCCAGGCAGGAGAGGGTTAACTCTCCCACAGGAGGGAGAGGAAGAAAAAAAAAGCCTCAGGCTGACGCTGGGGACCGGGACTGGGAGGGGGCTGAAAACGCCCCAAAATTGGCATGAAAGGGGGCAGAGCAACTCTGCAGTGCCTCAGGGCAAGCCACAAGCAGGGGGAGGTGGCAGGGACCAAGGTAAGGGGCTCTGGGGGAGGGAGGCAGCAGGAATCACAGGGAGAACTCAGGCGGGAGTGGGGGTGGGGGAAGGGCAGAAGCAAACAAGGCTGCCAGAGCCCAGTGAAAAAATGCTCAGAAAGCAGGGGGAACGGGTGGGGAGGGGGTCCCCAAGGGCAGGGTGAGGAGAGGCAAGGTTTTTGGAGGGATGGGAAGAGGAACAGGGAGGCCTGGCATGCAGGGAATGAGCAAAAGGTATCTGAGCTGCAGCAGCTCAGAAGGGCTTCACTTGGTGGTCGTCTTGGAAGAAAGAAAGAAAGAAAGAAAGAAAGAAAGACTTTGACATTTAAGAGGCATTTATTCCAGGGAGGGTGACCCATCGGGACCAGTAGAGGGTATTTACAGTCTGGCCTGAACACCTGGGCCTCACAGACATGGTCCTGGGCTCACAGCCTGCAAGGCCTGTCCGTACATTCTCGGCTAAAAACCACCCTAGCGAGCCAACAGACTATTTACATATTTACACATTTATAGTTCAGCCAGCGGGGACCCCCATGGGGGGTTCTCAGCAGTCGACCCATGTGAAACACAGTCTGAGGCCTCGGCCCACTGGACGCATTGCCACAGCTGAAGCAGCCGGGGGTGTTACAGGGTGAGGAGCAGGCACCCCACCTCGACCCAACAGAGCATCCGCTCGAGGGCCCAGTGTTCCTCGAAAGCGGGCACCGTCCGCCGCAGGACCAAGTGCTTAAACTCGAGCGAGAGGCGGGCCTGCACAAGCACGTCGAACAGCTGCAGGGTGTCAACCACTCCTGTCCTGGTGAGCCAGTTTCGCAGGCTCTTCAAGGTGGCCATCTTGCCCTGGCCCAGCAGGAAGTTGGCCAGGCTGACCATGGCCCGCTCCAATGCCCGGTAGGGGAAGGAGTGGATGTAGACCTCCTTGGAGAAGTCCCAGCCCAACGCCCAAAGCAGCAAGCCCAGGGTGGCAAAGAGCAGCTGCAGCCAGGGGCAGTCGAGGAATGTGTGGAATATGTCCTCATCCGGCACCCCCAGGAAGAAGGGCCAGGCCGCCAAGGCCACCAGGTCCAGATGGTGAAAGAAGGTGCCGGTGGCCAGGATGCCATGCACGAGCTGCCATTGCAGGTCGCCGGTATTCTTGGCAGTGGGCGCCTTATACAGCGTGCACCACGTTGGGGTCCTGGGCCACACCAGGCGCTGCCGCCATGCCGTGTCGGGGCGGTTGGCCAGCACCCGGGCATGCCGGGCTCGTACCACCCACCGGTAGAGTCCCTTTCAGGGCAGGGGACCAAAAGGGCAGCCCATATCGCTGCTGGGGGGCCCCAGGAACCTGAGCAGCATGTCAGGCCACTAGGCCAGCTCGCTGGGGGCCGCGGGGATGACAGGTAGCGGCGGGAAGGTGTTGAGCACGGCGTCCACGGCGGGCAGGGTCTGGCGAGCCCAGAGATGGGCTTCCATGGCGGTCGCCGCTTCCGCTGGGAGGGCGCCCCTGACGGTCAGCAGAAGCCGGGACCAGTGCACGGAGTGCACGGAGCACAATTCCAGCCAGGTGGCCAGGGCCTCGGATGACAGCCATGCTGACCGAGCAGGGTCCAGGAGGTGCTCCAGGCAGGTGGTGCACGCCTCGATGAGGGCCACCGGAAGACCGGCAGAGGCCAGGCTTGGCACAACACGCTACAGGGCTGGGTTGTAGAGCAGCGGCTCCTGAAGCAGGTGCGGGAACCGCAGGCACCTGGCCTGGGGGCAGAGCTGGAAGGCCGCCCGCCAGGCCTGCACCACACTGTGGTAGAATGGGGGGAGAACCGCCTCGTTCAGGAAAGCGAGATCCAGCAGGAAGAGCTCCCAGTCCAGGCCGAGGCCCCCCATTCGCCGCAGGAACTGGCACGCCAGCTGCCACCACAGGAGGTGGCCTTCAGTGTACAGGAGCCACTGGAGGGCCTGCAGCCACTAGGCGGCCACCCCGCTGCCCAGGTCTTGACCCCCTTCCCTGGTGGGCAGGTAGAGGGAGGCTCGGGGCAGCCAGTGACGTCTGTCCCACAGGAAGTTGACCAGGAGCCGCTGCACTCTCTCTCCAGGAGCTCCGGTGGAGGGTCCAGCACCGCACAGCGGTGCCACAGGGTGGCCGCCACCAGGTTGTTGGCCACAAGGACCCGGCCATGGTAAGAGGGCAGGCAGGCACCAGCGCTGCAGGCAGGCCTCCACTCCCTCCTCCAGGCCCTCCCAGTTGCAGGCCACAAAGGCCAGCGGCCCCAGGAATACGCCCAGGGCTTTGAGGCCTTCCCAGCATCAGGTGAGGCCTCCCAGCAGGTCCGGAGACAGCGCGCCAGCCCACGTCCCCAGCAGGAAGGCGTTGCTCTTGCCCCAGTTGATGCGGGCCGAGGCGGTGAGCTCATAGGTGCTCTGGCAGTCCACCAGAGCCCGCATGTCCTTCTGGCTGCCCAGGAAGATGGTCATATCCTCTGCATATGCTGTCAGCTGGAGTGGGGGGCTGGTGGCGGGGCACAGCACCAGGGTCAGGGAGAGGCTGGTCAGGCAACATCGCAGCACGTGCAGCAGCGGCACGACTGCCAGGGTGTACAGCATGCCTGACAGGGGTCAGCCCTGGTGGATACTGCACCGCACAGGGAACGGGGAGCACAGTGCGCCGTTCACCTTGAAGGGAGTGGAGGCGTCGTGGTACAGGTCCCAGAACGCCGCGGTGAAGAGCGGCCCGAAGCCAAAGGCCTTGAGGGTGCCAAGCAGGTACCGGTGGTCGACGTGGTCAAAGACCTTAACCTGGTCCAGGGAGAGCACGCCAACGTCCAAGCCGAAAAGCTCCATGACCGCAAGCAGGTCCTGCAGCAGGGACAAGTTGTTCTGGATGGTTCTGCCCGGCACGCAGTAGCTCTGCTCGGGGCTGATGACAGAGGCCATGACGGTGTGGAGGCAGTTCGTCAGCGCCTTGGCCTGGATCTTGTAGTTGGCACACAGGAGGGAGACAGGGTGCCATTTCTTCAGGCAGCCAAGGTCCTCCTTCTTAGGCAGCAGGGTGAACACGGCCCATCAGCAGGTGGTCAGCAGGGTCCCAGCGGCAAGGCTCTCATGGAAGACACGGAGGAGGCTGGCCCCGAGGAGGTGCCAGAAGGCTCTGTAGAATTCCATGGGCAGGCCATCCAGGCCCGGGACCCTGCCCAAGGCAAGCCCCCCCACCGCAGCCTCCAGCTCTGCCAGAGAGAGCTCGTGCTCCAGGGCCCCGGCCTGAGAAGTGCCCGGGCGCTGCAGATCCCAATGCAGTTCCCGGGAGGCCCACGGACAGGTGGGCTCGCATGCAAACAAGTCCCGGTAGAAGGCGACGGCGAGCTCTTGCACCTCGCCCGGGTCTGCAAGCAGCCAGCCCTCCAGGGTCCAGAGGTGGTCCATTGTCTTGGCCGCGGCCTACCGCCTCTCCAGGCCAAAGAAGAAGCCAGTTGGGGCATCAGCCTCCGCCAGCTCCTGGCAGCGGGCCTGCACCTGCGCGCCGTGGGCCACACCCTCCACCAGCTCTCGCAGGCATTTCTTATGGGAGCAGAGACTCTTGAGGAGCTCCGTGTCGTTGTCCGTGCAGAGCAGGGCCGCCTCGAGCTCCATCACGTCCTCCTCCACCTCCTGGGTGCGGCGGTGGAGCTCGCTCACCACCAGCTGACTGTACTGCTGGCAGAACACCCGGATCTGGACCTTCCCCATGTCCCAACACAGGTGTCAAGAGGGGTAGTCTGCTCGCACCACCTCCCAGCTCCTCCAGAGGTGGGCGAAGCAGTCCCTGAAGCCATCGTCCTGCAGCAGACTGACTTTAAGGCACCAGTAAGGGGCCCACGTGTGCGCTCCACCGGGCAGGCTCAGCTTGCAGCAGACCAGGGCATGGTCTGAAAGGCAGGACGGGAAGATGCGGGTGCCACGCAGCAACAGCAGGTGGTGCTGGCCGAGGTAGAGGTGGTCAAAGCGGGCCATGGTGAGCCCACCGGCACTCATCTTTGCCCAAGTGCACTGGCACGCGTCAGTGTGGAGGACCCGCCAGGCATCCACGAGGTCCGCCGCCTCCAGCACAGTCCACAGCTTGCGGGCCGAAGGCAGATGTGGCTCTGGCCCTGTCCGGTCGAGCAGTGTGTCGACGGTGCAGTTGAAGACCCTGCCCATGAGAAGCAGGTCGTCCTTCTCGCTGGCATCATGCAGGAGGTTGCCCAGGGTCTCTAGGAAGGCACCCCTCTCTCTATCGTTGGTGGGCGCATAGATGTTGACTGGGAACAGGCTGTGGTGCGCCAGGGTGACGTGGACGGTCAGCAGCCGGCTGGGTATGACCTCGCACGCCACCACTGAGTTGTACTGCAGCTGCGGCGAGAGGAGGGTTGCCACTCCTGCGCTGAGGTTGGTGTCATGGCTCAGGAACATGTGGCCTCTCCAGGCGGCGTGCCAGTCAACTTGAACGTAGACGTCACTGTGCGTTTCCTGGAGGAAGGCGATCGCCAGGTGCTTCTGCTGCAGGCCCTCCAGGACGGCTGTCCACTTCACTGGGTCTCTGCAGCTGTTGGTGTTCAGTGAGGCAATTCTCGTTATCACCATGAACAGGAAAAGAGGGAGGAAGGGTAGGCAGGGTACAGGTGGGAGAGAGGATGACAGATACCGGGCAGAAAAACTACGGAGACAGGGGGAGGCATAGCATTGCCCTATCCTATTCCATGGGCCCGTCTCGGCCCCACACCTCCCTCACCCGGGTCACCAGCTTCTCAAGCTGGAAGGCATGCTGATGCATGCCCGGGTCCCGGTGCATGAGCCTCGCCGCGGCACTCGTGGCACAGACAAAATGCGCAGGGTCCAGGCACCACTGCCAGATACTCTCGGCCATGTTCCTCTGGCCCTTGGTCTGGTCCAGGAGATTGAGGAGGCCCCCGTAGCCAGGGGCAACCCAGGGGGGTTTCTCCAGAAGGTGGTGGATATTGCTGACCGAGAACCGGCAAGGCTGTACCGTGGGAGGGGACTTACCAGTGAGGCTGGCGAAGGTGCCCTCAATGGCCAAGCCCCCTAGCAGGCCCCCCTCTCTATCCGGGTCAAGGATTGTCTTGGGGAGATCAATCCTCATCTATTTTGGTGGGCAGATGTCATCCCACTCCCGGGGCCAGTTGGGGGACTCCGAGGGCAGGCACTCCATCTCCTCCTCCCCGTCTGCCTTGGCAGGCAGGGGAGTGGGAGGCAGGGCGGCAGGACTCTCTGCTGTCTCCCCTGCCCACCGCCACCCAGGAGGCAGGCACTCCTTCCCTGCCTCGCCACTTATGGGCCCCACTGGCTGGGATGGGGGCGAGGGGTTGCTGAATGTCTCCGGGACACCCTCAGTCATGGCTGGAGGTGGCAGGGTTTCCGGGGGGACTGGCAGAGTGGGCTCAGGTTCCCTGGCTGCCTTTTCCCCGGTGCTATCTGAGACAGGCCCCAAAGGGGCAGGAGCTCCTTTAGATGCTCCTTTCTTCTTCTTCTTCTTGTCCTTTGCTTTTTGGGGGGTAGCTGGCACTAGGGGCTCCTGAGGACCCTGTAGCGCTCGAGGGTGCTGGTGAGGGCCCAGTCTGACAGGTGAGGGAGCACGTTGGAGGCCACTACCGCCACCACTAGGGTCTCCAGGGGCGTGACCAAGTGGTGGACTCCTGAGATGTCCAGCCCTGCCACGCACACCTCCTTCACCAGGTTGGGAGAGCTCAGGTAGATGACAGGCATCAAGTTGATCTGGGAGGCGTACCTGATGCTGCGGCATCCCAGCAGGTCCCCCAGAGCGCTGGCACAGTCCTCCACCATGGCGTGGACAGGGGCGTGCACCCACATGCCATGGCTGAGGGGAAGGTCCGCTGAGACATCCCCATGCCAAGCGCTTTGGCTGCTGGCAGGCATCCCAGCAGGAGAGGGTTAACTCTCCCACAGGAGGGAGAGAGAGAAAAAAAAAAGCCTCAGGCTGACTCCGGGGACTAGGACTGGGAGGGGGCTCCAAACACCCCAAACTCGGCCTGAGGGAGGGCAGAGTGACCCCATAGGGGCTGAGGGCCAGCCCCAAGGCAGGGGGAGATGGCAGGGACTGAGGTAAGGGGCCCTGGGGGAGGGAGGCAGCAGGAATCACAGGGAGAACTCAGGAGGGGGAAGAGGCAAAAGGAGCTGCCAGAACCCAGGGGAAAAAGCCCAGAAAGCAGGGGGGAAGGGGCAGGGAGGGGGTCCCCAGGGACAGGGTGGGGAGAGGCAAGAGTTTTAGGGGGGGCAGGAAAAGGGGGCACAGAGTGCAGGGAATGCAGAAAAGGCACCCAAGCTGCAGGAGCTCAGAAGGGCTTCACCTGGTGGCGGCCATCTTGAAAGAAAGGAAGAAAGACTTTTTTTTTTACTTTTAACTACTTTATTTCATGAAGGTCAGGTACAGAAAGCAAAAAAAAATAAAAATTAAAAAAAATTAAACCGCCAAAGAGAAACAATTCCAGGACATTCAGAACATAACACCGTGACAAACACCTTTGCAATAATACACGTCGTGCCTAACATGCCATATAGCCCTTGAGAGATGAACAGTTCCACCCTTCCTTGTCCCATAGTACAGGTGCAAAAACCCCAAGAAAAACAAAAGCAGCCTGGTGAGGACAGAGGGCACAGCACAAGCAAGAAGCCACAGTCCACCACCACACCTGTCCAGTCGCTCAGACCGGTCAAGACATCAGAGCGTGTATTTGAGACAGCCGTCCTCCATGTGGCACAGTGCACCCTCAAGGGCCCAGAGTGCCTCAAAGGCAGGCACCTCCCGCCGAAGCACAGCATGCTCAAACTCCAGCGAGAGGCACGCCTGCATTAGGAGGCCGAAGAGCCGTGGGGCATCGTCTGAGCTGGTGCTGGCAAGTCAGTTGCAGCTGCTCTTGAGGACAGCCATCTTGGCCTGACCCAACAAGAAGTTGGCCAGGTAGATGGTGCCCCTCTCAGCCGACCAGTATGGTTAGAAGCACACATAGGTGGCCTCTGAGAGGCTCCCGCCCAGTGCCCACAACAGCTGCTTGAGGGGTGGCAAAGAGTGGCTACAGGTGGGGACAGTCCAGGAAGGTGTGAAAGAGGTCCTCCTCCATGCCCCCAGGGCAGAAGGGGCAGGCCGTTGAGGTGGATGGGTCCAAGTGGGACGCAAACGTGCCAGTAGCTAGGATGCCATGCAGCAACTGCCAGTGCAGGTTGCCAGTCTTCTTGGTGGTTGCTGGCTTATACAATGTGCACCATGCCAGGTGGGCCAGTGGGGAAGCTGGTGGCCCCATGTGCCATTGCCACGGTGTATCGGGGTGGCCCGCCAACACCTGAGTGTGGCGGACACAAACCATCCAGCCATACAAGCTTCTACATGATAGAGAAGCAAAGGGACAACCCATGTCACTATCGAGAGGCATGGGGAGCCATAACAGAGTGCCTGGCCGACTGGCCATCTCCTCAGCCACAGCTGGGGTGACCAGCAGCGGAGGGAAAGCCTCGCTTGCAGCATCCGTGGCCCACAGGATCTGGTGTGCCTGGAGATGTTCATCCAAGGCGGCTGCTGCCACTGGCAGAAGGACAGCGCAGATGTCATGCAGGAGATGACCCTTGGTGCAGACGGAGTGTACACCCAGCTTTGCAGCCAGTGCCTCGGGCAAGAGGCAAGTCAAGGATATGGTGCAGGTGTAGGACACGCTCCTGGATGAGGCTGGCTGTGAGGCTGGCAGAGGCCAGGCTTGGCACAGAGAACAACAGGGCTGAGTTCTGCACCAGAGGCTCCCTCAGCATACCACGCCATGGTAAAAGGCCAGAAGTATCACCTAGTTCAGGAGCATGGGGCTTAGCAGAAAGAGGTCCCGGTCAAAGCCAAGGACGCTGACCCTCTACAGGAACCAGCACGCCAGTTGTTGCAAGGGCAGGTACTCCTTGCTGTAAAGCAGTCACTGAAGGGCTTGCAGGTGGAAGGCTGCCACCCTGCTCGCCAGGTCAACCAGACCCTGACCCCCCTCAGTGACAGGTAGGTGAAGGACGGCCCATGAGAGTCTGTGGTGCCCATCCCAGAAGAAGTCTACCATGATGCGCTGAAGTCTCTCAAGTAGATCTGGCGGGGGGTCGAGCATGGCGCACCGGTGTCACAAGCTCACTATCGCCAGGTTGTTAATAACAAGGACACACCCCCGGTAGGAAAGGCTGGACAGGTGCCAGTACCAGCGCTGCAGGCGGGCCTTCATCCCCTCCTCAAGGCCATCCCAGTTGTGCACCATGTAGGTCGGTGGAACACGCCTAAGACCTTGAGGCCCTCACGGCACCAGATGAGGCCCCCCAGCAAATTCAGGGGGGGCATGCCAGTCCATGCACCAAGCAGCAGAGTATCACTCTTGGCCCAGTTGATTTGGGCGGAGAAGGCGTGCTCATAGGCACCCTGGCAATCTGTCAGAGCCTGCATGTCTTCCTGGGTCTTGAGGAAGATGGTGACATCATCCACATATGCCAACAGCTGGAGAGGAGGGTCAACAGACGGGCCCATGGCCAATGGCAAGGCCACACCACTCAGGCAGCGCCACAGCATGTATAGCAGCGGCTCGATGGCCAAGGCATAGAGCATGCCTGACAGCGGACACCCCTGACAAATACCGCTGCATGTGGGGAATGGAGCACAAAGCACACCATTCACCTTGAGCAAGCTGGAAGTGTCTTGGTACAAGACCCAGAAGGCCCCACTGAAGAGGGGCCCCAAACCAAAAGCCTCCAGAGTCTGGAAAAGGTAGATGTGGCCCACTCAGTCGAAGGCCTTCTCCTGGTCCAGAGAGATGAGGCCAACATCGTGGCCAAAGAGTTCGCTAGCTGTGAGTAGGTCACGCAGCAGGAACAAGTTGTCTTGAATGATCCTGCCCAGCATGCAGTGAGAGAGGTCATGACTGCACAGAGGTGAGTGGCCAGTACTTTGGCCAGAATCTTACAGTCTGCACACATCAGGGAGACTGGCTGCCAGTTCTTAATGTAGCCAAGGTCTCTCTTCTTGGGCAACAGGGTCAGCACTGCTCATTGGAAGCTGATCAGCAAGACCTTGTCAGTGAAGATTTCTTGGAAAATGCACAGGAGCCTGGGGCTGAGGAAAGGCCAGAAGGTCTTGTAAAACTCAGCAGGCAACCCTTCGAGGCCTGGGGCTTTGCCGGAGGCGAGGCCAGCTGTGGCAGCTGCCAGCTCTTCCAGGGCCATCTCTCACTCAAGCTCACTGGCCTCCAGGGCATTGAGGCACAGTAAGCCCTCGTAGAGTTCCTGCGTGGCCTCAGGGCATGATGGCTTGGCTGCAAACAGGTCACGATAGAAGGCGATGGCATGTTCTTGTATTTCACCCATCTCTGTAATTATCTGGCCCTCAGGAGTCTTGAGATGATCCAAGACTTTGCTCGCTGCCCTCCACTGCTCCAGGTTGAAAAAGAAGTGGGTCGGGGCGTCAGTTTCCCCCAGCTTCTGGCAGCAGGCATAGATCCTCGCACCGCAGGCCATGCTCTCTGCCAGATCATGTAGGCATTTCCTGCAGAACCAGAGGCTCTTGCTCAGTGCTGCATCGCTGCCAGCGGCCAGCAGAGCAGCCTCGAGCTCCGCCACATCCTCCTCCAACTCTTGATACGTCAGCTCATCTTGTCTGTGGCCAGCTGGGTGTACTTCTGGCAAAAGGCTCAGATCTGTACCTTGCCCATGTCCCACCACACCTTCCAAGAGGACTGGCTCGGTCTTGCAGCCTCCCACCTCCGCCAAAATTGGGCAAAGTAGTCCCGGAAGTAGGAGTCCTGAAGCATTGAAACACCAATAAGGTGCCTGTGTGCAGGTTCTCCCCGGCAGGCTCAGTTCACAGAAGGCTAGGCCATGATTTGACACACCCGAGGGAGCAATGGGGCTGCTGCACAGGAGTGGCAGCTGGTGCCTGGTGACATAAAGGCAGTCAAGGCAAGCAATGGTGAGACCACCGGCACCCATCCTGGCCCAAGTGTACTGGCGCGTATCAGGATGCAGGGCTCACCAGACGTCCACCAGGTCTCCCCCCTCCAGGGTAGATTGCAGCTTGCAAGCGGAGGGCAGGTGGGGGTCAGGCCCTGTGTGGTCCAGGAGGGCAGCCAAGGTCTCGAAGAAAACAATCCTTTCCTGGCCATCAGAGGGCACATAGATGTTGACGAGCAGCAGGCGGTGTTGTGAGAGGGTGTCATGGACAGTCAGCAGGCAGCCAGGAATTACCTCCCACAGCACCGCCATGTCAAGGTGCAGCTGTGGTGACCCCAGTGCTGAGGTTGGTGTCATGGCTCAGGAACACCTGGCCTCGCAGGCAGCCTGCCTGGCCACCTGGTTGAATTTATCAGAGTGTCTCTTGAAGGAAGTTGATGGCCAGCCTCTTCTGCGCAGGAGCTCCAGGACAGCCTCACGCTTCACTGAGTCTTGACAGATGTTGATGTTAAAGGTGCCAGTGGTTGTGGCTGCCATGGATGTGGGTGTGGGAGAGAAAGAGCAAAGCAAGGTATGGTTGGAAGAGTGAGCACCAAAGAGCAGAGCAAGGCAGTAGAGATGGGTCAAGGAAGGCCTACTGTGCCCTACTCTACTCTAGGGACCTCCCCACGCCCCACTCGACTCTCACCCTCTGGGCAAACTTCTCCAAATGGTAAGGCATCTGCTGGGTGCCCAGATCCTGCTGCATGAGCTTGGCTGCTGCCCTGGCAGCCTTGACAAACACCTTGGGGTCTGTGCACCACTGAGTGATGCATACCTCTACGTTCTTCTGCCCCTTAGTCAGCTTCAACAAGGACAGGAGCCCCTCATAATCATGAGGAACCCTGTGGGGCTACGCCAGCTTGGGGTGGATGTTGTCTATGGAAGAGCAGCGAGGCTGCACCCCTGGTGGGAGCTCACCCACAAGTGCAGCGTCGACACCCTCAATGTCTAGGCACATCAGCCACCTCTCGTCATCCGAGTCAAGGACCGGCTCCACAAGCACATTCCCTGTTTTCTTGTGGGGGAGAGGTCATCCCACTCACGACATCTCTTGTGAGACTCAGAGAACTGGATCTCCATCTCACTAACTTCCCTATCTGATCCACTACACTGGGGTGTGACCAAGCGGGTAGCAGACTCTCCTTCTACCCCCAAGGCCAAGCCACCACAAGAGAGGTATTCGCCATTATCCCTGCTGCCACCCGACTCTGGACCCCCTCAGCCCCCTCCCCCCCACGCTAAGTCTGCCCCGTTGTTGGCTACTTTCTATCGATCAATTTGAGAAGGGGGAAAAAAAGTGATCCATACAATTACAGGGCTGTCCATCTGTCATCTGCATTATTCATGACTGTAGAACACACAGAAAGGAGATTATATATGTGTGTGTGTCTGTGTGTGTGTGTGTGCCTGTGTGTGTAATTAAGTGGAAATAAAGCAAATGAAAATTTGAACATAAATGTAAAGTGAACTATATATAATGCAAGGTGAGTTTATTCAAGTTCTTTTCTGATTAACCTGATGTCTTTCTCTGGTAAGTTAACTCATTTTCTAGATAAAATCAAATCCAAATCTGTACTTCAATAAATCATTTGGTATGGTGCCATGTGGGAAATTATTATTTTAACAGGACAAGATGATTATTAGTACAATAATTATAATGTAATTCTAATATAATTAATAATTGATATGGAACTGGCTTAGGGGAAGATGGCAGCTGGGTATGCTAAAAGGGTAAATACTCAACAAGAAGTATCCATGCTTATAGCCTTCATGCTATCACAAACACCCATAATTTTGTAATGAAACTAAATATATTTTTCTGCTTCCCACATAGACCACACAATAATAAATAAAATAGATGGTGTATCTAAACATGCAATTATCCCATAGCAATAAACTCCACCACACTTCATGCCCAAGTTTATTTCTCCCAGGTTCAGTGTTTACATGTGCACTCAGGTCCAGAGCATATTGAGCTGGGTGGAACAGCCTTGCGCTGGCCAGGGGTTCCCGGGGTCAGCCTAGGAGCCTGGGGAAGCTATGACCCGACTCAACTTGTGGTGGAGGGACTGACTGGGGCACAAGGGAGCTACAGTGAGGGGCTAACTGCCAGGCAGCCCCACACTGTAGCATCTTCATGCCCCAGCCACCCTGGTTACTGTCAACACTAGCACTTCAATCCATGTAACTAGTCTACCATAGGATAATACTTGTCCCAGACAGTAGTATCCTGTTGTGGAGTTCATTAAATTACTGCACCCTAATGTGAGAGCACATGCTATTACATCTCAGCTGTGTGTTCTTGGGCAACCCTGGCACAGGATGCAGTCTGATTCACAAAGGACCCACCCCCACTCCCCTCCTCTACCTAAACAAAACTGATTAAGATGCAGTGAGAGACACACCTAAGACCCTCCAGATAAAGGTGACAAGAGTGAGTCAACTGTCCTAGGTTTCAATTACATCCGAGATGGAACCAGATGACCATTCATTTATATGAGAGATGGAGAACAGAAAGTCTGAAGCAGAAACTACAGTGAATTCTGGGACCAGAGAAGCAGGGGAGTACTGCCTGATGGTGAATCTGAATCTGTGCTCCAAATGTTAATCAACCCATGTTCACACACACCCAGCTCAGCATTTATCAGACCAATTCTAATCTGCATTTACTAAGCCCCCCCTTCCCCTCCCCCTGCAGACACACACACAGACCTCTAAGTTTAATAGGCATTTCGGCCCATAAATTCCCTGGTCCCACTATGGGAGGTCTATTTAAACTTGATTGACTAAGACTCGGTTGCTGGGTTAGGAAATGCCGAGGCAAGAGGCGGAGTCAGAGGGGGTATGGGCAACATTTGAGCAACGCTTAAGGGTTCATCACAGCATCCAGCCCATTGGAGCCCTAATCACAGGTATTGTCATACCTTTCCCTAGATGACTGGTGGGAGTCCTCTCCATAAAAGGTTATGAGCATCCTAATAATTGCTTTAAGTCTGTTAAAAGGCTATAGTAAGATCTGGAAAACTCATGCTAAGCTGAGGCTTGGGCACATCAAGTAAATATCCAAAATCCTGATGCTGCAAGCTATCTATTGTTTCTGAAGAAACCATGAGACATCCCATCAGTATATCTGCCATCCATAGGAATCTCAATCTGGCTCCCAAATATTTGGTTACTCCCTAATCTTATGTGTTTCCTGACCATCAATCAGTTTCCTGAGATGTTCCAAACCAGATAACCCCTTGTCAATAGAAAAGACAATGATTTACACAATTAAGGATGCTTCAAAGAAGCTGAACTGAGGGTATAAATATCTGTAAAAACTGTGTGCGCTTCAAGAAGAAGAAGAAGAAGGAGAGGAAAAGGAAAGAAGATGAAAACTCCTGTGCTGACACCATCCCCTGTCGTTCTTGGGACGCTGGAAGAACAGATTGTCTCTCTCTTCAAGGATTGTGCTACGGACTGTGCCTGTAAGCTTTGCAGCCTGAGTACCTTGGACTAGGTGAGATCCCAGTGCTCTCTCTCAATCTCTGTCTCTCTTCTCTCTAGGCATAAACTTCTGAACCTGAACTATATTAGTTAAGCTTGATCTAAGTTTCCCCAAATACTTAGTGAAACCAGGATAGTATTGTCATTTGTTTTTCTTTGCATGTCTATTACTACTAGTACTATTATATATTTCATATGCTTAACAATAAATAACTTTTATAGTCAAACTGGTAGTAATTGGGTATATTTTTCCTTCTCTGCTTCTTTTTCCTCCTGTGCTCTGCAGCAAGGCTTCTTTTACCTAAGCTAAAGATCCCTGTGAAGCCCAAAAATATTGTGCTCATCAAAAAGCCAAAGATTGGGACGTGCTGAGTTTGAAACACATAAGGGGATCAGCTTGTACAGGCTGATTGACCCAGTTTGACTCAAACTTGCCCCTATGAACTGAATGCTGGCCCATGAGGGTGTCAGTTGGACACCCAGCCAGATTCAGAGGGATTCTTTTCACCTGCATGTTTGTGTCTGACTGTATTTTATTGTTGCTCTGATGAACTAATTCTTGGCATATGAGGGTGTCAGCTTGTCCATGCTGATCAGCTCAGCCAGGTCAGGGGTGTCACATTAATTTTTGTGTGCTTGTGTATATGACTGATTTGGTGACTGGAGGAACCCAGTCCCATTGCAACTGAGTTCTGCAAGATAGCTTCATTGAGGGTGAGGGCTTGCAGAAGGGAGAGATACAGCTCTGTATAGTAACACAAGTAACACAAGCAGCACATTGACAGAATCACCAAGACCCTAGAAACTATCCCTAATAAATGAGCACACCCCAAAGTAATGGGCAAATTTGGTAACAATGTAGATGGTGAATCTTTACTGCAAAATTAATTAGTCAGTTCCACTGTAAAGAGCACATGTAGATGTACCCTGTTATTATTATTATTATTATTATTATTATTAAAGAGAAAAATAACACTATCACCCACTGGTGATAACACTGTTCATTGTTATTTAGAAAGGGAAAAATAGTCAAGTGAATTGCTACTTGATAAAACTTGATGGAGTTAAACATCCATACAAGTCTCAAGTAATTGCAAGGTCAGGCAGGAAATGGTACTGTCACAGCAGGGTCCTTCAGGAGGGCCGTGATCTCCTCATGGCCCCTGCCTTCCTGTGCCAAGTTGGCCCAAGGACACCCTCAGATTCTCATCCACCAGGTCTTTGGTGTTCAAATATATATTAGGGAGGCTGCCTTTTACACCCTCTCGGTCATGTCTTTCTGGTTTCTCGGACCCGAATTTCTGGACTCCTCATGGGTCCTGCTCTACAATGGGTGTTTCAGGGGCACCCTAACCTTAGGGGCTATGCGTGGCTCCTACCACCCCTGTACCATGCCCCAAGCTTTGCACATGTGCCAGACATTGTTCAGTCTCTCTCTCTCTCTCTCTGGTGCTTGGGCTGTCCACCTTCTCTTTACGGCCATCTCAGTAATGTCACCCTCTCTCCAGGGCTCATTATGCCCACATTGGGGCTTCTCAGCAGTGCCCCCTTCTCTGGGGCTCACCACAATGCTGCCCGTCTCTGGGGCTCACCATGCCCACTCTGGGGCTCCTCAGCAACACCCCCTTCTCTGGGGCTTCTCAGATGTCCCTCTCTGAGGTTGTTGGCTGTGCACCCTGAATGCTGCACCCTTACTGGTTCTGGGGTCCTCACACTATTGTGAGTCCCCTAAAAGGCCTCCTCCA
>JAGPOW010002742.1:56642523-56668891 GCA_030014935.1 Caiman crocodilus | reverse complement strand
AACACAAACACAAGTCCCTGGGCTATAACACAAACAGAAGCCAGCTGGCTATAATCATGCTCAAGCCTACTAGGGAACCTTTATCCCTCAACAGTATCAGATGCTGCTCCTTCATCAATCCTCTCCTCCCTTACATGGCAGAGAGCTCCTTCCTCCTTGGCTGCTGGCAGGGAACTGCCTCTGGCCTCCGCTCCTATGGCTTATAAGGGAGCCAGGCCCTTTCAGTCAGCTGACTGCTGGCAGGTGTGATTGCTTGCTTGCTCCCATTGCCCTGGCAACCAACAGCTGGGCTCCTTCTTCACTGCTAGGGCTCTTTCCTTGGCAGTCTCCAATCTTTAGGAGCAGGGCACCTAAGTGCTCTGCGACAGGTACCTTTATTACAAGCAGAATAGCAAGCAGCAAATATGTGGGTAGCTAAGCTATTCTAGCTAAGTCTCTAGCAAAAGTTCTGACCAAATGTCCAACCTAGTTAAATGAAAGTATCCAAATCAGAAGACTCTGACATGGCATCAGATGGGATAACAACAGTAACAGAATAACTCTTGTTGTCCAGAGTGGGAAATGCTCTAGTTTCTGTAAACATCATTATTTGAGATCATAAAAATAGTTTTTCAAATTCCACTATATAATTTTCTTTAAAGCTATCTTTTGTTTAAGCTTGTGGAAGAAGGCAATATAGCCTTTGCAAACATTTAAAGAAGAATTCCAGAATGAGATTGTGTGTGGGACTGAAGAGGTTAATTTTTCAGTCACTAGAACACTAATAAAGGCATCCATAAGAGACAGTTTTTAACAGTGCCAAAAAGATGTTTAAATCTTACATAGTCCAAAGGAGATTAAGGGTTGAATTGTAGGTTATGGATTTATTTTTTTAACTGAGATGTTGCATTTTATTAATGGCAAGACAGATCAGCAGAGTTTGACAGATCTAGCCTCTTTGTCCTTCACTTTCCTTTCATTCAAATGAGGACTACCCCTCAATGCAAAAGTGTCTATAACCAAGATCAAATAAAGATCCTAAGAATTCTCTGTCCATTCACTGTAGATTCTAGTACTCATACCTTCTTACACTGTTTATCTTGGGAAAAAAGACCTGCTCCAAAGAGAGGTCTGTAAAAATACAGTAAACACTGAAACTCTTCTTCACTGTGCCTAGTGCAACATTTTTGTGGCAAATAGCACTGAACAGTTGACTGTATTTCCAAGCATTAACTAAATAGTTTTATAAACTAAATAGTTAATCTATGACCATTCAAGAGTTCTGTGGTCATTTATTTGGTGATCCATCCATGCAGACCTAACAAATTATCCATGCTTCATATTTTTTTCAGGACTTTTGACTATCAAATAAAATTACTTGAATCACCAGGAGTCACTGGAGGCAGGGCTAAATCTAAGAAGAATTTTTGTTGTTGGGGATGATTTTATCATTCTTCACCAGGAGACTATGAAGAATGTGATACACCCTAGGGTACTGAAGGAATTAGCTGAAGTAATTTCAGAACCATGTAGGTCAGTGTGGAAAAGACTTACCAGAAGAGATGGGGAGGCAGTGGGATGCTGCACTGGAAGCCGAACATGGCAAAGGTGAAACTGTGGCAGGCATAGCCACTGCAGCAGAAAATCAAAGGAAAAAAAAACACCAAGAAGTAAGGAGCTGGGAACAGCTCCTGCAACTGCATGGGACCTGAGGATTTAATTACAGGGTCAACATGGACCAAAGAAAGCAGCAGTGATAACTGGAGCCCAGCAGGATCCAGCAGCAGCGGGATCCAGACACAACGGTCAGCAGACAGGTACCAAACCCAGGGGACAGGTGATGCACTGGGGAATGGAATGGTGTCAAAGCTGGATGCTATATTGGCAGAGAGAAAGGTAGGGGCCATAGGAGATGCTTGGCATAGAAATGTCATCGCTAGCCTGCAGCCATAAAATCCCGAGAGAGTGATCATCATGAAGGTTCAGAACATAAACCTCAATGACACAGGTGACAACATTGTGGTTGGCATTAGGTGTGCTGTAGAGGAGGCTTAGCCCCACAAAGGAGGAACAGTGGGAACGACTGGGGGAAGGCACCAGGGGAGGCGGGACCAAACATCATCCTTCCAATCATAATCATCATCAAAGGTATGGCAGGCGAAGCCCCTGGGGAACTGACCTAAAGTCACCCCAATAATCAAGCTGTTCAGTCTGACGAGCCATGGAGAGAAGAACCCATGCACATGACACCTGGGGGAAAGACACAGGAGGTTTACAGTCACTGAATGCTTGGAAAAAGTAAATATAGTGTCCATAGTTAAGAATGGTCAGATGTAGGATCTGGGGAATTAGAGACCAATCATTCTGACCTGGATGTCTAGAAACCATTTCATGGAGCAGGTCCACAGACAATCTGTTTTTAAGCAAATAGAGAAGAACAGGGTGATCTCAGTGGAAAGAGGTATCAAGTGGGGTTCTCCAGGGTTCTGTCCTGAATCTAGTATT
This sequence comes from Caiman crocodilus, assembly GCA_030014935.1. NCBI lineage: Eukaryota > Metazoa > Chordata > Crocodylia > Alligatoridae > Caiman > Caiman crocodilus. The sequence continues at coordinate 56,666,407 of JAGPOW010002742.1, read as the reverse complement.
TTTAACATTAATAATTTGGACAATAAGATCAAATGCATGCTAACAAATTTATGGACAACACCATTTAGGGCGGTATTGCAGACACTTTGGAGGGTAGGGGTAGGATCCAGAATGACCCAAATAGACTGGAAAAATGGTTCAAAATCATCTCAATGAAATTCACCAAGGACAAGTGCAAAGTCCTGCCCTTTGGATGGAATAGTTGCATGAACAAAAATAGACGGGAATAACTGGTCAGGCTCCAGTACTGCAGCGAGGGACCTTTAGGTTCTGGTGGACCATAAGCTGTTCCAACAGTGTGCTCTTGTTGCAAAAAAAAAACCCAGCATGGTGGGTGGTACTAATGGGAGTGTCACTTGCAAATCAAAGGAAGTGATTCTTCAATTCTATTCAGCATAAGTGAGGCCTCACCTTGAGTACTGTTTCCAGATTTAAACCCCACACTTCAAGAAAGATGTGATCAGTTTAGAAAGAATCTAATGGAGAGCAACAAAAATGATTAGAATCCTGGGAAGCATTATTTATAAGAAAAGGCCGAAAGAGCTAGGGTTAATTATTCTGAAGAATCATAGAAAAGTAGGGCTGGAAGGGAGCTTCAGAAGTCATCCACTCCAATCTCCTGCCTAAGCCAGGACCATTCCTATACAAACCATCCTAAACAATCCATAATCTAAACTCTGTGCAAGACGACCATTAACCCTGATACAACACTAATCTGACACAGTTAAAGCAGGGAATCTACAGCAGTGAATGATCTGCTTCTATAAAATCAATGATCTGCTTCTATAACATTTTGCTAAGATATGCTTAAGAGATCCCATGGAGAGGGTCACACTTGTCACTAAAGAAGAAGACAAAGCTCCTCACAGTTCATACCAATTTGATGATAGGGTAAAATTCATTCCTTACTCCAAATATGGCAATCAGCATGACCCTGATTAGAAGACAAGACCCTCTAGCCAGGAACCTCTGGCTTTGGTCACAGCATGAGCATTGGCGGACCCCAAATCAAATTCCCAGCCATGGGCATAGACAACACACATTGCATCTGAGTAAGGTTTAAAAACACCCTAATACATGTAGCAGGAAATGGGAGAGAAGGGAGCAACCAGCAAAGCCCAGAGGCATAAGAAACACCCACAGTGAAAAAATAGGCATAGCTACACCTAGATCATCCCTTACCAGTGTCTGTCCAACTTCTTTTTGATCACCTCCACTGATGAAAAGTCCACGACTTCCCTAGGCTGTCTATTTCACTGCATACTATTTTAACAGTGAAGAATTCTTATTTCTGGATATCCAATCCAAACTTTGCTGCGAGAACAAGCCATTAATCTTTCAACCTCTCCTTGTATGACTCACTTTTCGAGTTCATTATTATATTTATTGTCTACCTATGGACCTTCTTTAAATTCTCCATGTTCTTTTTTTAAATGTGGAGTCCAGACCTGGACATAATAATGCAGATAAGGCCTAATGAATGTCAAATAGAGAGGCACTATCACTTCCTGTGTCTTGAACCTAATGCTTCTACTGATGCAACCCAAAACCACATTTTATTTTTGTGTGGTTGCATCACACTGCAGACTCTTATATCTTCCTCCATACCGCTGCCATCCAGCCAGTTGCCACATATTTTATATTTGTGTTTTTGATTAACCTTCTTCTGGTGTAGCACCTATCATTTGTCCTCATGAAGTTCCACCCTTTTAGCTCCCGGCCAGTGTTGCCAACCTGTCAAGATCTTTTTGAATTGTACTCCCATTCTCCAACATGTTTACAGTCCTTCCTAGTTTTGTGTTATCTGCAAACTTGCTCAAGAAGCTTTCAATGCTAGCATCCAAGTAATTAATACATATGTTGAACAGCTCAGAGCCCAGGACAGACCCTTGTAGGAATCCCCTTCAAATCTCCTGCTTTTTGACATGGACCCATTAATTATTACCCTTTGCTTGCATAGGAGTAGAACAAGAGACATTTATCTATCCACCTTATAGCATTTTTGTTTCAGCCCACATTTCTTCAGTTTCTTTTTGAGAAAGTTGTGTGGTCCAGAAGGTCACATGCTAAAGTCCAGATATACTATATCCACAGAATTCCCTTCATCGACCCTAGAAGTTACTTAATCGAAAAATGAGATCATGATTGTTTGACATGATGTTTTTTCATACATGCAAATTGGCTGCCTGTGATCAGCCTTTCCTCCATCTGATGTTTACAAATGGCTTTCCCTAAGATATGCGCAAGTCACTTCCCAGGTGTTGAGGTGAAGCTAACTGATCTGAAGTTCCCTGGGTCTTCCTTTTTGCCTCTTTTAAAGAGGGGCACTTTGTTGGCCCTTTTCCAATCTTCTGGTATCTCACTCTTCTCCCATAACTTCATGAATATCATGGACAAGGGCTCCAAGAATCCCTCTATCAGTTCCATCAGTACCTTAAAATGAAGTTTATCAGGCCCTTCTGACTTGAATTCACCCAGATCTATAAAAAGAATCTTACTCTCTGTAACTGGTAACTAGAAGACTCCTGTTATTGTCAGAGGAAAGAGTACCAGGGTGAAGTGAATCCACCACAGCAGTGGGGAGGAAGCTGCTAAGACTGAGATACCAAACAGGGAATAGAGGCCTGAGGTGGCCTGTTGGTGGGACAAAGTGCCCACCTAAGTGATGATTGGAAACACCTGCAAGGCATGGGAATGGCTGTAGGGGAGGTTGGAGGCTGTGATTAGATCTCAAGGCAATTGCCCTGTGAGAGGTGGGGGCATATGCAGGCCAAAAGGCTTCATCTAGCTGGAGAGATTGACTGAGAGCAGAAACATCTGATAGGGATCCAGGGGAAGAGAACAGGATAAAGACTCACTCTAAGACCTTTGGGCAGCCTCTCTTTCCAATTGTTAATAAGAATAAGGCATGGCAAGAAAGAGCAAAGGGCGGGACCTTAGACAGAGAGCAGGTCAGAAGCCAAGTAATCCCCAAGTGCTGTAATGACCACCTTTGAGACACCAGTTCTGTTACACTGTCTCTTTTGTTATGGTCTACCCCAGCCTGTCCCCTTGCTTAACCAGATAATACTAATCAGGTATCTGGTAGTCTAGTAGCCTTTTTTTGTATCTGTAGCTGAGGAGTAGCTATGCCTTTTTTACATCATCTCTTAAGAGTCCCCCCCGGCTTGTTAACTGAGGAATCAAAGCTTCCTTGGTCCTTCTTTTCTGGCCAACATACTTGTAGAACCTCTCCTTGCTTTCCTTAGCCTCCTTTGCCAGGTGCAGTTAATTCTTTATCTTTGCTTTCCTGATTTTGTCCCTCACCAATTCTTGCTATTTCCTGGGACAATGCTTTCCTTTTGCATTTGAGGAATTTTAGAAGCTCCTTGTACAGCCTTATTATTCACTTGCCATTCTTCATGTTGGGGCAGTTTGTTGCTGGATTACCAATACTGTGCTGTTTAGAAACTCCTAGACATCTTGTACACCTCTTTACTTCAATCTGTGTTCCCATGGCACCATGCCTATTAACCTCTTGAGTTGGATTAAATTCACTTTTTTGAAATCTAGCATCCTTATTTTAGTGCCCTCATGATTTCCCTGTTTCAGTATCTGGAATCCTATCATATTGTGATTGCTTTACCCCAAGTTTCCCATTACCTTCACATCCTGCACTAGATCTTACCTGTTAGTCAGGACAAGAGCCAAGTTCAATAGGGATCTACCCAAATCATGGCAGAAATTTGCAGTGCAGCAGTGACTTTAATCTTGCTCTTTTCATTGCAGACCTCCCTGCCACTGAGTGGCTGAGAGGCATGCTTTCATGCTGTGTTTTATTTTTCCTCTTGGCTACTCAGTGGTGGGCATGGGAAGAATGGTGAAAAGAAAGAGATTAAAGATTAGATTGTACCACAAACTTCTGCTGCAATTTAGGAAGGTCCCTTAAAATAGATGATCCCCTTGTTGTATCCTGCACCTTCTGGAACAGAAAGGTGTCCTCCATACAAGTTAGAAACCAGCCTTTCATTTTATGTTTGGCTACATTATTCTTCCAGCAGATGTCCTTAGAATTCAAGTCTTCTACAGATACCACACCATAGCTTTTGGATAGATTTGTCAACTTCTTGAAGAGTACCTCATCCATTTTCTCTTCCTGATTAGGTGGCCTATAATAAATTCCCACCATTACATTGACACTGCATCTTTCAGCTTTGATCTTTACCTAAATGTATTCTGTTTTGATGTTGTCTTGCTCCTGAACCAAGGAACAACTGTATGTGTTTTTGGAATACAAGTCAACATCACTACCTTTTCTCTCAACCCTGTTCTTCTGAAACAGAGTTAAACCTTCATTGTTGACATTCCAGTCATAAGAGAAGTCCCACAGGGTGTCTGCCAATCAGGTCATAGGTTGGTTTTTTTTTCCCACAGGCTGCAACTTCTAGATCATCTTGTTTATTTCCCATACTTCTTACATCTGATATCCATGCATCAGATATATTTTCCATTTTGACTTACTCACTTCCCTTTAGTACCACAGAGAAAATTAAGGTGGGATTTGATAGCAGTCTTCAAATACTTGACATGTTATTATAAAGAAAATGGAGAGTAGCTTGTTCTTGGTGGCTAAAGAGAACAGAACTAGGAACAATGGCCCCAAACTGCAGCAGCTAATCTTTTGGTTGGAGACTAACAAGAATTTTCTGACTTTGAGAGTGTTTAAGTATTAGAACAGGCTACCTAGAAAAGTATTGAAATCTCCATACCTTTAAATTGTAAAGAGCAGTGTGGGCACACATATGACTCTTACAACCAATCCATACTTATGATGTCTGCAAAGGTGGAGCTGGAAATCTCTGTACAATGGTCTTTATTGAAGGATTGTAGGTCTTTTTGTCTCCATTCAGGCTAGGAAGACAAAACTTAATTTGCAGGAAAGTCTCTTTGAGTAGGTGTGATATCTTTTATTAGACCAGCTAAAGTTTTCCAACTGCATCTGTAAAAAAAAGTTCTTGGGAAGCTTTTGGTTGGACAAAAGTCACTCTTCTTCATGCATAGTGAGTCTCTGCTGTTCTGAGACTCCATGAAATGGAAGAAGATAAAAGTGTGATAGGATGTCAGTGAGAATATGAATAGGTAGAAATTAGAAAGACAAAAGGTAAAACAAAGAGGTAAAACAGAGAGGGGAGAGAGAAGAAAGAAGGGCAAGGACACATCAAGCTCTGTTATACAGAATCATAGACAATTAGGGTTGGAAGAGACCTGAGGAGGTCATCTAGTCTAACCCCCTGCTCAAAGTAGGACCATCCCCAACTAGATCTTCCCAGCCAAAACTTTATATAGCTTTGTCTTAGAGTCCTTCAAGGATGAAGAGTCCTCAACCTCTCTGGTTAACCTGTTCCAGTGAGAAAATTCTAACTAATATCTAACCTAAACTTCCCTTGATACAGCTTGATATCATTGCTCCTTGTTCTGTCACCTGCCACCACTGAAAGCAGTCTAGCCCATTGCCTTTTGAACTTCGTTGAAGGCTGCTATTAAACCCTCTCTCAGTCTTCTCTTTTCTGGAATAACTAAGCCCAGTTTCCTCAGCCTCTCCTCATAAATCATATCCCCCAACCTCCTCACAAATTTTGCTGCCCTCCACTGGACTCTCTCTACTTGGTTCACATCCTTTCTGTAATGGGTGGTCCAAAAATGAACACAGTACTCCAGATGTGGCCTCACCAGTGCTGAACAGAAGGGAATAATCACTTCCCTTGACCTGCTGGCAACACACTTACCAACACAGCCCAGTATGCCATTAACCTTTTTTCAAAGACACACTTCTTGCTCATATTCAACTTATTGTCCACTGTAAGCCCCAGGTCCTTTTCTGCAGAGTTGCTGCCTAGTCAGTCAGCCCCCCAACCTGTACTTGTGCATGGGATTGTTCTGTCCTAAGTGCAAGACTTTGCACTAGTCCTTTTTGAACCTTATGAGATTTCTTTTAACCCAACCCTCCAATTTGTCTAGGCCACTCTGAATACTAGCCCTACCCTCCAGCATACTGGAGGGTACTAGTGCTCTCCAGCTTGGTGTTATCTGCAAACTTGCTGATGGTGCACTCTATGCCATCTTCCAGGTCATTGATGAAGAGATTGAACAAAACTGGCCCCAGGACTGATCCCTGGGGCACTCCACTTGATACTGTCTGCCAACTAGACATCAAGTCATTGATTACTACCTTCTGAGCCTGATGCTTCAGCCAGTTTTCTCTCCAATTTTCTCTATATATATAATCTTTAGAGATGAACAGCACATTCTCCTTCAGTCTGCAGTGCCATTTATGCACATTTAACAACTACCATACCTTGTTTGGGTCTATTGCACTACATTGCACTGTAGAATGGTTTTCAAAAGGAAATAAGAAAAGCATAGTAACTACAAATAAGGTAAACTAGCACCCCTCTGATCTCTAGATGAATGAACACTGGGAAAACAATCTGGACACAAACTAGCACAGCACCAGAATGATATAATCTTTATATAACATTAGAAAATAGGATGCTCACCCAAATTACAATGTTAACTGGGTCACTACATTTTAAACCTCTTAAATTGCATTTGTGAAATTTGTCCAAAAAGACTATAACCATTTAATAGTAAAACCCCCTTTGAGACTGAAACTTTCCATTAACTGCATAAAAACTTTTTCTTTTCACCCCTGAGAAAGTTTAAGTAAATAAAAGATGGCAAAAATCAATATGTAGATAGGTGAAGAAAAGTATTAGCTGAGATTGTGGAAAGAATTCATTTAGATAAGACTAAGGATTCCAGGTTAATATGATATTTAAAATATGCCTGTAACAACTTCTTTTACCATTTGAATGATCTCTAATTGATGAAAGCATATCAGGATGCCAGGAAAGTTTGTTGCTTTTTGCTAGCTATCACTTCTAAAATTTTCAGAACAATATTCTTTATATTAAGAGGTTTTACTCATAACAGTGTAAGGGCTGAATTGTGAAAGGCCACTTCATGCATTCCCAAGAGAGAGATGCAAGAAATGTTCTAGTTCAGTTCATTAAGGGACTACATCATTGTTTTAAACCCATGTGCTATTAAGTATCCCTTAGTACGCGTAGATTTCTGGCACATTTCCTAAGCACAGGTACTCTTTATAGCAGTGGTCTACAACCTTTTTAAGTACAAGATCTCTTTTTGAAATAAAGTCCAACCTAGGATCTACCATATGCCATCTTTCACTCCCCTTCCCTCTTCCGCCCCACACACAATCCCAGCAGGTCAGTCTGTGGGGAGGGAATGGGGGCAGATAAAGGTGAAGGGCAGAACAATTATTATGGGAGGGCTGAGTGTAGTAAATCTTGGGTTAGACTTCATATCAAAAAGGTAAATCCGTGAGGGAAGGGGTGGTAGTAGGGGAAAAAGCAGTGGGGAGGGCCAGATTGAGGCCTCAGCAGAGAGGCAGGGAGCAAAGCACAGGCAGGAGCAGGGGCTGTGGTGAGTGAGGCCCTGGTCAGGCTGGGTGATGGGACAATTGGAGGCCCAGGTGACATGTTCCTTCCTGATCTGTGTGCAGAAAAGAGGTGACTGCTGCTGTGTGCTGTGCTTTGAGCCTCACTGCCCCAAAAAGCATGTGATGCCACATGCATTCTGCCACCAGATGGGTAAGGGGAATGGCTCAGCTACAGCAGGGAGCAAAGTGCAGCATGCAGTGGCTCCCTCTTGCACCCTGTGCACAGATGGGAGGGCACATGCCCCCTGACCCTCCATTCGTCCCAACACCCAGCCCAGTCAAGGCCCCACTCACCCCAGTCCCTGCTTCTGCCTGTTCCTCACTGTCTCCTTCACCACTGGGGCCTTGATCTGCCCCACCCCCCACAGTGGTGAGGCAGGGAGTGGAGCTGACGCAGGGGTAGGCCCTGCACGGCTAGAGAAGGGTGGGGGATGGAGCCATGAACAGCTTGTCCAGGGTACATCCATCATTGGGGGGGAAGAGAAGCTCCCACCACTGCATACACCACTGGGAAGGCATGAGGGTGTGTGTCTAGGGTCTGCATGCGGGGCAGGCTGGGATGGGCTGCTGTTGCAGGCTGGGGCAAGGAACTGTTCTGGGCTCTTCTGGGGGGGAGGGGTTGGACCATGCTGTGAATGTGGTGGGTAGTGGGAATGGTACTGGAAGAGGGGAATGAGAGGCTACAGTGATTTTTTGGGTGGCTGCAGCCCTCCCCACCATAGTCCCCAACCCAGTACCACTGCTGCCCACCCTAAGTGCAGTCTGGCCTATCCCCCTGCCAAGAAGAGTCCAGTGCTGCCCCAGGCTGCAGCATCATCCCACCCTCACCCCGTGCGCAGATCTGGGGGCACATGCCCTCCCATGCCCACCTGGGATACGTGTCCACCCTCCCCATGTCCCTCCCAGATGAGCCACTCAGGGCTCCATCCCACATTCCACCCCAGCTGTGAAGCACCTGCCCTAGTCCAAGCCCCAGTCCCACTCCCTGTCTCACTGCTGCTGGAGATGCTCACACTGCCCCATGTTGGGGGGGGCATATGCTCCTCTTATCTGTCTGTGGGGTGGAGGTGGCTGCTGCTGTGTGCTGGGCTTTGCACCCTGAGCCCCACTGCAGCTGCTCTGGGAACAGCCTGACACCACTGTGTCCTGCTGCTGAGCTGGGCCTTACTCCCTGCCCACCTGGTGGTGGGACGCACATGATATGGTGACACTTCCAGGGCAGTTGTTGTAGCGTTCAGGGCACAAAGCACTGCACGCAGTAGCAGCAACCTTTTCCCTGTGTACAGATCAGGGAGTATGTGCCTCCTGGGCCTCTGGCAGGGTGCTCATAGTGATGGGAGCCCCTTAGATTAGCCACCTGGCCTAGCCAGGACCCCACTCACCCCAGGCCCTGCTCCTGTCTGTGCCCCATTCCCTACCTCATGACAGAGGCTTCGAGCTGGTCCCCGCCACTTTCCTCCCCCACAGAATGCCTGCTGGCCTGAGGCGGGGGCGGAGTGCCTCATCCCCCTGTGCCTCAGATTGACTGTCCGAGGCTCCACAATTGACCAGTCGATATTGATTGGGTGGTTAGTGACCACTGCTTTATGGTAATGACACCTCGTTGTTTACCTGCTCTGGGTCCACCAAACCAGACCTGGCCTCCCTGACTCTTCAGTAGATAAAGCAGGCCCTTTCAGAAAGTTTCAGACTTGTGGGGACTTTGGTCTATAATTTACCCTTTCAGAGGGACAAAATGGTGGTGGGGAGAGGACAGACATACAGGATTTGAAACTGCTTTAAAAAAGCTTCAATTTTTACTTTAGCTAAAAAAGGAAGTATATAATCTAGACAAAATAATAGAAAACTTGCCCTCATTTCTCTTCCTCAGCTTTTTCTTCAACTTTGGACATTCTTTGTTCAGAGTCTTTCAGGTGTCAGGATCATTCCTCTTCTGAAAATGGCTGATCTTCTTTCATGGCACATGGCATCTCTTTCATTCTTTTGTAATAAATGTCCTTTTTTCTAGTGTCCAAAACAACTCTACAATGACTTGTTAGTGGCCTTTCTTTGCATAATCCCCAGTCCCTTTTGTTAGGTGAGTCCCAGGTCAGCATCATGTGCTGAGGCTGATATAGCTTGTGTTCCCCTTCATGCTGCTTGGTTATCTACCTGTCAGAGTTTGCAAATGAATTATTAGTTTGCCAGAGATCCTTGCTATCTTATTTTCCAAAGGTGCTCCATTTCAATAGATAATACTCAAAATGTAATGACTCTCTTTCATTAGTCCTGCTCCAGATATAGGAATTTATTCTGTTGTATCCAGTGGATTATGCCTTAATATTAATAAAAGAGAGCCAGGAAGGCAAACAAGCCCTATAAACAAAATATAATTTCCAGTCAGGCCCAGATGTATTTTGAGAGTCCTGGTATGAGTGAAAATTCATAGGCTGTTTATAAATAAACTTCCCCAAATCATCACAGTGGTCTTTCAAGGACAACTATTGATAAAAATAGATTTTAGCTGTGCTTCTCCTAAGCCTTTCAGTTCACATAGAAACAACGAAAAGTATTCTAATTGCCACTCCTCAGAAAACATTTCTGACAGTCCACCCATTGAAGATTTTGGGGGGTTGAATAAAAAAGAGAGAGAATAAATACTGATTTTACAGAAATTATTAACATTTATGAAAATTATATTCTCAGAAAAACAGATTTTCAGTTTCCCACTCATAAGAAGACTGTTTGACCAAAACAAACAAACAAACAAAATAAAACAACAGTTTTGCATTATGTATATGTCTTATCTATGATATGTATTCTTTGGCTCAGGATATTCTTTAGGGTTTTATCACTAGCTTACAAGACTAGCTGTACAAACCACATTTTTTTTTTAGCACTTAGGCCTGAAACAAAATAAAACTACTAATTAATATTAATTTGCTTCCTTTTATTATTTAAATTAACTAGAATCAGAATGTTTAATAATTCAACTCCTTACATTTTTTTTGAGATGAAGTGCAAAAAGAAAAAAAAAAACATGGACCTTTATCAGTCTATGCCACAAGTGAGTTAGACCAGGGTCAGAGAAACTTGTTTAAGAGGTGTACACAGTATCACTGCCTTTTTCTCAGATTTTATTCTGCTGAGTAACATCATCTTTGACTACAAGGATAGCTCTTCAGGAACTCTGCCTTGAAGGGCTATTTGTGGCAAGGCTTCATAACAATGTTTCCTTTCAGATCATTACTGATTGTTTTTCAGGCTGTTCAGGAACCTGACAACTCCCACTGGTGTGAGATTGAGACAGTTTTTTATGACTGTAGCCTTATTTTCCAAAGCATTATCCACAACTAGTAGCCTTTGCCAGACCAATACATATATAGATTAGGCCTGTGTGAAGCAAATAGTATTCACTTTGGATTCAGATTCAGTCAATTCAGGGGACAATGATTTGATTCTGGTGCTTTGAATCAATTCAAGTCAATTTAGCCTCATCTGATTCAAATATTTGGCCACTGCCTAATTGACTGATTCTCTGAATTGGCCTAATCCCCCAACCACTTTCAATGGCTGGCCTGCTTGCTCTCCTGGCTCTTTGAAAAAAAGCCTGCACTCACTGGCTGCTGCCAGGTGGGTGGGGGTGATCCCTGTTGCCCTCCACTGTCCTGTATTGCCTGGGTGGCTCTGTCTTAAGCTCACAGAAGCCCTGACATGGCTGCTACAATGAGTGAGGCTAGATTTTTTTTATGAACCGGGAGCTGGAGCAGTTGGGCAGCCATGGGGAGGGCTAGGACAGTGGGTGGGAGTCAGGAGACTCATGGCAGAGCCTCCCATGCAGCATGGGGCAGTGGGGGACAGCAGGGATTGACCCCAACCTGGCAGCAGCTAGTGAGCCTGGGCTTTTGAGAAAAAAAAAGAACAGGAGCTGGTGCTGGGTGAGGCAGCTGGTGGTGAAGAGGGGGGACTGGGACAGTGGATGAGGATTGGGGGGTGCTCAGAGGGACTGGAGGAGCAGGCAGGGTGTGGGTCCTGGAAGGGGTGCCCTCATGATCTGCCCCACTTCTCCAGCCCCACCCTTCCCCCACTGAATACTTAGCATGGAGTCCAGGTCCAGCTCCCTACCACAGCCAGCAGGCACTGCCTGAATTGCCAATCTTTTCCAGATTGATTCAGAGAGCTTCAAATCAATTTGGACCTTTTAATGGGTCTCCTGATTCAATTCAAATCCCCCTATATTTTGACATTCAGCAGTGATATATACAAATTCTGTCAGACAACAGAACAGCACTATGTTGTCTAAACAAGAAATCATTTTTTCATATCTAGCAATAAAAAAATTGACTTAGCACTTCATAATCACCCCTTTCTATGGGCAGTTCTCATGCAAGGAAAATAAAACTTTATAACAGATGCCTTTTTCAGAAGGTTAGGTATGTATGTTAGCACATATGATTCAGTTTCTACACTCAGCCATTCTCTAGAGCAGTGATTATCAATGAGGATGCATCCTGGGGTGCCTTAAGATCTTCCAAGAGTGCAGCATGATGTCACACAACATTAGCACTGTTAGGTGTGCAAACACAAGTGTGTTCACAAGATAAATCCAGAATTTTCAAATAGGACTCCATAGTGTTAAAACATTCTGACCTGTTGTGAATGGAGCTCGAACAGTCACTATAGATACTCTTACACAAGCCTTCTGATGCATACAGTGAATTCAGCTGGCCAAGTGTCTGTCACTGCACTGGGGTTTGAGCAGCTGTTGTTTCTTTTCCTGTGTATTGCTCTCCTCAACTTTAAGGTTTTTTTTTCCCTATGTTTGTATATACTTCTTTTACAGTTCTTTTCAGTATGCTCCATATGTCATAAATATCTACCAATCATCTTTTACAGTGGTTGTTTTCCTATCAGGCTGAAATCTGAAGACTTCTAAACCACATTCTCTTTTAACTTTTTCACTGTCATGAGTTATAAAAAGGTCACCATAAACTACAACCCACTTGCTTTGCTTTTAGTTAGTAGCATTCATTTATGTCAAGGCACAAAATGATGTCTCTTATGCTAAACATTTTGCTAAGGCAACTTTCAGGCCTATGACCCCATCACTGATCTTCTCTATTCCTCTCAAACAAATAAAAGCAAATATCATAATGACTCTTGTGTTACCCTCCTTCCCAAATCAAAGATTTGGCAGAAAGGTGACAGAAGAAGGTCCATGATCTGGTCCATTGGTTTTCTTTTGGTTGGTTTCTTTTCAATGGAGCCATTTCATTTGAATGTAGTGGGCAGAACTAAACACTGGGAGTTAAGTTCTCTCTTGAATTCTAATCCTGGTCCTAAACTTCTTGTTGTGAGAATCAATTAACATGTGCGAAGTGCCTTGAACATTTAAATAACTAAATATGCATGGCCAAAGTTGTTTTCCTTTTTCTTTTATTTACTTGCCTTTATGATAATCCTGTCCCTTAGATTCAGCTCCATCATGTGACTGAAATATTTGTGTTCAAAGTAGTATTAGTCAGTCTAATTAATGCATGACAGATTGGCTAGATTTTATATTAGATTAGAGGGTGTATAGTAGAACACTCCTAGAAGATTTGCACATTGTTAAATGCATCTGAAATATAATCTACTTCAGATATATTACTCCAGAATGAGTTTCAATTTCTTGAATCCCATACTATGGGTTTATGGGTCTCATTTAAGATATGGATTTGGTGCCTGTCTGATACTTGCATTACACTTTCAAGCCACACTGTCTTGATACAACATCTGTCTAAATTTCATGTGATTTCCTAGGATTCGCCAACCACTCACTTTAATTTTAAGATATATGACAAAAGTGAATTCAGGGGCTATATATATAGAGATAGGTATTGCCTTTTCTTCCATTGTTTACTCATATTTTTACCTGGATAGGAGGCACTAATAATGTAAAATAGGGTTAATAATGGATAATTATCCATTTGACTTTCAAAGGAAGTGTAGGAACCAAATCCTACCAAGGAATCTGGAATGTCTTTCTTATTTCTGAAAATGAAGTAAAACCTAATAGTCACTGGTATGCCTAGAAAAAAGAAACGAAAACATAAATAAATACACTGTATTGCTAAGAGAGTATGAGAAACAGTGACAAAGGGATTTTTTCCTTGAAACTAAACCAGTTTTCTGAAGATGAGAAAAAAAAAGATTGAATTTTTTTTCTGTCTTTCCCTTCATAGCCAAAGAGTATAAAAAAAAAGGTTGCAGAAATTACATGTTCTGTGGTTGATCCATTTTGTTTTCAACCTTAAAAAGAAACTGGATTAAGAATTCACTCTAAAGTTAGGAATGCATATATCCTGTAGATTCAACGCCAATTGAAAGAGTGGGTTCTTTGAATTGAAGGCATTTTTGTATGTACTCAAATAAATAAAGAAAACAGGCTAAGATTAGGAGAGTAAGTCAATGTTAGTCCACTCATTATATTTTGTGAACAAATTCATTACGTTTGTGAACAAATGTAACGACATGTAATGCATCAGGACAAAATGAAAATGATTAATCAGGTAATTTTAAATATTCAATACATTGGGATGGGGAAATATTTTCCATTAGGGATTGACACACACAAAGTAGGCTATTGTAGGTCTGTAGTATCTCTTATATCAATTGTTTTTGACTATTATAGCATAAATTACCCATATAAAATCAAATATAGAAACAGGCCAAACCAGCTAACATGGATAAGGATACCTACCCAATTAAATATTCTCATTACTTGATGAATCCTTACAGTGATCTGAAAGGGAATTAAATGGCTAGGTCACTTTTTTCAGAGGAAGAAAGAGACACAGAGACTAAATATTTAACAGATATTGTCAAAGTTTGGACATTCACAAGTAAACACAGAACACTAGCCTCTATGCAATTACTATGAATGGCATGGAAGGCAAAGGGGTGGACCTGGTTTCACTGCTGTTTGCCATATCATGCTGAAGGAACTAGTTTAATCCTAAGGGGATGCATCTACGTGAGACAGTAACTGTGCAGTAGCCTGATATACTACACAATAGTGTGCTGAGCAAAAAAAAAAATTCTAATACAGTCCTCTGTAGTAGTTTTAGGCTACTGCTCAGAAAGCATAACTAAAAACCAGTGCGCAAGTTACTGCACATTAATTTAATAGTTGGTTATCCAAGTACTAAACTTAATGCGCAGTAACTACAACACATTAGTAAATGTGTAAACATGCCCAGGGAGGTTTTATGATTTGTGCTAATGTGCTCAAATCTCCAACATGGGACTGTTGTAGGAGGAGGGAAGGGGCTGTAAATGTGGCAAAACTTTCCAACAACCCATTTGTTAACTGGCATTATATGATGAGCTCTCAGTCCCTCACAATTATCCAACTTTTCTAATAGGGGCACCCTCTTATATGAAAGAGCCTATAACCACACTATTTGTAATTCTACTTTCCTTCCTGTTATTCCCATACAGTGTAACAGGTAGGATTAGCTAGACAGGTCCAGAACTGTTTGTTCATATGAGTAAGAAGATATGTACAATCAGTGTCAATTGAAACCAAGGAAAAATGACTTAGGACTGAGTCAACAGAGAACTGCTAATCCTGTCCCATGATGATGCATATCTGGGACTTAGTCTCCAACTAATGAGATAGTTGACTATACTTAAAATTGCTGGGATATTCTTTTCATAGCTGCTAAAAGGGGCACCACTACTGAGATTTTACTAAGTTGTTTTAGCTCCATTTCTCGATCTGTATTAGTGTCTACCTCAGCTACTCTGCATTTCACATTTCAATATGTTGAGAATTCTTTGAAATAATTCCTTTCACATTACTTTTTGAACCAGGCTAGTATAGCAGTTCAGTGCAGGTATGAATTCAAGTTGTTTAGGAGTTCAGATTCTGAGACATTTCCTCAGACCTTCTGCTCTGTTGGCTATTCTTGTTTATACTTACATTACATTAAACTGCACTAGCAGGCTAGAGGGTCTTTTGACTTCTGTATACATCAGAGGTGGATTTGCCTAAAATACCAATGAAGTGTATTACTGTGAGAATCACATGAAACTACATAGGAGTGGTGTGATGAACAGGTTCTGCATGGCATTACTGTGAATTTTTTAAAAACTTTTATTCATTATTAGGTTTAATGACCTGTTCTTTCTGTGCTAAATTCCAAGATTTTTAGGACAGCTTTCAGGACTGACTTCACTAGAAGCATAATTCCACAGAAAAGCCAAGTGGTGTATGAAGACCACTGGCTGGAAAATGGTGCTGAAAGACCAAACAAGAAAAGAAACATTTATGCAGTCAAATGGATGGTAATGGACAATTCTTGTTGATGTATAGGGTCCTGCATCTGCTATTACTGCTACTATTTCATATTTTCCTTTTTTTGCTTTATGGAGCAATAGCTAGATATGGGGAGTAATGTCAAGATAGTCCACAAGTTTCAGCAGAAAGAGAGTGGGTAAACAGATTAATAAAGGAGCAGGGAAAGTTAACATACACTCATGAAAATTGTATGACATTTTAAATCAACAGTTCATTAACTGTTCTGAAATTTCCAGCATAAATTGGAATGTGGAACAGAACTTTCATGTTCAAGGTATCCTGAAAGATAAAATAACCAGACAGCAAGGTTCTTTCCTGGAGGGCAAGAAAGGCAGAAATTGTTTTTCCTTTAACAAGGCAGTGACACCAAAGTACCTTATATGCTGTTAATGCCAGGCTTGAGTTTAAATCCTTATCCTGCTCATATGACCCATATCAGCGTAAGTGGTGGAGGAGGAGTTTCATTTCACTATTCATAGGAAAGAAAAGCCCACTAAAACTGAATCAATCCAGATCACATTTGCTTGTCTCAGGTGCAACTAAAACTGAAAATGGTGAGGAGAAAGGACTGGTAACTAAAAGAGAAAGGGGAGATTGGGTTTCTGAGAAAAATGTTTCCCTGTGCTTTTAGTAAGGTAACATTCAGAGAGAGGACAGAGAAAAAATGGAAGATGATATAGTCTTGGCATGTCAAATGCAAACACATGTATTTATATTGGCTTAAATTTATTGCATAGTAAGTGGGAATAGGTCAGCATCTACACATGCAGGCAGTAAATTGAATTAATGCTGTGTATGGACCGATTTGGTACTAGACTTAGTCCCAAGTCAGTCCACAGACATAGTGTTACTGTGCAGTAACTAAACAGGCATAAATCTGATACCTGTATGATACAAGTGTCAAAGTTATGCTCAAGCTGATGTAAGTCACCATACTTCCTGTGCAGTATGGGCAGATACATGTAGCTGTGCACCTGTATTGTGCGGTAATTTTGGTTACTGCACAGTAAATGGACACGTGCAGATGCACCCTCTGATGTGTAAATATAATCAGCAGCAGGCTTATGGATTTCCCACAAGTTATGGTTTTCATGTTGTTTATTTATATATATTTATTTAGATATAAATTCAGATCACTCTGCTTCTTTATTTACTTTCTCTTCCTCTTCCTTGTTTGACTTCAATAGTCAGCATTATAGAACCAAGTGTATCCTTCCTCCTTTGGCTAAAATTCCCATAGTAGAAGATGGTTTTGCCAGCAGAGTTAGGGTTAATATGTGATGTCTCCATAGTGCTCACACAGATGTCAGTTGCTTTAGTAATATCACATTGAAAACCCCATAGTCCTTTAGAGACTGACAACATCTGAATATATCTCTTTGGCTGCAAGTATTATCCTGACAGCTCTTGATTGTATCACAGCTCTGATGTTCTCTAGTTTATTGCTTTCACACCTAGCTGTGGCACATTCTCACTTTATTTTCTCACTGTGATGCATCTCTCTCTCTCTCTCTCTTTTTTTTTGCTAATATAGTTTACCAATCCCCTTCTTCCAGAGATTTCACTGATGGTTTGAAGCCTAACAAAACAGTTGTTACTGTGCCTTGTCATGAAAGTTCCTTTAAACGTACTCCTGGGACATGGTTGTTGCTGACTTGGCCTTTGGTTCTCCCCTTCTAGTTAGCTACCAAATGAAATATAACATGAAGACCCTTAGGCAGAAATACTGGGCTGCTGCTTAGGCATATATGTTGAATGTTTCTATGAAATGCCTTTCCTCCTTTTTATGTAAATATTGGATTGATTTTAATGCTTAAACATTATCTTTTCCTCTATGAATTTAGTGATTGTGAAAAAATCTTGGAAAAAGAAAAACAGAAACTGAAATAGCGAACAAAAGATAAAACATAAGTAATAGTAATGAAAGCTTCCTTGTATCAATTTCACGTTGTGGCTAATCCTAGTTTTGAATAAGTTATTTTAAAAGATGAGGCCATTTCCTATGGTCTTTCAGTCCTCAGTCTGGTGAGATTGTTGATAAAGGCGACAGTTTACATTAATTTGTAATGGTGTTTTGTGAGCTGCAGATAGTTATTCCTTAGGAAAAACCAACAATCCATTCCAGCCTTCCTGTAATAATAATCTCTCCTTTTCTTTTTCTGTCATACTTGTTTGAATAAAAAAAAATGTGTGTTGTAACAAATTTTTTTCTGCCAAAAAAGGAGATTCTAATTCAATTAAAAATTTCAGAGAAAGTAGATGATATAATTTGAATGTAATGCGTGCAACAGCGGGAGGAACAAGGGGCAGCTGCAGAAATGTGTTGACTGTTCATTTAATTTAGACTACAACTCCCAGCAACCCCCAGAGGATGGGGGCAAAGGGAAAAAAACAGAGAAATCTTGAGGCAGCAGTAAGGAAAAGAGAGACCAGTGTCCAGAAGGAACCTAGTTAACCTTGCACAAAAGTTCAAAGTGGAGCTGGAGCTCTCACTGTCTCAGTCTCAAGAGTGCTGGAGTGAGTATAGGCCTTGAGACACTAAATGAAGTGTGTGTATTTTCCTCTTCTGCTGGGGATACCCACCTCTTCCATGGCACTCATCTTCCTGATAAAATACCCATGCAAAAAACCAAAATCTATTCACTGACTGCAACAGGTTGTCCTGGCCTTATGGCCTGTGACTAGCAATCCCCATTTGCCTCCCGCATGGGATAGCTCCCCTTCAGAATCCCCTGGCTATCATCAATTTGTGCCAGCTCGGTAGCTCCCTAAACTGGTAAAAGCTGCAAAGTGGTGTTCCCACTTTTATATAGAAAATTATAAGGGTTAGGGTCACAAGTCAATAGGCCAAAGGGAGGGCAAAGGTAAAATGTAAAGAAACATTAATACTGCGGTAGCATACACAGTACATACACCCCTTCATTTCTTCCCCCCTCCCAATCTCCAGAGCTACCCCCAAACAAGCCTTTAGTACTTAGAGCACAAACAGCAGCCTGCAGCTGCCCCCAAGTTTGAGTCCAGCTTCTTAAATCCACAGTCCTGGCTGACCGAGCCAGTGAGATCTCCTTCTCCATTGTACACTACCTCCATTGTACTACAGCCTCAATCTGCCTCATCCTTTTTTCTGTACCCTGCAGGCTCTGGGGGTTTAAGAGTTGTAATCCAAATTCATAGTCAACACAGCCTTAAAGACTAGGGCTGTGCAAAACAGCACCATTTCATTTCAACTTCCATTTCAATGTTTGATGGGACAGTGTTTTGTTTTGAGTTTTGTTTCATTTTGAAACCACTGTTCTGTTTCACCAAAACTGGTTTGCTGTTTTGATGCTCTCTTGACATTTTGCCCCTCAGCTATGAGGGAGAAGCACAAAACTACCGATAACTTGGTAATTTCTTGCCTGATTTGATAAAACTTGAAGAGGTGGTAGCCACTTCTGAGGCCATACAGTCTGCCAAGTTTCAAGAATATAGGTGCAGAGAGGTCTGGGAAACTATACCTCAAAGTTGTAAAAGCAAAACTAATGTCACATGTGTGTATTAAGGCACAGAAAGGTAAATACTTCAGGAATGGTATTCTCTGCTGAGGCCACAAAGCTTGCCAAGTTTCAAGGAGACAGGTGCAGGGGTTACTGAGAAACTGCACCTCAGGCTGCCGAGAATCAAAATTTGTGTTGTTTGTGTGTTAAGGCACAGCAGGGTAAAAACTGCAGGTGTTGTAGCCCCTGCTGAGGCCATAAATCCTGACAGTTTTCAAAGAGATAGGTGTAGGGGTTTCTGGTAAATTGCATCTCAGGCTGCTGACAAGCAAAACTCATGACATGGGTAACACTGTGTGTGTGTTAAAGCATAGCAGGGTGAAAACTGTAGGGATGGTAGCCCCCACTGAGACCATGAAGCCTGTCAAATATCAAGGACATAGGTTCAGGGGTTTCTGGGAAACTTCACCTCATACTGTTCAGAACAAAACTCATGACGTGTGACTGTGTACGTGTGTTAAGGCACAGCAGGGTAAAAACATCAGACATGAGGCCTGCTGAGGCCATAAAACCTGTCAGATTTCAAGGAGATAGCTGCAAGAATTTCTGGGAAACTGCATCTCAGGCTGCTGGCAAGCAAAATCCGTGACATGGGTGACACTGTGTGTGTGTTAAGGCATGCCCTCACTGGTGCTGGGGCCTCTACATGGCATGGTACTGTGCCACAATAAGGCCTTTTCCTCCCCTACAGCCTCATCCCAGTCCACCACTTTAAATGACAATAGGTAATAAAATAACTTAGTGAGCACTAGCACAGTAGCACCAGAAGCATGTCAGGCAACCAAACTGTGAAAGAGCCTTTCTTTCCTCTGCTGCAGGAGCTCGGCCAGATCCAGCCTGGGTCTTAGATGTACTCAGGGTCCTGTGTCCTTTTGGTCAGCTGACTAGGGACAGGTGCTAGGGGTGTTGGTCTAAGGACATAGCGCTGGCAGGCAAGGTTCTTTGGGTCAATCTAATCTGGTATCTTTTAGTAGACCAGCAGTAGACTTTTAGCAGCAGCAGAAGCCTTGTGGTGGGAGTGTGGCAGTGGTAAGCGGGGAGCTCCATGAGTGCTGTTGGCTGTGGGGGTGGGTGGGGAGGGCAAGCATCTACCAGGGGTCAACAACCAGCCTCAGATGTGCCAGCAGTGTCAGCAGTGGCCAGTAGTGATCGCTGACCGCTTGCAGATGCCACTGGCAGTGTCAGTGGTGGTGTTGGGGGGGTGAGTGGCATAGGGCTGCACCCCGTACACATAGCCAGTGCTTTCATTCAGGTGCTAGTGGTGTTCCTCTAAGGATATGGCACGGGTAGACAAGGTTCTTTCCTTCAGGTGAATCTAATCTGGTATCTTTTAGCAGACCAACTGAATAGTTACAGAAATATATCTTGGAAAGCTTTTGGGTTAAAAAGCCCTCCATCAGGCTGAGGAAGCTTCTGCAGTTGGTGTGGGTGTGTGCTGTTCCTGGATGGAAGGAATAGTCAGGAAGCCAGAGGCTAGCATGCAATGCAGGCAAGAAAGTCAGTCAGTGAAAATAGAAATGGAGGAGTCAGGGGGTGAGGGACAGGCTGGGGTGTGGGAGAAAAGGGATGCAGCAGCACAGGTAAAAGTGGAGAGGTACCTGGGGAGACATATGTCTACAAGGTTGTAGTGTGTCATACATCCAATGTCTATATTGAGTCTGGGACTTTAAGTACCTCGAAGGTTGATAAAGTGCAGTTGATGGAGTGCAGCTCATAGGCACATCTGTAAAAAATGGTTTATAAATTCAAACAAGCACTGAACCTCATTAACCTCATCACCACAAGCCAACTTCCTACAGACCAAAACACATTGAATGGATCCAGGCCATGCCATGATAAGATATGCAAAAGTTGTAAACAAAATCTCCAGAATTCAGACACATGACAACCTGCCATGCAGCTGAATCCCCAGGTACCTCTCCATTTTTACCTGAGCTTCTACATTCCCTTTCCCCCTACGCCTCACCCAACCTCCTGATTCCTCCATTTACATTTTCACTGACTGGCTTTCTTGTCTGCATTGCATGCCAGCCTCTGGCTTCTTTACTATTCCTTCCATCAAAGAACAGTACACACACACACACACACACACACACACACACACACACACACACACACACACACACACACGAATTACAGTTGATTCCTTAGCCTGACAAAGGGGTTTTCAACTCCAACCAGCAAGGCTCAGGCTTGTCAAAGATGTGACAGATATGGGCTTTACCCAGCCAGGACTGTGTGTGTGCATGTGGTATCTAGAAGTTATGGCACCTCCTACCCAACTTTCACCAAGGGGATCCTTGGCCCTGGCATTTCCTGGGGCTGCCACACTGCCAGCAGTACCACCAGGCTTCTCCAACCCTAGCAGAGTGCAGTTTTAGTGGTCATTCCCAGGACATGGGGACACCTCCTTCCCCATAGCATCAGGCAATACCTCCAAGTTTGTCCTGGCACACAAGCTCAGCAGGGACACTTTCTTCCCCTGCTGGCTGGTGATGCAATGAGTGCCCCCTTCAGCTGTGAAAGCAGGACATTAAATGGTTTTTAAAAAATGAAAAAAGGAAATAGGTGTGGATGGAGTGAGGACGGTGGCATTCACTCCTTCATCTTGGGCAACCCCAGCAGCAGGAGGTTCACCTTGCAGAACACCAAACAAGGTGCGTTGGAGTGTCAGTACATCCCTAGCAGTGCTGAACACACTCTCAATCAGAACACTAGTCAGTGGACAGGACAGGTGTTCTCAGGAAACCATTACCAGGTGCACCCACATCTGGATGCAGCTTACCAAGTAGGCCAAGATGTAGCACAGCAGCAGCTCCACATCCTCATTGAGATAGGCAGCCACCAAGGCCTGAGTGATACCTACCTGATGGTGGGGTCTGGTGCCCCTGGAGCCCACTATGGAAGCCATGCCCTTGGCCCAAATTGTCAGCACTTCTGGTGGAGGAGAAGACCAGCTGGCGGATGATGTGCTGGCATGGGACAATGGATCCCCTTCTTCTATATCTCCCTGCCTCCACCATTCTGCCTCCCTGACTCTTCACCAGCACCTCTGTCCACTGATCCATGGTTTGGCTGATTCATGTGCTACCCTTCACCCTCAGCTCACATACGGTGGTCAGCAAGTGGACTGTTCTGGACTGCAAGGGATCAAGACAGTTTCTAATGCCCTTCTTCAGCTGCCTCACCAGTGCCTGTACATCTGGTGAGAGTAGCTTGCCCCAGCCAGGAACACTAATCACCTGGAAGCTCTCCATTTGGCTTTGAAGTTCCCTCACTAAAGGGATCACCTGGCTAAGGAGGGCATTGGCAGTGATGAGGGTTTCAGTGGCCTGAAGAAGGGCTTGAGGACCATCAAGATTTGGGAGATGGTATCCCACTCAGCTCTGTTAAGGATGCCACTGATCCCAATCTCCCCAAGCAAGGCCATTAGGAGCAGAGCAGGGAGACAAGAAGACCCCTGAATTTACAAGGTGAAAGATCCCTGAAAGCCGCGCGTGAACAGAGCGCGTAAACAGGGAGCTGGTAAGGGGACAGGAGGAAGCTCTGGGGAGAGATACCAGCTTGCTGAGGTGGATTGCTGAGCTAGAGACCCATGCCCCCACTCCCCAACCTGGGAGCTTCAGAGCCCGAGGCTGCCGGCAGGCACTTCCGGGGAACCGGGACTCCTGATTGGCAACTGAAAAACCGTGGGAATACTGCGGGAATTTCAAATCTAAACTGAAACTTACAAGCGGGGTCTGACTCACTGCTTGGCAATTAGGAGTAGAGCAGGGAGACAAGACGACCCCTGATAGGGTTCAGGTGTGGTCTCGGCAACACGTGAGCCCTCGCGGCGCAAAAGCAGCAGCAGCAGCAGCTTCAGTGGAGAAGCGGTGAGTGGGGTTGTGCCAGCAGAGAAGCTGATCCAGAGGGGAGCCTCCTGGATCACTTATAGCTGAGCCAGCAGAGAGCTGCACTCCCAAGCCGCGCGCAAGCAGGCGCGCTCTGTAAGGGCGAGCTGGCGTTTGCACTGGCATTCGCGCAGGAGGAGAGCAAGGAGGAAATGAAGAGCGACTTGACCACCTTTTCTAGGAACATGGTGAGTACACGTAGTGTCATTGCCAGGGGCCTGGCCCTTCCCCCTCACCCTCCTTCTTCCCTGGTGCTGCCCCCCCGGTGCACCTCTGAGGCCACCACCCAGACCCAGACCCTGGGGGGCCCGCTGTCCTGGCTGGGGGTGGTGGCTGGGCAGGGCCTCCGGGGGTTGGGGAGATGTCTGGGGCGTCCCCTGGCTGCCCCTCTTGTGGCCGTCTTCAGACCCTGGAGGAATGGCTGCTGGAGCTTCAGGCAGAGGTGAGCAGGCTACGGGGGATCCGGGTGGCAGAGGATGAAATTGACATGTACTTCTGTTCTCTGCAGGGCCAGAAACCTATTGAGGAGCCTCCCAGACCCAGAAGAGCGACTCGTCGGTGGCAGCAAGTTCCCCTTGGACCCAGGGCAGCCCGTGCTGCTGCAGAGCCTGTACCTGAGGTACCACTTGGG
>JAGPOW010002742.1:56563594-56642423 GCA_030014935.1 Caiman crocodilus | reverse complement strand
CCAATGGTCACAAGTTACTGGAGAGCAGGTTTAGGTTGGACATTAGGAAACACTGCTTCACAGTTAGGGTGGCTAGGACGTGGACCCAGCTTCTTAGGGAAGTTGTTCTTGCTCCTACCTTGGGCATCTTTAAGAGTAGATTAGATAGGTACTCGGCTGGGGTCCTGTGACCCTGGCACTCATTCCTGCCATTGGCAGGGGGTCAGAATAGATGGCCTGCTCTAGGCCCCTTCTGACCCTAGATACTATGGTAATGTTTTGACTGCCTTCATTTCATTTTGAGGCTGTTTGAAAGCCCTTTGTTTCATTTCAATTTCACTGTTTCAAGCTTGAAATGAGTTGAAACATCTCTGAAATGAAACAGCAAGCAAAATTTTGCACAGCCCTACTAAAGGCTACCCCCTGGTTCCTTCTGCGTTACACTCTTTACATTTACATCACAAAAGTTGATTTTTGTTTTAAAAAATACATTGTTATTTAGAAATCTAAAACCCTGAACACTGAAATATTTGTGTTGAAACAATGTTGGTGAAACTTCTCAAATTTCAACTAAAGATTCAATTTAAAAGATTTTTGTTTTGCTTTTCATGGTTAAAAAAGAAGAAAAAAATGAGATCACTTCCCTGGAGAAACAAAAGATTTTGTACTTGCCAAAAGAAAGTACCAGGGCTGCTTTTTGCTATGAAAGATAGCAAACAAATCATGGCTATCATCATTGTTTACTTGTGAAAAACACTTAAATATAACTGTGATAGGTGCTAATATAAGAACTTAGATAAGAAGATAAGATAGATAAATGTTAATGAATGTACTTGTCATCAGAATTCTTTTCAGGAACCTGGATAACTTGGACATTCAAATGAACTATATTAACATTGGAACAATAAAGTAAGTAGATATAAATTATGTTGAGACAAAGAGACCATCCATTTCAAGTAGCAATCGAAGTAGCATATAAAGTGATAGTGGACAACTATTCAGTAATAGGGGAAGAGAGAGGTTACATTTTCCAGTTTATTCTCTGTTTTTACAATACCCAGACCTTTTCCTACTTTACCCAGACCTTTTCCTTCTCCACTCATATCATCTACATATACCTTTATACCCAACGTAATCTGGGTTTTTTTGGAACTTGTGCTTGCTCACATGGCTGTAGGGGGTAGGATGAAGGCTGTGTTTAACATTAAGTGGGCTTTAGTACTTTATTTTTCCAGATCTTCCTACCTCATTTTTTATACAACTCCTATGAACCACAGGTCTGCTCAGTGTCCCCAGCTGGTTCACTCCTTTTGTGCACGCCCTTTTGCATTTGTTGTTCCTCAGAATCTGTTGCTTCCTTGTCCAGTAGCCTCCACACTCAGTGGTAGCTACTACGTGACTTGTTGGGCTAAGCCCATGGCCAAATGGAACAAAAAGGCTTATGAACCACAGGGTCCTGATTATAAATACCTGATCAGTATTTAACCTTTTTTTCTCCATAATGTCTCCTATACAGCTCAGATCAGCCAGAAAAATACTGGAAGATTCCTACTTAGCATGTAACTAGCTGGCCAGAGAAGCATACTGATTTTAGGAGAAGGATTAGAAATTAACACTTATATAAAAAGATCTCATGGATGCTGGCAGAGATGGGGATACATTGGATGGCTGTCCAGTCCAGGATGTTTTTTGAAAACATAATGGATGTCTCGTTAGGCAATGTGTAGTAACCACAACTCCAGCTGTCCATTGACCTGACACTCATCTGTGTGCTTGCACGGGTGGTAAAAATACTGCAAGATGGTCTTCTGAGCAGGGAAAATGCTGAAATGGCAGGGAACACAAGAAACTGGAGTTTGGAGTAACCTGAGCTAGCAATTTAGATCCAGACCTATATGGGAGCCCACGTGTGAACTGAAGTTGCTCACTCACGTTATTCTATCTTGCTTATTACAGTAACTTCACTTAAAAAAAAACAAAACAAAACAAAATAACCTAGGTTAGGAAACCTGAGTTATGAGCATACCTTTTTTTTCTGGACTATAGCATACCTTTAAATTGCCTGTCTGCTTAATTATTGGAGCTGGGAAACTACTGGCAGGAGAAAATAAAATTTGAGAATAAATAACCAGAATGTTGACAGGGAATGAACAATGTTAAAGCACTGTCCCATGCATTTAAGACACAGCCAGTGTACTGCCTTTTCACTTGCTCTATATCACTTATACCTCAACCTTGCTTTAGTCAAATGAGGATACTACAAAAGACATTGATGTGTTCAGAGCATCTACAAGATAAAAGTCACTAGTGTATATTGTTATCCACCTTCCTTGTTACTAGATGTTGTTTTCAACAGGTTGGGGGCACTCTCACATGGCTGTTGGAGAATTCTGAAATCAGCTGAGTATCTGGACACCCCTGATTGATCAGCATGACTTTTCAGTCCTGCCCCACCTCCAAAGGCCAACTATCAGTAGAAAGGGGCAGGGAGTAGAGGCCCCTGTTGTACAAAATTGCCCCCTCTAGACCTGAGCCAGCACAGCTTGGGGAGTGGGGGAGGGAGGAGTGGCACACATGGCACTGTTTCCCTTCTCCCCTCCTGGCATTGCTGACAGGTGGCCATTTGCTGGGGGGCGCTGAGTAGAGGAACCATGCTGACCAGGCAGCCCCTGCCACATGTCCACCTCCACAGCTGTGCTGGCTCAGGCCTGGGTGTGCAAGGATCAGAACAGAGGCATCCCATCACTTCCCACTGACACTGACATTGGCAGGGGTCAGGGTTATGCAATCAGAGGCTTCCAGCTGCTTGGATTCTCAACTGGTCTCAACATTGTCCAGCAGCCTGCTGGGAGGTGCATGTGAGTTTCCCTAACTTGCTGGGCCAGCCAGTATAGCAGCCTTCATGACCCTTCCAACCCAACAATGAGGTGTGAACATCTGTTCTGATCACTCTCATCTTTACCTAGAGAGCTTAAACTGTGAAACAGATTTTTTCATCCTTGGGCTTTTTAAACTTCTGTACTTATCCAGTAAGTAACCAGTGCCATTAATAATCTCTCAATACATTCTGCTCCAGCCTAGTGTCTTATGTACTTCTGGGGCCTGGCTTTGGAGGTAAAAAAACCCAAAAAACCCAAAAAACCAATGTTGTGTAATTTTGTATGCATGTGTGGGCAGGGAAAGAATGATTAAAGAAGAAGCAGGAAATGTTTTTTTGTGTGGTTACCATTTGCATAATACCTGGAAACATAATGTAAATACTCTTGGAGGAATAGAGATCTTCAGTCTCCAAAGCAGTCAGTTTGGAACTTTTCACAAGAGCTAAGCTTAATTTTAAAGATTAAAAAAAATATACTCAAGAAATTAATAAATAAATAAATAAATATAATAAAGAATTAATGAAATATAAGCAAATCAAGAATAAAACTGGAATTGTGTTTCATTTTGGTTCCACTTTTCAGTTTGTAATTGATCTGGATGTTGAGACTTGAAATTTTCCTTCATATTTCTTTTTATCTTGCACTTCCGTAGGCCTATTCTTTTCTGTTTCCTTTATGAATAGATCTGAGAGGACTGTCTGTAAATAGAACTGTTTAACTATTTAACAGGATAACTAGACAGTATCTAGCATCTGCAACTGAAGGACAAATCCACTGTTCCTGGAAGCTGATGAAACATGGACCATCACGCTGGTATAAACATGAAAAACAATAATATTTCTACAAAAGCAATTGACTTCAGGAGTAAGATTTTGAACTTCCATAGCAGTTTTTAAGGATTCATGTGTCACAAGAAGAGCATTTCTCCTTCATCAGTTCACTACCATAAGATCACTTGTCACTCATGAACTACTCTTGGCTAAAGTTTGCCCTCAGATAGATGCCATGAGGTTTCAATTAACTTCAACAGGTATGTCATACACATTTACACAGCAGGCACATCCTGATGAGTGTGCAATTGCGTGGGCATCTGATACTGCCTGCTCAGTCCAAGGATTATGCCCATATGGCTGCAGCACTTGCTTTAAAAGACTCACATCCTGTAGATACATAAGCAGGTGGTTTTTAACATCTGTTTCACTCCTTACTGTTTATTTTTTAAAACATATTAACTTAAGTTCCCAATACAGTGTCTACTTATTATAGTTACCATTTATGATTTATTCAAGCCAGTATCCTAGTCTGTAAGAAGCACCAAAAGTCAGTTTTTTTTCCAATATAACCAAGCCCCAAGACAAAAATCCAAACCAAAGCAATGAAGCCCTCTATAGGCAGTCCAGATCTCTACCTAGGCAGTCCATGACCCATGAAGCGAGCTTCTAATTATCCATAACCCACAGGTGGGCTTTCCAAGTCAAACAAATTGTTTATCTCCAGACATTCCTCTATTTCACTGTTGTCATCTGTCTAACCCAAGACCACTATACCCAGCACTTCTATCACCGGGCACTGTGCACACCTTCAGATAGACAAACAAACACACAGACAAGACTAACTATACAGATAACATAAGACCAATCAATAACAACAACATAGAACTTTTTTCACCCCCACACACATTCTCCACCAAAAATGTTACATAAATTGCCAATAGCTCAAATCATGAGTGAAACCTTATAAAGGGGATAGGCAAAATGCCATGTTAATTAATTACATGTAGCAGATATATAAACTTGATCACACCAGTCATACAAACAGACATACACAAGCATACATACAAGCACACATAAATAGACATACAAACAAAACCACTCCAGTAAGATATTATAGTTACCAGCAGATGTTACTCAATATTAATGTTAGCCTCCAATTCCATGCAGTGCCCAATGACTAGGGAGACAATGCAATTGCTCATGGATGCTGTTATTTATTAGCCAGAGAAAGCAGGGAGCAAACACCAGCACACATTGCTTGCAACGTCTTTTTTCAGAATGGAGACAGCTTCGGGCAAAGGTCCCTCACAGACACAGCCTGTCTGTTAGCCAAGGGACCTGCAGTGAATATTAGTTCTTTCCACATTTTATACACCTTGGTTCATGATCGTTAACATTCACTCCACCTTCATCCCTCCTTTTGTTCCACCCATTTGTCCTCCTATCTCAAGCTCTGCCTCTGTTTACTGCTTACTTCATTAACATGTAATTGCCTATGCATCCCATTAATTTACATGTCTCTCTGCTAAAAGCGCATACTCCAGCCTTTTACTTCCACTTCCTCCTGTCACTTGCTGGTTTCTTGCTGACCTCCTTCTTCATCTCCATGGTCTTGCTTCTGCTTTATCTTCTGATGATAGCCGGTGGGCTGCATCTTGTTCTTCTTACGCCATATATCCTACACACTACCCCATTGCTAGGAAACTGCTTGCCTAAGTGTTTGCAATGTTACTTTTAATACTTACATTTGCCTTGTGGTCAGCATCTCTGCTGAGCCACAAAAAAAAAGCCTTTATTCAGCTGCAAATCCAGTGATCCCCAAGATCCAAATAGTGTCACCCTAACAATTTTCACTGGATGGCCATCTCCAGGCTTATTGAGGATATGAGAGGGGTATACAGGCATGCATGTCTGTGCTCCATGAGGTTGCAGAAAGTGGGATCCCTCTCTTGTCTTGTCTGCATCTCACTTTTAAAGGGATTTCAAGTCTTTGTTCAGCATTGGGGTTTTTTCCATGCTCAGTCTTTATTCAGAGGTATTTTCTTCATTTGTCTTCAACTTATCTCAGCCCAAGGTCAGTTTAGTCATCAAAGATGGTATCTTAGTTTTGGGGGTTTTGCTGCCCATCTGGCAGGAGGTGTGCATTCTTCTTCCTCATTATCTCTCTTGTGCTTGGCCTCAAAGGGATTCTTCAGTCATCCACAAATTAGTTTAGTGACTGGTAACTTACATTTGGCACCTTGTTGCTTACATGAAGAGTTAAATCTTCTCCCGTCTCTATGCCATTCTATCACAATTCACCCTTTCACATCCACTCATTCAAAAAGGGCATACAGAGTTCATTCATTTATGTCAAGCAAAAGAGTACAAAATGGAGTTTTCAAGTTACTTACAGAACAAAACTAACTTGGTTACATTTCAATACCATTGCACTCTATGTTAACAACAACTACATGAGTTCAGTTCATGCTATAGTGTGAATTTCCCATGGAACAGTTAGCAGCAGCACAAATATGTGCCACTGCTATTTGTCCCTGGGCATATCCATGCACACAGCTCCGGTGCACAGAAAAATGACCTGATTGACATAGGGGAGCCTGGGACCAACACCTATACTGGCCCCAGCAGCCTTACTTGGGGCCTTGAAGGGCTCCTGGGGCAGCAGCAGCACTGAGCTGGCTGCTTGGAGCCTGGTGATGAATGTGGCTGCTGTATGTGGAATGATGTTTTTTTTTTTAGCAGTGTGTTTTTTGACAGTGAAAAAACAAACAATCCCCCAAAACAAACAAACACACCAGTACATCGAACTGCTGCATGCATGCAACATGTGGTTTCTGGTGCCACAAATGGGTTTGAAGCACTATAGCTGCACGTTCATTGTGATGCTCTCAGACAGTCTTTATTTAAACCTGTTATTCCAACAGAGAGGTTGCAGTGTTTGAATTATGCATTATTTATGCATTATTTAGGATCAAATCCTTGTGTATTTTCCACCAAACTAGACTTGCATTTTGTCTCTGATTTCTGTGTAACAAGTGTAGTAAATTGGAAAATCCATTGTTGAACAATGTACAATCATTACAGCCTTGTGGTTTTGTCAATTTGAATAACAATTCAGTTCAGCCCCTTTATTATCAGTGCAGAAGTGCATTATAGAAGTAATCAGAAGTGATAGCTAATAAGGAGGACAAGTAGAGTTTGGGTGTGAAATCCAGACATTATTTAAGACACAGAATTTATTTATTTTGGGGGGAAGGGGGGGAGTGAGGCAGGATTTCATAAATAGATTTGTGAAAAACACATTGAATGGATAATTGTGTTTTAAATGACCAGTATGGAAAGCATTGACACATTTTATACCTGAACTTATTGCTCAGGGTCAGATTGATTGTCAATTCTAAGGTATCAGTCATATTCTAAGTGGGAATTTTTAAAAATGAAAAGAAGCATGCCCAGTGGAGTGATAGGCAGATACTGCATTTATCTCAAAAAGGTCAGTGAGATCCTCTTGAACACAGTTAATGGGGAAATGGCAATATGTGGCAGCCATGTTGGATGTGCCACACATGTCCAGTGGAGGAAATATGAAACTAGCCAACGTCTACAAGCATTTGGGGGCCAAAGAGTTCAGTTCTACCAGAAAAGAGAAAGCATCTGTAAAAAAAGAAAGCATCTTTTTGACAGGAAGCTTAAATGCTTATTCTTTGTTGTTTATGTCAGGGTGACAGTATTTGGATCTTGGGGAGCATTGGATTTTCAGCTGAATAAAAAGCTATCACCTGTGTCCTAGCAAAGCTGCTAACCACAAGGCAGAATAGTATGTTAAAAGTAACCCTGCAAGATGCTTAGGCAGGCATTTTCCTAACAATATAGTAGTGTTGTAAGATATATATCTCATTATGTAAAAGCAACAGGATGCAAACCACTGACTACCATTAGGAGATAAAGCAGATTTTGCTTATGAATGATATATTGCCACCATTACTAGGAAAATTGGGCAGGGATTACACTAGTGCCTCAAATGGCTTGGTTTGGATTTACAAGAGAATCAATACTGGAAAATCATTGATACAAGTGTAATGAAGGTCAATAGTAAAACTATTTGGCATTTTCCTTGCACTGGACATTTTGGCATTTTACGTACTACTTTTCATTCCAGTTCAGGATGAGAAATTGAAATGTTGAATGTTTTTACAAAATGAAAATTTCTATTACAATTCAAATAGGAAATCTCAAAATGGAATTATCCAATATGTTTGATTGGAAACAACCTATTTGACATGCCAAAATAATATTTTATGCAACTTCACATTTGGAAATGAATTTTGTTTCCAATTGACACTTCAAAACAAAAGTTGTTTTAAATAAAAATGTAAACATGATAACAGTAATTCAAATACCATTTTGACTATTTTCATTCCATAAATATGTCTTCTTTGTGCCAGACAGTGCTAGGGAGTAGTGCCATGAAAATATGCCCACATGCTTACTTCTGCTTTATGAACATTACATCCCCCCCATCTCCCAATAACATGTAGATGATTTTTTTGTGTGTGTGTTGCCAAGGTGCAACATGGGTCAGTCCTGGGGTCTCAGTCTTGGGCATGCTTATAAAATTAAAACCTGGTGTGGCCAAAGCCACTGTAATGATATGCTATAAATGACAGCAGCAACAAGAGATTGGTACATATTTACTTGACAGCACTCTTTAGGACTATCTGGCTTGGCATAGATGTGCCTGTGTATACAATTTTGATGTGTCTGTCTTGTGGGTAAACCCAAGGTTTTAACCTATAAGCACCTGCCATACACAATGGATATTTTAAAAAGAAGGAAGGATATCTGCTATATTAATAGAATATATTTTACATTTAAATTGCAGTCTCTTCAGAGTAGCTATCTGTTTTTCATGATATGTCTCTACCTTTACTAGTTTGAATATAGATTGTTAACACATTCATCATTATTACCATTCTAGGTTATAGAGTTTGGGGAATAAATTCCATTTTCTTTTTGACTCAGGAAGAGTAAAAAAGCAAAATTTAAGTCTCTGAATAAAAACTACAACAGCTCATATATATATTCATCTTCCTCCAGCAGAACACTTTTTTTTTTTTCAATGCTCAGATAATTTGACTTGATGAAACTAAAATGATACAAACTTTCAGGAGGTTTCAATAAGTCTTACTTAGTAAAAATAGTGCCTGATAAAGTTTTAAAAAGGGGCTTGATGAATTAAAGAAATGTTATGACAAAGCTGTAAAAAGATATTTTGATTTGTATTGACATTTCCTCCTCCCATAGCATGAACATATCATTTTTCTTTGTTTGTTTGGAAATGAAAACAAAACAGAACATGACGATCAGAAGTTGAAAAGGATATTTCACTTTCTTTTTTGTCTGAAATGCCTTCCCCTTTAGTATGAGCAAGCCAACTTTCTTTCCTTCTGCCCCAGAATACAGGTAGCCAATTCATGACAAAGAACTTGGATACAGTAAGCTAGTACTAAGATGATCCATAGTTCAGAAGTGAAGGTAAGTTTTGTATGGCAAATGAGACTGGTCAATAACGATAGGGGCAGGGAAGGAGCAGCACTGGATTGGGCTGTTCATGTAGGATTAAATTTGCTTCTGACATGGTACACATATAGAAGTGCACCCAGAAGCATTTTAATGATATCAGATGCAGCAAACACTTGTTCACACCTTTAAAGTGTAAGGCCTTCAGAGCAAGGACCGTTCTTTAGGGTTTTTTGTGCTACACCCAGCTAATAAGCCACCATTTCCAATCATAAGATATGTCTGGAGGTACTATCATTGTAAATAATTTTACTGATGTCAACAGTGAGGATGTATTGATTTTAAGAAACACAGTATTCCATGGGAGTGAACAGAAAATCATTCTTACTTTCTAAGAGTACATGGAGTGCATATAAATAGAACTGGTGTGGGCTTTCCCTACACCTGCTGCTGGTTTCTATCAATTTGTAAAAGACTTTTCACACTCTCATTAATTCTATTGGTTAGAACTTAGAGAAGTTCTTTTGCCATTCAGATACAGGAAATGCTCAATTCTAAGTGAAACACTTGTCTGTTCCCCAGAGAGGCTGCCAGGCTCATTTGCCATGTGGTATAAAAGTATCTTTTGATCTGTAGTACATAAACTACCCTGTCTATGATCACAAGAAGGTAATTGAATGTTCATAGAAATAAAAGTCCCTAAACTATAATAATATGATACAGATAAGAAGACTATTCTCTTACTGGAACTTTCTAACTTTCAAAGGTATTACTTTGGAGTGTCTTAAATCTAAGCAGCTGAAACCTTGCTCTAATTAAATTTTATTCTTCATCTGAAGACGTATAAGGTGTCTGGAATAACACACAGGCATTGAATGTTAATCACCCTCAGTATCCAGGTGGAATGTAGCTTCTGTTTTCCGGATGTTGGATAAAGTAAGTTTCATAATTAAGTAAGAATTCCACACATACAATATGCCACTGATCTTTCAGGTTTTCAGGGATTTAGTTGTCATATGGTGGTGTATTCATTTCCAACATCAGTAACCTCCATTTCAATGTCCTTTGTCTCAAGTTTAAGACATAAGGTTTTAATAATTCTTACCTTAAGGATAACCAGGAAAAACAATAAAGGATTTGTTTTGTTTTGGTTTCTTTTTTTGATACAGAAAAGAGATATAGAATGATTTGGGTTTTTTTAACTAAAGGTCCCTCCTTCCCCACCCTTGTGCTATATAGTATCTTAGAAATATCAGTGATGTCAAGTGAGTTTTACCCTTGTTAAACTTATGTAGGGTCCCTGATATAAAACAATGTAATTCATTTCTGTACCACTGCACAAGGTAACCCTCGCCTGTAACTCCTTTTAGACAAACCATCAGCTAGTACACAAGCAGTCATTGGAGTCTGCCTTATATTCATAGTCATACTTCATTGAAATGTTGTTAAATGTCTAACAGATTTCTTGCCTCCCAAGCATTTTTTGGACATTTCAGCTAAATAGGTTTTAACAAGCCACCACACACACACAACACACACACACACACACACACACACACACACACACACACACACATCTTTTCGTTTGCAAACAGTCTGTTGAGGCAAAAGTTAGGATACTACTGGTCATTGTGATCCTGTGGCTGCTGCTGTTTTGACCAGCACTGTATGCTCAGTAAGGCTGTGTGAAGCTCCAGGTGGTGATTTGATTTGGAGGAGATTTGGCCTGATTCAGTGGCCAAAACTCTGGATCTGAATTGAATCAGGGGACCAGTGTAAAGGTCTGAATTGATTCAAAGCTCTCTGAATCTTCAGAAAAAGATTTCAAGAGCTTTGATATTTTGGGCAGTCCCTGCTTCCTGCAGCAGGGAGCTGCAGCTGACTGAACTGGTAAGTGTTAGGGGCAGGGGAGGGAGCTGGGTGAGGGAGGAGGGACCATGGGGATCCCTGCCAGCCCCTCCAGTCCTCCCCCTCCCCCAGTCTCCCCAACCCCACCCATTTCCCCAACCCCTCCATGGCTGCCCCCACCCTAGCTTGGTACTTTAAAGAAAAGTCCTGGTGCTCAACCAGTTCTGCTGGGCAGCAGAGTGCTCCCCACTGCATGGGGGAGCTGTGCCACAAGCCTCCTGCCCCTCTGATCCCCCAGCCAGGGTGATCAGGCATGCCAACTATCTCCACTACGCTGTTAGACCCCAACTCCATGTGGCATCCAATGACTGGAGAGATGATAAGCTTTTGTGTTTAGAGCTGTAGGAACTTGGCTTCAGTTCTGGTGATGAGGTTAGGTGCTTGTTTGAATTTTCAAACCACTTTTCAGAGCTGGGCCTATGAACTGCACTTCATCAGCTGCCTAGGTAGTAGGCACAGAAACTCATGGACTACATATAGACAGTAGAATCCTGGCACACCATAACCTGACATATATCCCCAGGCATCTCTGCACTTTCACCTGTGTTGCTACATCCCCAATCCCCTCCCCCCTCCTCTCCCAGCCTGTCCCAGATGAAGAGGAGAAGGAGGCTTCACTGGGCACACTACCCTGTTGCACAGAAGCCCCAGCACCAGTGAGGCTGCATGTTAACACACACAAAGTGTCACCCACCCATCTCATGAGTTTTGCCTGTCTGCAGCCAGAGGTGCAGGACTCCAGAACCTCCCCTGCGCCTATCTGTTTGACAGATGGCAGACTTCATTGCCACAGCAGGACTTAGCAGGCCTGCAATTTTCATGCTCCCCCCCTCCCCCCGTGGCCTAAGATAGATACAGTCAGTTGTACAAACACCCATATAATGAGTTTTGCCTATCAGCAGCTGGAGGTGCAGAATCTCAGAACCCAGAATCCCCCTGAACTTATCTCCTTGACATCTGGCAGGATTTTTGGTTGCACAAGCGCCTAGATGGCCTTCAGTTTTCATCCCCCTGTGTCTTAACACACAGACAGTGTCACCCATGTCATGAGGTTTTTTTGTCAGCAGTTTGAGGTTCAGTTTCCTAGAAACCCCTTCATCTATCTGCTTGAAACTTGGTACACATTATAGCCTCAGAAGGGGCTAGTAACCCTGCAAGTTTCCTCGGAATCAGCCAAAAAATGACAAAGTTCTAGATATTTCATGGATTCCCCATTATACTCTATGTCTGAATCTCTGAATCTCCCCAAATTGATGCCAAATCTTCCGAAGCCAATACCACCAAATCAATTCAGAGAAGTGATCTGAATCTCCAAATTGAATTGCTTGCCTCTGAATTGGCAAAATCTGAATCTGAATTGAATAGTTCTCTATTTGCACATGTCTAGCGCTTAGGGATTATTATGGAACATGAAATACAAACACAAACAATTCAAGTGTCATACTTTATTAGTACGAGTATGATCTTAGCAGTTTCTATATTCAGGGAGAGAAAAACGCTTAGTACAATGATCTCATCCAGTCCCAGATGTTACCTTGCTTCACAGAAAAGATGGCCACTCAGTTCCTGAAGCAAAGGGTGCGTCGTTGGCCAGGAGAATCCAGACAGGTGTTGAAAGCTGGATTAAAAATGAAAATGATGATGATGATGACAATGACACACTTAACTTCCTTGCTCACACTTTTTATGCTTTTGTTTAACTTTACTCCTTTGATGACTCCTTGCTTTCAGATTGGTCTCGCTGCAGTCAGCATATTGCTCATATTTTATCCTGTCAGCATGTTCCTTTGTTCAACAGACCTGTTATGAACACACCTCTTAATTTTGCCTTTTTCCAGTGTCTTACTTTAAGCATTGACCATTGGTTTTCACCTTTCATTAACATATCCAACCATTTCATCCCTCTGTTTCAGCTGGTTAGTGCCAAGTTCAGTTAAGTTAAGCTAGTAACAAAACTGTTACTATGCTGTGTTAGAAAAAAAAAATTCTCACAGTGATAAAAAAGGAAAGAAATATCATGTGAGCATACTCAAGGACATAAGTTGTTTGCAAGAAGCAAGGCCAGCTGATATTGCAAACACCAGCAAAATGAAAAGTTCAGATAACAATACAGAACTACAGAGAGCTATATAGAACTATATAGAACTTTAGGCTGTATATCAAAGAAAAAATAAACAGGTGCAACATTAAAACATAAAATGACAAGCTACCCTAACTCCACTGCCATTTGTCAGTGCAAGGATGCTTATACATGTGATGCTCTGGATGCTTTAATTAGCACATCTCTCAGAACTACACTACTTAAAGTGCCCCGCTGCCTCTCAGAGCTTATCTATAAAGACCCTGGGCATTTAAACACACACATTTGACATTTGTGTGTTCTGGCATACTGGAAATCCAGCATGTTGGAGTACCCTTGATTAATCGAGTCTGCTCCTCATACCAGCTTATGTGCCCGGTGCTGTGTTGCATTTATATAAACAATGAAATGCATGTCAGTGCTGCAAAAAATCAAAAGCATGCTGCACCATTTTCTCAGCATGAATGTGAATTTCACTGTTTATACAAATGCATGCAGAGCAGCACTGGGTGCTTTTAAAAGTGCCCCGTGCTGTGGTGTAAACATATACAACTGCCCCCTGTGATTTTTATACTATCATAGTACTTAGGGTTGGAAGGGACCTAAACAGATTATCAGGTCCAACCCCCTGCCCCGGGCAGTAATGAATGCTGGGGTCATATCACCCTAGTCAAATATCTATCTAGCCTCCCCTTGAAGACCCCCAAGATAGGAGAGAGAGTATCCCCTCACTTGGGAACTCATTTCAGATCCTGGCAGCCCTAACTCTATAATGTCTTCTGACATCCAGCCTGAACCTTCTCTCCAACAATTTGTGGCTTTTATTCCTAGTAACCTGGTGGAATAGAGCCTCCCCCAATTCTCACTCATCCCCCCTGGTGAGTTTGTAAATGGCCATCAGATCACCTCTTAGCCTTCTCTTCTGAAGGCTGAAAAAGTTCAGGTCCTTTAGCCTCTCTTCGTAGGGCCTGCCCCGCTGCCCCGTGACTATGTGAGTGACCCTCCTTTGGACCCTCTCAATGCTAGCCACATCCCTCTTCAAGTATGGCACCCAGAATTGGATGCAGTACTCCAATTGTGGCCTGATCAACACTGCATAGAAGAGAAGGATCACATCCCTGGACCTGCTCGTGATGAATCTGTAGATGTGCGAGAAAGTGTTAGCCTTACTGACTGCTTCCTCGCATTGGTGGCTTATGTCCATCCTGGAGTCAACAATGACTCCAAGATCCCTTTCTACCACTGTGTTGACAAGAAGGGTGTTCCCCAGCCTATAATTGTGTTTCTGTTTCCTTCTCCATAGATGCAGTACCTGGCACCTGTCTGCATTGAATTCCATCCTATTCTCATCTACCCACCTCTGTAATTTGTCTGGATCTAACTTGATTCTGTTCCTCTCCTCTAGTGTGCCCACCTTGGTGTCATCAGTGAATATGGACAGCATGCATTCCACACCCACATCCAGATCACTGATAAAGATATTGAACAGTGCAGGCCCCAGGACCAAACCCTGGGGGACTCCACTGCCCACATCCCTTCAGGTCAAAAATGACCCATCCACCAACACTCTTGCTAGGTGTAATCCTTCTTGGTGATAGCCTTTTGCTTCCACTGTTTGTCCACCTATTTTTTTTTGCTCTCAGGCATCCCTGGATGCCTTTGCTGAGCCATGGGGGCTTCTTAGCACCCTTGCCCCCCTTGGTTCACAATGGGACTGACTCCCTTTGAGCTCATCTCCTTGAGGAAAAAACACCCACCTTGGACTCCCATCTCATTGAGGCTCAAAGGCCCCAATGCCTCATATAACCTTCTTAGTTTACAGAAGTAAGCCCTCCTGAAGTAGAGGACCCCTGTGTTGCTGCTTGTTTTTTACTTAATGCACGTTAAAATAGGCTAGTGCACATTAAGTGTCACTTAGGGCATTTATACACAAGTTCTGGGAGTGGTGGGGAGGTGGACACGTTCATTAGAGCAGCACTAAGAATTGCTGTAATTAAAGTGCCTGCAGTGTCATGTGTATCAGAATTCCCATGCTGAGAAATGGTGGTGGTAGTACTTTAAGTAAAGCTTGAAGAATTGGCTGTAGTTAAAACACCCTTACCACCATTATTTAGCATGGGGACACTGATATATGTGATGCTGAAGTCTACTACAGCCTGGTAATGGTCACGTTCCAGCTGACTCGATTAATCAAACAAAACAAAAAACATCAAAACAGCTTCAAAACAAAATGCGGGCACTCAAAACATTTAAAAAGTTTTGAAACACTTTGAGTTTCCTGATGACGGGAAGCAGGGGAGAGCTAGGACTGCACTCCGAGAGGCTCCACAGAACCATGTAGCTCAGCCTGGAGGGGAACACAGCCTTGGCTCTCCTCACTTCCCACCACTGGGCTGCATTCCACCTTACCCATGGAAATCAACCCAATGGCAGGAGGCAGACCGCAGCCCTAGCTTTCCTTGGCTCCTGCCATTGGGCTGTGATCCATGGGGCTGGTGGAGGCAAATGAAGCAGATCCCCGGCTCTGTCTGCCTCCCACCACCAGGGTCCACTCCAATTGGCTCTTCCAGCCTCACAGAGACCAGCCCAGTAGCAGGAGAAGGGCAGAGCCAGGGCTGTGCTCTGCCTCCCACCACTAGGCTGAGCTCCATTGAGCCTAGTGCTGGGCACAGGCTGTGTCCAGTACCAGTTCCATATGACAGTGGCTGCCTCTGTTATCCAGTGAAGATCCTGGGGCCTGGACCCCCCAGGAGGAGTCTACTGCAGCCCCACAGCCCTCCCAGGGGTTCAGACCCCCAGATCTGTGCCCAGATAACAGGAGGCTAATGCTGCTGCCTGAGGCTAGTGGCAGTATCAGACTTCCCAGGTGCTCGGTGCAGGCTGTGCCCAGCACTGGTCCCAGGCAGCAGCAGCAGCAGCAGCAGCAGCAGCCTTCTGTTATCCGGCACAGATCAGATGCCAGGACCCCCAGGAGGAATCCAGAACAACCCTACAGTCCTCCTAGGGGTGCCAACCTCCAGAGGCAGCTGCTGCCAGCTAGTGTCATGAATTGTGCTTTCAAGACTTTGAGGTGCAGTTTCTGAGAGACCTCTGCTTCATGCCGTCAGAAGGGGCTACCATCCTTGCAACATGCATCCAAATCAGGCAACAAATGACAACATTTCAGGTATTTTCATGATTCCCCATTATAGCCTGTGGACTAAACATTGAAACAAGTCAAAACACCAAAACAGTTTTGGTGAAACAAAATGGG
Organism: Caiman crocodilus; assembly: GCA_030014935.1. Taxonomy (NCBI): domain Eukaryota; kingdom Metazoa; phylum Chordata; order Crocodylia; family Alligatoridae; genus Caiman; species Caiman crocodilus. Next base: position 56,626,031 of record JAGPOW010002742.1, on the reverse strand, counting down.
ACAGTGCTTCAAAACAATGAAATGAACACTGTGCCTTTGAAATAGTGAAATGGACATTAAGACAAAACAGTGGTGTTTCACACAGCCCTAATGCACACCCCTCTCAAAACAGAAATTTCATTCCCCCCCTCCCCTTTAGGCCTTGTTAGCTGGTGCCACCCTATCTCATTTTATGGACCAGTACGTTATATGACCCCAGTTTCTTAGGCTGCCCTTGTTTTTTAGACAATTTATATGCTACTGAAGTCTGAGAAAACTGTGTGTGACAGCCAGGCTTTTAGAAATCAATTAAGCCCAGCTGCCCATCCTGAACCATTTTAATTCATACATATAGCTGATTCTGAAGAACTTGATGTTTTTAGTAGACAGAAGAGGCATAGTGAATTCCACATAAAAATGATACATGCAAGTGACATATTTTTAAACATAGAATACCTTGGGAAGAGTTTGTAACTGATCTGAAGCTGGAGGACCAATATTCCAATTTAGTGGGGTGAGGGGGGTGGGGGGGGAATGTGTTCCTGAAAATAAATTAGATTATAATTGGAGGAAGGTGGAAGAATGGAGCACTTAAAACCTTTTCAGAGTTATTTTTTTCCAGAAATATAAAGGATAAATAATTTCAACAGTGGTTCACTCTGGGTGGGGACATATTCCTGTGGAGCCTGAGACAACACTAACAAAGTATGTTTGGGAAAACCCAGAAATAACTCTTGACAAATCAATTAAACCTTGCCAAGTAAAAGAGGTAACTGAGTCCATACAGAAGATTATTGTGAACAATGCTCAGACTGGATTATATTGAAAATCTAGAATGCTAGAAGGCAAACAAACAAACAAACAAACAAAACAAATGGGGGAGAAGGGAGATTTGAGGTTACAGAACCTGCTATCATTTCATGAAAATGATGCTATGTGAGTTTACAATGGTGAAAATGATTGCAACCAACAGCTGTATCCCATGATATAACAATGCAGACAAGCATACAGAGGAAAAGGTTACATTTAGGGATGGAACCAGGGGGATCCAGTGACATAACTACAGTGACATGGCTACAACCTCTTTGAAACTGGACTGTACTCTGGGCCTTCTGAGGGACTTAAAGAAGTCCCCAAAGCAGAAGAGAAACTTCCCTTCCCTTTTGTGCTCAGAGGCATGTGCCCTCCTTCCCTTTATTCTGTCTCTCAACTGCAGTGTTTGCTTTCCCCATTGTCCCAGGGGTGCAGGGATATTCAGAGCTGTTCCTGCCCACTCCCGATGGGTTGTGCAGAGGTGGGCTCACCTAGGGCAGCAGCAGCAACTTCCCACACCTGATCCTATGGAAGTGACAGATTCACTGTTTTTAAAAGGAACATTCTTCTCTGCTCAGAGACCTGTATTCATATTTTCTGGAATTACTGCCTGCTCACTCACTGTCACCTTTCTTCTAAAGAAGCCATAACTTTAAAAGGCCATGGAGAGGGAAAAGACTGGGAATGAGAAAATTTAGATAGAAGTCAGAGGTATTCCATACCTTTGCATAATATAGAGATTAGAGCTTGGAAAAGGCCACCTGAGACCTGTTTTACAAGTCAGTATGTTTATTTTTTTCAGTATTTTAGTTTTTGTGTTCCTGAATGTACTCTTATAATGCAGTTGAGTAGCCCAGTGCTGGATTACTTATCCTTGGAACAAAAGAGGAACCAGGATATGAGTTATGTCTTTTAGGATATAATTCTCCCCTTGGCCTTTTTCAGACACAACATTGGCAGACACTGCCCCTTATGCAGGGAAGATTGGCAAATCACAATCTGGCCTTAAATCTGAACCTGTTACTCATCTTTAGTTATGATGCAGCAGTATAAATATACCATAACATAAAACCTCTCCCAGGTGACTCATCTCAAAATGTGTTTATCTGTTTTTAAAAATCACTGCAGAGAAACCAAATAATTTTCCCTAAATAATTGAATATGTTGCATAAATAGAGGTAAAATAATTATTTTTAGACAGGAAAAAGAATAAGGAAAGCATGTGTTGTCCTAATACTGTATAAAAGGATAAGTTTACATTATCCATGTGAGATGGTTTCTCAGAACAATAGATGTCCTATTCAATGTATATTCAATCTTGCATGGGTTGCCATGGTAAATATTCTAATTACTAAAATACCAGAGCATGAGTAAAAAGAAATCATTTGAACCATTTTCCCAAGTTTATTTGCTTATTAGTAAATAAGCACATGAATGCTTTTTCTTGGAATGGAACCATTTTCATTATTAGACTCCCTGAGCTGCTAAGGAAAGTCAGTTTCTCACCCTGACACAAAACAAAACAGGAAGAATGTATTAAATAAAAAAGGTGGTAGCATTTTCATAACTGACACTAACATTGGGTCAGTTTTTCCTGTTGTTTACTTGGACAGTCTCTGTATAATAGAAAGCAGAGCAACTTGCTTCCAAGAAATTGTTCCAGTAGTTGTCATGGAAACAATAAAACAGGAAGGACATCTCTGGGACTGACCTATAGCTTTTCTGGATGGGAGAGAATTTTAATGAGATACTTGATTCTGATGGTCAACTCATTCCTTGACAAGCATAATCTACCAGCTACATGCATAAGCTGCCTGCATAACCATTTGAACTTAGTGACTTCAGAAACTACTACACAATATTCAGTGTTCTTTTTTAAAGTAAGTTAATCAAGAAGCTATCAAGAAAATTGTCTCTGCCATGAAGTAGACATTATCAGATGTCATCTTCCACTTCCCTGGATGTTTTTCAGTCAGGTCTCATTTTTAATGAGAACAATAGTGTTAGAAAAGTGTTACCACTTAAATGACCATGAGTGCCACATGGATCTCCTACCAAAGCTCATAAACCTATGCACAGATGCTCTGAATGAAAGAGTCAGTTCCAAGGGTACAATTTTTTCCTAAATTAAAACCAATATCACAGCTGGATGTCCACATAAACCATAAGAGGTAAATTAAGAATAGACATGAACTTTCTTTTAAAATTAAAGTGAACCTAATTTCAGTAAGAGGAAGTTTAACAACTTTTAAAATACATTATTCTTAAGGAGGATATCTTCTCATCATTTTTATTCTGCCACCAACACCCACAAACTTTCATTTTGTGATTCTAGGTGGGACAGAGATCAGAAACTCAAAAGTGTCATGAGAAAGACAAGCCTTGTATTTCTTAGACCACTTAGAGCACCAATGAAAGAAGAAAATGCTTGAAAATTTATGAGAAAAGGTCATATATTTCCCAAAATGTTAGTCACATAATTAGATACAGAAGTCAGGAAATTATGCTTCAGGACCTATACTTCCATTTCTATGTGCATGTGTATGTGTGAGTACTCCCATAAATGGAAGTACATTAAAAATATTAAAAGATAACATTAACAAGCTTCATTTCACAGGGGACTGTCTTTACATCCAGGCTAGGAAGCTTTGCTGCTGATAGGCTTTCAAAATTTCCTGTAAATGGAAGCACATAACAGATACATTATTATATAATGTAATATATATAATATACATTATTATATATAATGTGCTTCCATTTATGGAAAACTTTGCAATAGGGCTGTGCTAAACAGCACCATTTTGATTCAACTTTAATTTCAATGATTTGATAGAACAGTGTATCATTTTGAGTTTTGTTTCACTTTGAAAGCAATGTTCCATTTTGTTTCACCAAAACTGTTTTACTATTTCAGTGCTGTTTTAATGTTTCACTCAAAGGGTAATATGGGGAAAGATAAAATGGAGTTGGCAGGCAGATCAGGGGCTTGCCCACAGCCCCAAGAGGACTATGAGGACTGTGCCGGAGTCTTCCCAGGGGTGTGAGCTCCCAATCTGTCTGCCAGATGGGAGAAAAGATCAAGGGAGGTGATGCTTCCCCTCTATGAGGAACAGATCGGGAGAGGTGATGTTCCCCCTCTATGTGGCATTGGTCAGGCTGCAATTGGAGTACCATGTCCAGTTTTGGGCATCACACTTCAAGAGGGACACAGAGAATCTGGAGAGGGTTCAGAGGAGGGCAACTCACATGATTCATGGCCACCATGAAAGACCCTATGAGGGAAGGTTAAGTTATCTGGATCTCTTCAGCCTTCTCAACAGACGTCTAAGGGGAGACCTGGTAGCCACCTATAAGTTTATCAATGGAGGACAACAGGGAATTGGAGATGAACTATTTTCCAGAGCATCCCTAGGAGTAACCGAGGAGTAATGGGTGCAAACTAGTGGAGAGTAGATTCAGGTTAGACATTAGGAAGACATTTTTTACAGTAAGGGCAGCCAGAATCTGGAATGGGCTAACAAGAGAGCTGGTACTATCACATAACTTGGAGGTCTTCAAGAGAAGGCTTGACCGTGGCTGGGGTCATCTCACCTCAGTTCTCTTTCCTGCCAAGGGCAGGGGGGTCAGACATGATGATCCTTTGTGGTCCCTTCTGACTCTACAATCTATGAATCTATGAAGCTAGGTGCTACTGCCTGGGACTGGCACCAGAGAGATCGGTGCTGGCAGCAGTCCTAGGTGGCAGCACCCAGCTCCTCTCATCTGGGAAGCAGATTAGGGGCTCATCTTAAGCCCCGGGAGGGCGATGGGAGCTGTTCTGGAGTTATCCCAGGGGTGCAGGCACCCAATCTGCTTGCCAGATGACAGACTGGCACTGGGCACAGCCTGCACCCAACACTAGGAAGACTGGTGCTGCCACTGACCCCAGGTGGCAGCACCTGGCTCCTGTCATACAGCAGGCAAATCAGGGGCCACATCCCACAGGAGGACTCCAAAACAGCCCCCACAGTCCTCCTGGGTGTACTGGTGTCCCCCTGATCTACCTGCCAGATGACAGGAGCTGGGTGCTGGCTCAAGCCAGCTCCGTTAAGGGCCAGTGCAGATCAGCTCCTGTGGGGACCCTCCCCCACCCTAGGATCACCAGCGCTGGTTTGAGCAGGGTGCGGGGCCTAGGGAAGATCAGCTCATGTGGAGAACCTCCCCTGCCCTGGGATTGGGGCAGTGGGCCCTCATATAACCTGATTTGCCCTGGCCCCATACTGGAGCTCACTTGAGGTAGGTGTTGAGCCCAGGGCTGATCAGCTCTTGCAGGAACCCTCCCCCACATGGTAGGTCCCCACACGAGCTGATCTGCCTCAGCCCTGGCCCCGGCCATAGCCCCAGCCTTGGCCCTGGCCCTGGCCCCATACTGGAGCCATCTTGACGATGGTGTGGGGGCCCAGGGCAGATCAGCTTGTGCGTAGCCCTGATCTGCCTGCCAGATGACAGGATGTGGGTCCTGCCACCTGGGACTGGGACTGAAGCCAGTAAGACTGACTTCTAAACTCAAAACGTTTTGAAACTTGAAACATTTTGTGTTCCCTTTTTTGTTTTGAAGCTGTTTTGAAAGTTTTTGTTTCATTTTGATTTCACTGTTTCAAGCTTGAAATGCATTGAAACAGCTTCAAAATGAAATGCCGGACGAAATTTCACAAAGCCTACTTTGCAAGCCTTTTTTCTATTGAGTCTGCAGATGGCCTGAAAGATATATGTCTTCAAGAATGGAGAAAAGCCTATGTTGACACTGAGACCTAACAATGGTGATACAATTGTCAACACTGAACCAGTGAACTGAATATAAACTTGTTATCTCTGGAGACAGTGGTAGATATTAGAGTGGATATTAGAGTGGCAGATATTAAACAAGTTGCCTTTGTTCTCCCTCACCAATCAAGTTACTGTTACTCAAAAAGTGGATGGTAAAAAGAGATTTCCCCAGGCCAAAGCTAAAACCTAAGCTTTATGCTTATTCTTCACTGGATCCAAAAATCTCCACCATTCTTTCAACAGCTTCTACAATCACCAATATGAAACTTTGTGACATTTGAAAAATGAAAAATCAGGGGCGCTGTACATTTTAAAAGAATAAAGATTTTTATTGAATTAAAATCTGAATTCATCAAAAGAATAAATTATTGATGACATGCTTGCATTTTGTAAATAAATAAATAAAACCCTCACTTTTTCACTGCTACTTGAAATTTATTTAAAGTTGATGCAGAAAATTTCACATGGAAGAGAATTCAATAGTAATGCCACAGAAATCAGGCACCCTTGGCACACAGTAGTGGTCCACCATGTGTCAAGTACGCAAAGCCCTGCTTGTAAAGATTATGAGATACTCAGTATTGTCTCAGTTGTGATATTAATATTTAAACACTATCATATTTTGCATACCTTCCTCCCTTTCATGTGGATTATGAAAATGGCATAGTGGAAAGAAAAGACCTGTCAGAAGGATTTTGAAGAGACCTTATTGATGCAGAATTAAAGAGATAGAATGGAAAACTAATTAGGTAGCTGTAAAATTTTCAGGAAAAATGATTTTAAGGGGATATTTTTATAAAGCACAGTTTGAATGACTGGAGAGGTGGTGTGCCAGGATTGGGTCATTAAACTTTAGCATGAGGATCAGAGGCTGCCCTTTGTTAAGTGAACATATGTAGACATCTTGCTAATCCATTTAGCCTCTAGTTAATAACTTGGAGTATAAAATAACTGTTAACTGGACTTCTGCCAAAACAGTTTGGGGAAACCTGGCTGTTCCCCAACTATCATAGGATAGGTTGCATTTAATCAACACTTCTGATCATTGTCTAAGCAAGAGAAAGACTGCATAAAAGCTTTAGTAAAGTCTGAAACTCTGAATTGTCTTATGGCCAGACATCTGCAGAAAGACAGACCTGTAAACAATAACAGATCATCAGTATTAAAAAACAAACTCTTTAGAAAGGAGAGATGAACTGCTTAAACCATTTTTGGCTCATGGAAGCGTATGCAACTTCCCTCCATTTTATGCTTCCTCTATGGAAAGGAAGTAAGAACACAATATGCATTTGAATATTAGGAATGTGAATCCTGAGGGCTGTTTACTCGCACTCATTGAGGACACAACTCCTTCCCCTGAGTTTCTTTGCAGTGATTGATTTCTTTGGGGAATTTGTAGACCACAATGCTTAGCTGAGCTGCTGCTGCTGCTGTGGCTCCAGCTGTTTTCACTTGTACTGATGCTGCTTCCAACTATGTTTTTATTATTGTATGTTATGTCCCTTCCTCTTTGCTTGGTGATTTCACATATTTTACCAGGCATGAGGGAACTGAATGGAATCTCTTGAGAGTCACATAGAGGCAGGCGAGCAGCACTTCTGAGTTGGCAGATGAGGACCTGAAAACTTCAATGTTGCTGGTGAGAGTTGATTAGAGGGTCTCTCAAATAAGCTCAAATTGTTATATATCCACAGGACACCGAGAGGTCAAATGAAGCTTTTAGCTAAATTGAGAATTGCACTGAGTTGCCCAAATCATTCCAAGTACCAACAGATTTTGCCTGGTATGAACAGTCGGTCATGCTGCATATGGGAAGACAGTAACTTAGTTTATGCCACAGGAAATAAAATATATACACTATCTGAAAATGTATGCATAATTGTAACAATGTAGAAGATTAGAAGACCCTATTTTTAATACAGTCTTAATACCTGTCTATCTAAATATTTATCTAGTCTTTTGTTCTCATGGCAGAACTACTGTAAACAAGCACATCTGAATTTATATGTCAGGGTTACTTCTTCATTTTTGTCCTCTTAAAGTCAATATAACGTAGCTGAAAGATGTTAGCAGCCAAGGAGGCAGATAAATCTCTGTTTGCTCACAGAACAGAGGCAGAACATGCAGAGGAGGTATATTTTCCCTTGTGCCATTCTATTAACATGCCACACTAACCACTGGTCCTGAGGAACCACTTTTAAAGCTGAGAGAGTAAATCAGAATTACCATTCATTTCACCACGTTTCAGTTGAACTTGCCAACAAGTATGCTGTATTTAGAATCAAAGGGTTTATGAACACAAGACATTTTACTCAAGATTAGAGCTAATTACTGCACAGTAAGCATTACTGTCTACATATGCAAATACTTACTGAATGGCAATTGGCTCTAATTGCAAATAAATTTGCTACCTGCGAATGGAAGTAGAAAATAAACTCTTGATTAGTTACTGCACAGGAATGCACATGTAGATGCTTGACTGGGAGCACATCTTTTCCTAGTTAGCCAGACAGCAGGAGCTGAAAGATTGCTCCCTGCCCCCAGAAACTGCCTGCTGCTGGGGCAAGCTCTGCCACTGGATCCCAGGCAATGACAAATATTCCCCTGCCACAGTAGCAGTCAGCTTTGAGTTCCCACTTTAGAATCATGATTGCTGGGCTGGGAGATCCTTATTTCCCAGCTTGATCTCCACATTCATGGGGCCTGGGCTGGGAGATCTGTATCTCCCAGCCTGAGCTCCACAGTTGCAGGGCCTGGGCTGGGAGATCCTTCTCCTCCAGTTCCAGTTCATGAAACCAGGTTGTGGAGCAGATAATGATCCTCCCACAAGTCAGTGCTGGGAGGAGGCTGTTGGGAGGAGTCCTGGGGGGGAGATGCAGTTGGGAATCCTGAGGGGCAGCAGGCAGGGGGGGAAGGTGGGGAACTTGGAAGGCGGGGGGGCAGTGGATTCCTACCTTTTAATCTTCCAGGTCTCTGCTGGCCTGAAGTGTGACTGCTCCAAACTTGATCTAGCACTAACACTGATCAACAGTTGTGTGACTCACAATGTACAGTGTAACAAGGCCCATACAGGGAGTGAGAAATGGATGATACAGATTTAAAAATGAGAAGCTAAAATTGGGAGTACCCATGAAACATTGACACAAAATGAATGTGCAATGTGGGAAAATTTTCTTAGACTCCTTTCTCACAAAATCGTGTCACAGAATAACAGAAGTTAGAGACAGAACATACCTATTTAGTAACCTAGTTCATCCTCCTGCCAGTGAAGACTTTTCTTTACAGAAAGATCATAATGGTCTCTTTTGACCTTCTAATTAAAATCTGTGTGCCCTTGTACACATACTCAACAATTAGTCACTAAAAAGGTTCTTGGTTTAATTTTTCTTTTTAGATAGCTAGATAAGTAATGTGGACATGATTCACCATGTAAGGGCTTATTATGCTATGACTAGTAAAAAATGTTAGGAGGGCACATCAGAACAATTTTAGCTTCATGCCCTTTCAGTCCTATCTTACTGTCAGGTGGCACCTTAGGACAAGAAATGCTAAGCTGCAGCACTTCTTCTACTCTCTTTCCCTGGGTGCAAGTTGCATAGGGTGCTTGGGGGCCGGAGGTGCAAAATTTTTCCTTGAAAAGTTATCCCAAAGTGTACAGAAGGACAGGGTGCTCAGGTACTTTCTTTTTGGTGCCAAACTTTTCTGGGCAAAGCCCCACAAGGATTCCCAAATGCACACAAACATCTCCCAAGGCTGGGTGAAGGGGGGAAACCTTCAGGCAGCACACTGTTTCCACTTCCGGCTACCTGCAAGTGTTCTCAAAGCATTGCCTTTCTGTTGGCTATTGGGTCCCAAAGGGTTTCACCCCCTGCCCCAACCTGACACCCTCACTTTTCCCTGGTTGCAAGTTGCATGGGGTGCTCAGGTGCTTTTTTTTGGCATCAAAATTTTCTCTTCAAAGGCCCACATTTTTTGCTGCATTTTTTTCATGTGTTTGCCAAGCTGCTGCTACACTTTCTGTTTTGTTTTTGTTTTTTTTTACACTAGAACAAGGCAGTTGTGTGTGTATGTATGTGTGGGGGGGCAGTGTGTGGCCCCTTGAGTGCTTATAAATTCATGGATCAGTGACTGACTGGGGGGAGTGTGTTGTGGATTTCTGAGGTGGATGAGAGTTGGCAACACACCAGAGGCACAAGGACTCAGCTCTGTGCAGTGCTTGCTTCTGCATGGCACAGTAACTTTTCAATAAGAGTTCAGCCTGTTGCTTGCTGCTCATGTCAGGTGCAATATTGCTTTTCAGGGCAGGATGAGGCAGCTTTTTGCAGCACTTGAAAGTAGACTCCCTGACCTGTTCCAATCAAACGGGATGTTTATGCATAGGTAAGTGAGAGCAAACACTTGGCTGTGCCCTGAGGGAGGGCAGCTTGCATGATTTACTTTATCTTTTATGTAAATAGTGTTTAGTTATTTAAATGAAGTTGCTAAGTATCCAATAGCATCCTGTAGTAGCAGGGCAAGGTGGTGGGGGAACCTCACTACCTTTCCTTGCTTCTCAGCTGCCTTTCTCCACCTCCCCTTGCCCCCGACCCACTTGCCTACAGAAGGGCTACCCCCATTTCAGGGCGGAATGACTGCATGGTGGTTTTACAATACAAATTCTCATGCTTTTAACTTCTTCCTCTCTCTTATTTGTAGTTCCCAAAAGCTATGCTTTATAATATGCTATTACCATCAGGCACAGCAGGCAGAAGAAAAGAACACAAGCCTGGGAAAGTTACCTGATGTCACTTCTGTCTCCAGAAAAAAGGATGGCAATGTCACTGCCAGGTGCCTATTCAATACTCTTAATATCCTTTTAGATTCCAAAAAAAGCCTATGAGAATTCATCATTAGCCTCTCTCTGCCTCGCTGTAGACAAATCTTCATATTGTGTGAATACATGAGCATCTAAACTTACAATTTAAATAATCCTTCATGATTTAAAAATTAATATTTGTGTTTCATATATGAATGTGCCATTATTTATCAATGAATAACTTTTTTCTCCCTTTTTTTGCCCAACTTCCTGCCTTCCCTCCTTCCTTCTGCTTGTCGTACTGATGTTATGTGTGCCAGTCTTCAGTGCAGTGTGCAAGATTTAAAAATGTTAAAAACTTAAAAATGGTCAAGCTATTCCAAACAGCTACTTACTGAAATATGCTTCATTTGCTCATTTCAAGGATCATATATGTTTGCTTTTTTCGGGTAGCCCAGGTAATTATCCCAAGTAATTATGCTTTCCCCATGGCTGGTGGCTCCATCTCAGCATCCCTGGTTGGTGCTGGCCTTCATGCCTCCTCTCACTCTTGCTGTAGTGCAGCTTCATTCCCATTCTAGTCTGTTTCCCTAGGTGCTTTCCTCATGGGTGGGGGCTCCCACTCAGTACTCTTGTTTAGTGCTGTCTGATGTGCTTTCTCCTCTCACTACTGCTACAGTGCAGTTATTCCAACAACTTGAAACAACTTCCACAGTCCCTCCAAGCCTCTTAACCACTTGACTACCAGGTATTGATTTATTCTAACACACACACACGCACGCGCGCGCAAACATACATGCTATTATTGTTTTAAAAATGTTCCCTGTTCAGATTGTCACTCTGGGCCCATGCCTGATTTGGCTCTATTCCAACAGAAAGGTCAACTTGTGGGCTACATGTGCTACCCCTCCCTCCCTCTTGCCTATGCTTCAGCACTTGTAGACTCACAGCATCCCATCTTGTGCATTATCTCTCTCTCTCTGTATTCCCAATAGCAACAGTGCTGAACTATAATATCTATCTGTTCTCCAGAGTGCATTCTCCATGGCAGGGGGCTCCCTCTCAGCACTCCTGGTTGGTGTTGGCCTATATGCTCTCTGCTCTCACTACTGCTACAGTCTCATTTTTTCAACAAGTCTCTCCATCTTGCCTATGCTTCACTATTTAGACCAATGACATCCCAGCTTGTACACTTGTGGGCATGCACACACACATGCAAACACACGCACGCGCGCACACACACACACACATGCCTTCTTGTACTGCAAGAAACTCTTTCCTCAGGTCTGAAACCTGATAAATCTCTGCCAGGAAAAGACTTCACTCCTCATTTCCTCTTCCTCCAGCTGCAGACACACATATACACACACACGGAGCCCCCGGCTTTGTGCTGCTGAAAAAATGGGTGCTAAATATGTTCAGTTCTTTCACTGCACAGAGCAGCTTTCTTTTTGTTTTTTGAGTAAAATAAAAAAAAGCATTTTCTCTAAAATGACTGTTTGGGCAGTGGTTATCAAGGATCATCAAGATTGCTTGGTTTCTGGGGATCCACTTGCCCAGGATATCTGCCCCTAAAGCAGTGTTGGTGGGCCACGATCAGCCCACTCCAACTTCTCCTCCCCCCCCTGCAATCAACACAAATAGCCAGGATGACCTATCACCCCCACAGAGGTAAAGAAAGAAAAAACTGCACAGGCACAATGAATTTCCCCCTCCCCCGCCTCAGACACCACATACACAGTGGCCACAATTGATAGACTGCGCTGCCAGGGAATGGAGTGGTGGTTAGAAGGCTATTGTCAAATCAATTTGTCTATTTGCATGTGAATCCTATTACAGTTTGCAGTTGTATTTCCAAGTCAGTTTTAGACCTGCTTGTCTTCTTAAGTCACCTACCACCACAAACCCATGCCCTTTGCCACCTACCAAAGCACCTCTTCCCCTCCATCTTGCATTCCATACAGAGACCTCCCTGAGATCCTGTTATGAACCTATTATACAAGACAACTTTTTGTAAGATGGACTTTATTCAATGAGAAATTAATATAAAATGTAACATTAATGATAAAAAGGATCAATCCACACAATTACAGAGCACATCTCCTTGCAGAGTGGCACCTATGGGTGCTACCAGACAATTTCTTATCACAGCACCCCTCCCACTATTTGCTTGTATCTCTAGCCCCCAATGCTCAACTGCTTCTCTGCTAGTGAAGATCATGGCTTATGTCAATTCTCTTAACTGATCTCTCCAAGCATCACTGAAGACCTTGCCTGTGGTTTCACAGATATTATGCAGGACATATGCTGCCACTACATAATGGGTATTGTTATCAGCATCAACTTGTAGCCTATAGTTAAGTGATCTCCAATGGTTTTTCAAGAGACCAAATCCACACTATACACTCATGTGGCAGTTGCTTAGCTGCTTGTTGAACAGCTATTTCTGTAGGTCACTCACTTGCCCCACATATGGCTTCATGAGCAAGGGAAGGATTGGATAGGCTGCATCAGCTAGTACAGGGGGACAGGGAGCACTGAAACAGCCCAGATGACAACCTCCTCCAGTCCTGGGGCATATTGGCCTTTGTCCATCATCTCAGGCAGCAGCAAGTTATGAAACACATGAGCACCATGTTCATTTCCTGCCTATCCCATATAAATGTCTAAATCTGCCTCTGTGATCCATGATGGCTTGCAGAATCACAGACTGAAACCCCTTTCTGTTTATGAAAGAACAGTTGTCCTGGGACTGGTTTAGGATGGCAATGTGCATGCTATCAAGTACTCCCATGCAATTAGTGAAGCCCATTTTGTAGTATTCTTCCAGCACCTCATGGGGGTTAATTAAGCATATGAATTTGTTTGATGCCAGGTCCTGTAGCAGTTGCCAAACCACACTGATGGCCCTCCCAGCAGTGCAGGAAGCCACACTGAACTGATTTGCAATGTGGCACAGGTTTTTTTGGAGTGAACAGTTTCATAATGGCCATGGCAATGCACTTCTCTGAGCAGATGGGCTTCTACACAACAGTCCTATGATGCTGCATGTGTGGGTTCAGCAAAGTAACAATGTGGAAGAACATCTCTTTGCACGTTCTGAATGTTTCCAGCCACTGGTCATCATTCCACGTTGACATGGCTATTCTTTCCCACCAATCTGAGCTGCTTTTTTGTGCCTATATCTCACAAAGCTTGCCCTGAATGTATGGCCAGGAAGTAGCTATAGTCTTTGGCAACCATGATTTCTGCTTGTTGCAATGCAACAGCAGATTCCCCACTTCAAATAACAGCATCCTCCTCATGGCAAATCTGTGAAGTTGGCTCTTCATGAGTTTTAAAATACGAGACTAGAGGTACATCTAATTGCTGAATCCCATCAGTAGATCCATACATCCGTGATGTGATGTGATCTTTGACAGCCTTCAAGATTAACCTCTGCTTTCTTCTTAGTCCCTCAAGATGTGAGGAAAACATTGTTTTTAGCAATATTTTGGCCAGTGGAGTCACCTCTGTCTCAAATGTCTACAAAAAGTCACTCTTCTAGATTAGCATGAAACCACTTCTGTCATTTACATGCCAATATCTACTAAAACAATGTGCTCCCTGAAACTGATGATTGCCTGTATTTCTTGAAATGAGCTGAGATGTTACCACATACCAAAAATGGTAGCCTGTGTGCTTGAACACTCTTGAACAAACCATAGATGTCCAATATATGAAAGAGATCTTCTGGACTACCACCCCCATTCCTTCCTCCCCTTCCCTCCCCACCCCCCCCCATACACACTGTAAGAGTGAACCCTGGAGCCCTGATCACCTTTGTGGCCAATGCTTAGAAAACTTTTATTTTGGTCCACATATATAAAGTAAATGAGTGTTATTGAGTCGTTTGAACAGTTTCATGGTTTCTTGTCTCAAGTGTTCACCAAACATTTTCAAGAATTTCCAGCACAACAGTAGTGTGAGTATGAGTCTGAATGCCATGGACTAGACTATCAAAAGTGAAGAATTGCTTCAAATGTCTGGAGATTGGAAAAAATCACACTTCTTTTATGCCTCTCTTGACAACAGTTTCACAAATCCCAGAAGGTCCCAGAACACATCCTAACAGCAGGCACAAGCTGTAGTGCATATCATCTGCTCTGTTTTATATTTTGTTGGCCATGAAGAGGAGCAATAAAAGTCAAATTTTGGAAGAAGTGATGGATCCTTCAGAAGGGTGGGAACGAAACTGGACTTATGCACAAGATCAGGCACTGATTGACATTTGGAGTGAAGGGAACGTCATGACACAAATGGGAAGCCACAGGAATAAACCTGTTATGCCTCTATTTCTGAACAGTTAAAGCAAATTGGCATCAAACACAACTGGGAACAGAGTTGAAGTAAGAGGAAGGCCTTAAAGTTTGCCTTCCATTGTGTAAAGGACAATTATTCTCGATCCACTGCCTCACATAGAACAAATCCATTTTACGACAAGCTGTCTACCGTCCTTAAAAAAGATGCTTCAGAGGCGTATATGACTGAGTTTAGGACAAGAAGTGTGCAACACAAGGAACCAGAAACTCCCCAGCAGCAAAGTATTTGTCAAGCCACAGATACTTTGCAAATTCCATACAAACATCCTACTGTTCAAGACCAGAATCAGTCACAGACCAATACCCTCACTTGGGACTGCTCAAAGGACCTCTTTGGCATGCAGAGAGAAATGAGCTCCTCCTGTACTCCAGTGAACCCATGAATTTTGGTACCAGACACCCAGGAGGCTCAACAGATGCTCAAAAGAAAGACGTCTCCAGTTCATGATGAGGAAGAGGCCAATGACTCAACTTTCCATGTCTCGCAGGACTCATCAGGCTCCAAATGAAGTATTGTGTCAGGGAGGCAATGACAGAGTCCTGAGATGGAGACTCCACTCTCATCCTGAAGGGTGACTTGTAAGGAACAGTACCATAATTAGTAGTATTCTGGATTTTCAATTTTACAGATTTACACTCATAAATTGGGGTGGGGGGCAGAGAGAGAACACAGTGCTGCTCCCTGTGGTGGATGTTGCACCCAGGCACTCTGCACATGCCCATGGGGCTGTAACCACTTCCACAGGGAGCAGAGCTACAGGGTCTCACACCCAGTGTGGCTACTACAGCAAGGGCTGGCTGCTGCAGCCAACTGTGGAGGTAGCTGGTTTTTGGTACAGGGCAGGCACGTGGCTGGGGGCAGTGCAGATCTTGTTTCAATGTGCACCCCAGGAAGCAGGGTGCATGCTGTGGTGCTAGGACAAATATTTTTGTAGTACAGCCTTAAGAAGATGGTTAGGTAAGAGATAGTAAGTTATCAGTGGTAATTCTTGAAGTAGCAGTCCTGTTAAAATAATTTAAGAATGACACACTGTTCTTTACAAATGTTCAGGAACTGATGAGAGCTTTATTTTTGTCTGTGGACAGGTAAACCTTCATCTTCATCTTCATGAGCAGCTGTTAAGACAACATCAGTGTAATTATTGAAAAAATCAACAAGGATCTAAGGAAAGTATTCTTCATCTACTGACAGACACATCTGAAAGCATGGCTACGTCCAGTGCAGAAATTACATCTGAATTAAAAGACATGTTTGATGTCTTAAAGCATAGTGAGCAAGCCAATGTGGAGGTTATGAAATGCACTAGTAATGATGGTTGCACTAGTACAATGGTTTAAGGAATTAAATCAGAAAGTTGATCACATTTTGAAGGGGGATCAAAGGTTCAGACAGGAGTTTGTAACAGAGTTTCAAGAATGCCCATGCACTGGGAGCAGCATTGAGACTAGCCCACCCCAACAAAACTCTCCAATCTATTGCAAAGGAGATCTGTGCCTCTTGTAGGCACAAGTACAGTGCCCCAAGGCACTACAGGGATGATGATGAGGAGGAGGAGGGGGGTGCTGATGTGACCCAGGGAGGGTGCAGAAGGGGGCATCTCATGGGAGAGCAGGTTCTTATGACTAGATTTTTTTTTTTTTATGACACCCTGGGATTGGTGTGCTTCTCCCTCCCTCATGCGCTGCTAACCCAGTATTCACAAAGCAGATTGCACTTAAATGTACCGAAGGCTGTGTGGGGCCGATGTGAACCAGGTTAGATTCAAAATCTATATTTCTCTTTTCTTTCTACCTACTTTAGGATTTTTTTTCATAATCTCTGATAGAAATAAAGTATCACAAAAATGACTTTGAAAATTGTTTTGTATTTTTATTTTTCAGACAAGAGGCTGGGTGATGATTTTTTGTAATGCTGAGTGGGGTGATGCAGGGAGGCACCCGATAATATAAATTCCAAAGCTGGTGACAGCCAGCTTGGGGCGAGCAGGAACAAGACTAGTGTCTTGTTGCTCAGGGAACTTATCAAGTAGTTCACCAACCATTAGGCCTTTATAAAGGCATTGGGGGAAACACCATACATAATGTAGCATAAATTACATATGAGTCACAGCAGGAAGACAGACAGCTGCAAGATGCCTTTGAGCTGTGCAGTGTGCCAACCTTCTTATCAGGCATAGGCAGCCATTTGGGGTACTTCCCTATGCACTTCATGAGTAATATGGATAATCCACCCCCCTCCCCAAATTGTAGTGCCCACTGCTTTGTCCATGCTGTAGCAAAACCACCTTTCCTGCATGGGACCAGTGGGAATGCCAGTGGAAATGCTAAGGACACCCGTGCTTCAGGGACAAAGGAAAGTCCAGGATAGTGTTAAGTTGGTGGATGGTGGGATAGCTTGCAAAATGATAGAAATCTGGAATTGAATTTTTGGAATGGGGTAACGGCTCAATGTCATGTCCCATGACAGCTCTTTGAAAGCATGACAGCAGAGATGCAGCAACACAGACAGAGGAGGAATAGTATCAATGGGGATACAGATACATTACTTTGTGTGGTAGGAAAGACTTACACTGACTGGGTGAAGAGGGGAGCCAGAGGATCACTGCGCTGGAACAAAAACACACTGCACTGGAACAAAAGTGAAAGTGAAACCATGGTGGGATAAGATGCCTTGTTCAAAGAAAGAAAAGGAAAAAAGAACAGTGGAGCCAGGAGGAGCCAGGGTTGGCTCCTGTGTTGGCATGAGCATGCTTTATGGCTGCATGCCAGTGCTGATTTGCTGGCCCACACCCTGACTGGGATAAAAGGCCCAGCAGAAGAGCAACTCAGGGGGCTGGAATTGAGTTCCCTGATGGTCCCAGAGTGGCCTTAGTATGGAGCCCCACTGAAGGGACATGATGGCTGTCCCAGGAAGGAGCTTTCCCACACAAGGCTCAGTGACTCACTGGAAGAAGCACCTTGGACATCGGACATCTCCAGCTGAGATTGGACCCAGATGGGACCTGAAGGGACAAGAAGAGATCGACGTCTAAGGCACAACAATTGTAGAGACAAGAGAGAGGCACCAGGGAGCAAGGTAACCTGGGTTCAGGAAGCTTCTTAGGTGGGACCAAGTACAGTTGGGAAAAACTCAGATGAAGTAACATCCGAATCCGACCAACATAAATTCAGACGACTGGAACACCAGGGTGTATACTGCTGTACGAACTTTAACAATCTGGAAGCAACATCTTTGGTTGTCGTTAGGCAGAGTGTAGGGGAGGCAGAGCCCCAAGTATGAAATACAGTTGGGAAGATTGAAGGAAAGTACCAGGAAGGGCAGGACAAACCATCTTCCTCCCAATTGGAATAATTCATTTCAGTAAGATGTGGCAGATGAGACCCCCTGGGGAACCTTCCAAGATCTAACCCAATAACAAACTTGTCTCTTCCTTAAGCAATGGTGAAACCAGAAATAGCCCTATGGACACAATACATGGGTGAACAGCACAGGAGAATACACTTAAGTATGCATATAATGGAAATAATTGTTAAATACTGTTATGGCCTGTTGTAAGAAAGTCCAAGTACTTTGATTCTCATATTATAGCAGATAGAGATACTACTCATTGTACAATACACATTTATGTATTTATTTATTTTGGCAGAAGTGAAACCTGGCAGAGGAGTATGCTAAGGGAGGAAGAAGATGAGTCTTCTTTTTCTTTCAGCAACATGCCCAAGTTTTTTTTGTGACTACTGTGATACATACCTCAGCCATGACTCCCCTTCAGTAAGAAAGACCAACTGCCGTGGCCATAAACACAATGAGAATCTGAAATATTACTATAAAAATGGATGGAAAAAATCTCAAAGCCTGATTGATAAAATAACCATTCCATTTCAGCAAGGCAAACTCACACCTACTCCATTCTCAGCTCCACCTCCAGCAGGAGGCATGATACCACCTCCTCCCAGTATCCCTGGCCCTCCACAACCTGGCATGATGCCAGCTCCCCATATGGGTGCACCTCTAATGATACCAATGATGGGCCCATCTCCACCAGGAATGATGCCAGTTGGACCTGCTTCAGGAATGAGGCCACCTATAGAAGGACACATGCCAATGATGCCAGGCCCACCAATGTTGAAACCTCCATCCAGACCCATGATGGTGCCAACCAGGCAAGGAATGACCTGTCCTGACAAATAAAGGTAGAAGCTGAGCTTCTTTTTCCCCTTTTTATTTCTGATTGTTTATGTTCTTCCTACAGTGCTACCTACAACTCTAGGATTTTGCATTAAAACAGTGGGCTAAAAAGACCTGCCACCTCTTCAGTTTGCAAAAGGCCTGATAGGAGCACGTAGATCAGAACTCATTCATTGTAACTGTTTTTCTCCATTTGAAATGTAACAATAAAAAGTTCATGATGGTTTAGGTATTTCTTGCTTGCTTTTCGCTTGCTTGCTTTCTTTCAAGATAGCCACCAACAGGTGAAGCCCTTCTGAGCTCCTCCAGCTCTGGTTCCGTCTGTGTCCCCCCCTTCCCCCACACTCCCTGGCCCACCCTGTTCCTGCCTCCTCCCACAAACCTTGCCTCTCCTCAGCCTGCACTTGGGGACCCCCTCTCTGCCCCTTTTCCCTGCTTTCTGAGCTGTCCCCCACTGTGCTCTGCCATCCTCACTTGCCTCCGCCCCTCCCCCACTCTCAACTGTGCTCTCCTTTTGATTCCTCCTGCCTCCCTTCTCCAGAGCCCCTTATTTTGGTCTCTGCCACCTCTTCCTGCCTTAGGGCTTGCCTTTGGCTACTGCAGAGCTGTTCTGTCTCCCCACACTAGGGTCAATTTTGGGGTTATTTTAGACCCCTCCCACTCCCCAGCTTCAGTCTGAGGCATTTTTTTTTCCTCCTGTAGCAGACCCTGTGATAGACTTAATCCTGTCCTGCCCAGGATGGCTGCCAGCAGCCAGGGCACTTGACATGGGAATGTCTTGGCACACACTCCCCCTCAGCTATGGCCTATGGGTGCACACCCCACATCAGGGTGGAAGCCTATGCTAGTGCTCTGGAGGACATGATGGAATACCATAGCATCTGGCATGCCTCCTGGCTAAACTCAGTGCCCATCATCTACCTGAACTCTCCCAGCCTGGTGAGGGAGGTGTGTGCAGCACAGCTGCAGATCTCAAGTGACAACTACTTGGTCATGCCCCTGGAGACCTTGGCAGTGTGGGTAGTGACCTCCAACATCCCACCACACCTGCCAGACCAGGACCTCACAAAAGCACTTGAGCTCTATGGTGTCCTCACCAGCTCCTGGCACAGGCTGACCATGGGGAACATGGACACCAGACTTAGGCACATCCTATCCTTTTGGAGGCAGGTGTTCATGCTCCTCAAAGGGGGTCAGACTCGATGATCTATTGAGGTCCCTTCTGACCCTAACATCTAACATCTATGAAAGGGGTGGCCCAGACCCTGCCACTCTCCATGACCTTTGTGGCAGATGGCAGGCCCTAAGTGGTCTGCTTCTCCAAGGGCGGAACCGCATGCCGCCGCTGTGGCAGTGGATCTGACCTGGCTGCCCAGTGCCCCCTGGGGCAGTCAGCTGGGACATCGGCTGCTAACCCCACACAAAGAGTTAATACATCCACTTCTGGCATGGGACCCACATCCAAGGGTGAGGCTGGGGGCTCCTCCCAGCCCCTGTCCACCCCTGCTCCATTTGAGGGGATTGATGCCTCTGGCATGAGCATTCCACCTGGGGGGAGGGATGAAACATCCTCCCAGGCTCCTCCTGCCCCTGTTGGGGCTGATGCCCCACCCAATGGAGGGGCGGGGCACTCCTCCCAGCCCTCTCCTGCCCAGGTCCCCTCTGGGGTGGCTGGTGTCCTGGGCGCTGATGCCCCACCAGATGAAGCAGCTATGGCCTCCTTTCAGCCTACCTCCACCCTCCATCCACCTGATGGGGCTCTCCCCCTTAGTGCAGAGACTTTATGTGGTGGAGAGGCTGGGATGTCCTCCCAGTCCCCTGCTGTCCCGGTTCCACCTGGGGTGGCTAGCCTCTCAGGTGCTGGGCTCTGTGAGGTGGAACAACCATGGCCCCTTCTCCAAGTCCCTCAACCCCCACCTCAGTTGAGGTGGTGGGCCCAGAAGTGATGAACCCCAAGTAGCCCAGCCCAAGGCGTGCACCACCTACTCCTAAGAAAGCCAAGAGTAAGAGATGGAAGGAAGCTTCCCAAGGACCCCCAGCCCCTTTGGGGCCTGCCTATGCCAGTGCTGAGGGAAACATAGCCAGGAAGCCTGACCTCACCCTGCCTACCCCCCCAACCCGGGAACCCTGCCACCTCAGGCCATGACTGAGGGTGTCCCAGCAATATCTGGCAACCCTTCACCCCCATCCAACCCCATGGGACTTCTGCGCAATCTATGGGGCAGAGACCGAGTGCCTGCCTCTCCAGCATCAGGCACAGAAGAAAGCAGGGGGGCCCATCACCTCCCCACCCACTCTCCTGATGAGAAGGAGATGAAATGCCTGCCCTCTGATTGCTGCAAGTGAGCCCAGGAGCAGGACAACATTTTCCCATCAAAGTGGATGGGGGTCAATCTCCTGGAGATGGCCCTCAACCCAGACGCTGAGGGGGGCCTGCTAGTGAACCTGGCCATTGAGGGTACTTTCACTGGCCTCATTGGTATGTCCCCTCCCAGGGTGAGGCCCTGCTGGTTCTCAGTCAGGAACATCCAGCTCCTACTGCATAACACCCTCCCCACAGTGGCCCCCAGCTACAGAACCCTCCTTGACCTCTTATAGCAGACTAAGGGCCAGAAGAAAATGGCAGAGAGTATCCAGCTGTGGTGCCTGAACCCTGTGCAGTTTGATCACACCACCAATAATGTGGCAGGACTCATGCGCCAGGACCCAGGCATGTGTCACCATGCCTTCTTGCTTGAGAAGCTGGTGACCCTGTGTAACAGGGAACCCTACCCCATCACCAGAAAGCAGGTCTTCCCTTTTAAGGCCAGAACTTTCTGGGCACAGAGTGCTGGTAAGGAAGGGGTTAAATGCTGAGACTGGCCAGCAAGTCAGCTGACCAGAAGGGGCAGGATTATAAAAACCCTGGGCAAAGCAGCAGTAGGGGGACAGCAGCTGAAGGGGAAGGAGTGTCTCTGAGAGCTCCACAAAGAAGTTGGGTGAGCAGTCCAAAGGTGGGAACTACAGATGCCATGGAGAGATGGCAGCCACACCACAGCAAGGATTGTAGCTGATGGTGGGGTGCTGAAGCAAGAACCCTGTAAATGTAAGTTGCTATGCTGCTTTTCTTGATCATATTTGCTGGTGGCAGTTATTCTTATTTTTCCTTTTTTGATTATTGAATAACAAATGGTTTGGGTGATGCTATTAGGGGAAGGAAGAGGCCTCATTTTTGGGGCCTACTGCAGAGTGGGGACCCTGGCATCAGTGATGGCATGGCTTTTGGGGGCACAGACACCAACACCAGTGAAGGTGTAGCTTTTGGGGGGTACCTGGGTCCTGTGGGGGATGCAGGACTTTGGGGTGCTCTGACACTGGTACCTGAAGGAGTGATCTTGAAAGGCCAGGGAGGCCTGGTGCACCTGAGGTGCGATTTTTGTTTTCTTGGGGGTTTTTTGTACTGGGGGAGGGCAAGTTTGGGGCTGTCCCCAAGCCTTGAATTTGTGGGCCTGCTGGCTGTGGGCTTGCCGTGGGGCCATGGGGGGCCAGGTTTCAGATTGGAGGTCAAGACATCAGAAAAGGTTAGACCCTCAGAGTCAAACCATGTTTGGTGAATTTTAGATGGGGAGGCCTAGCTAGAGAAAGACAGGAGTCAGGCCTGTGTAGGCAAAAGGCTGCAACATGCAAAATACAATAGGCAGTCACTTGCTCGCAAGAATATCAACCATAATTTTCATCAAGACATGGCAGGAGAGTAGAGGGAGGGACATAAGAACTCCAAAGAAGATTCCAAGGGTGCTCCAGATAAGGTGCAGATTAACAAAGAAGATGGTGCTGGGGAGGGCAACCTGTTACACTCAGTAAGGGGGGTGTGGGGCCAGGGAGAGTACACAGAATAGAATAGGGCAAGGATAGGCCTTCCCCTGTCTCTGTGGTTTTGCCCTACTCTGTCACCTGCTCTCTTGCTTATACCCTGCCTATCTTTTTACTTTATTCTCCAGCTCATGGTTGTTACCACAGTTCCCTTGCTGAACACCAGTGGCTGCAGGGACCCAGTGAAATGGATGGCCATCCTGGAGGGTTTGTGGTAGAAGCAGCTGGCAATTGCCTCCCTCCAGGAGACACAGCAATATGCATGATGAAGCTAACTGGCACGTTGCCTGGAGAGGCCACCACTTTCTAAGTCACAGCACCAACCTCATTGCAGGAGTGGCAATCCTCCTCTCGCCCCAGCTGCAGTACGACTCAGCGGTGGTATGCGAGGTCTTCTCTAGCCAGCTACTGACTGTCCACATCACCCTGGCACACAAGAGCCTGCTCCTCGTAAACATCAATATACTCACCGAGTGGAGGGAGATGGTGGGCTTCTTAAAGACTCTGGGTGACCTCCTGTGTGACACCAGTGAGAGTCATGACCTGCTCCTCATGGTCGTGGATTTCAACTGCACCATCGACGTGCTGCTAGGTTGGATGGGGACAGAACTTCACCTGCTCTCAGCCCAAATGTTTTGGGCCATGATGAAGGCAGAGGATCTCGTTGACGCCTGGTGGGTCCTCCATGCCTATACACTCTAATAGACCTGAGCAAAGATGACTGCCAGTGGGATTGCCATGGCCTACCTCAGCCAACTCTACACCACCTAGCACCATCTGCCGTTACTGCTTAGGAGCCACATCATCCCATCAGTCCTCTTGGACCACACTCTGGTCTGCTGCAAGCTGAACCTGCCCAGCACAGCACACATGTGGGCCCCTTACTGGTGCCTCATCATCAACCTGCTACAGAATCCCCACTTACAGGACTGTTTCACCCACCTTTGGAGGACCTGGGAGCCTGCATGAGCAGACTAATCCTCCTGGTGGCTGTGGTGGGACATGGACAAGATCCTGTTTTGTGCTTTCAAACAGCAGTATTCCCTGCTGGTGGCAAGCAAGCTCTGCTGCTGCACCCAGGAGCTGGAGGAGGACATGGCAGAGCTTGAGGCAACCCAGCTCCACACCAGGAATGATGCAATGCTCCTCAAGAGCCTCTGATCCCACAAGAAATACCTGCGGGAGCTGCAAGAGAGTGTGGCCTGTGGTGCAAGGGTGTGTGCCTGCTGCCAGGAGCTAGTAGAGGCTAATGCCCTGACTGGCTTCTTCTTTGGCCTGGAGAGGCAGCATGCTGTAGTGAAGACCTTGGACCATCTCAAGACTCTGAAGGGATGGCTGCTTACAGACATAGGTGAAGTGTGAGGGCATGCTGTTGCCTTCTACTAGGACTTGTTTGTGGCTGACCCCACCTGCCCGGAGGCTGCTCAGCAACTGTATAAGGACCTACTGCACCTCTGCACTTTGGAAGCTGAGGCTCTGCAGCATGAACTCTCCCTGGCAGAGCTAGAGGCTTCTGTGGGGGAGGTTGCCTCGGGCAGGACCCCAGGCCTTGACAGACTGCCCATGTATTACATGAATTGCCGATTTACTCAAATCACGAGTGAGACTTTATAATGGGGGATAAGGCTAGATGCTGCATTTATTGATTACTGGAGTTAGACACAGACGTTAACGCACACCGTTCATACAAACACACACATCATTACACACAGGCATACACATGCACAAAACAACCATTTCATCAACACATACACCAGATATAGTTACCAGCAATAGCTGCTCAATATCAGCCCAGGGTGACCAACCTGGTCTTATTGAGTAGATGATGATGATTTGAAGATAGCAGAATCAAAGCTAACAGCTGGAGCGGTGTGAACAAGTACATTTGTGCTCCAATGAAACTGCAGTAGAGGAAGAGACTCACCCAACAACGTGGCATTTTCAAAGTGTTCTTTTATAGGGATTGGCATCCTTTGTTTCAGTGCTTTGGGTTTTCTCCATACACAGCTTCTGTTTTTGTGGTGGTTCTTCTTTTGTCTTCAGTTTATCTTAGCCTTGAAGTGTTTTTGTTGCCAGTATGGCAGAATTTCTTCTTCTGTTATCTCCTTTGTGCCTTTGAGCTTCAAAAGGATCCTTCAGCCATTTGTGTTAGTCATTGGCAACTTACATTTGGTGCCTTGTTGCTTGCATAAAGAGTTGAATCTTCTTCTTCTGTCCAGGATCACTCTGGTCTGAGGAAAGATCAAGGGAGAGCAGGTAGTTGCAGTCTGAACACCTTTATTCAAATGTCTCCCTAAAACATTTCTAGAAGTGGAAAATTTCCATTGCTAGAAATGAACTCTTTGTTTGCATCCTTAGTTTGTAGGACAAGGGTAAATTATTCAATATAGAGTGGGAAGGTAAGAACTCAGTGGCATTTTAGTTTCTAAAAAAAGCCTAATGAATGTTTTAAAAAATAGGTTGTTTGGTAAAGCCCTTCCTAGTTTCATAAGGGTTTTTTTTTTTTCTCTTCATGTAAATAATTATATCACCGTTTTCAAAAGAAACATTTTTAAATTAATGAAAACCAGGGCCATGCAAAAAACACCTGGGAGGAAAAAAAAAAAATCTGTTTGCTCATTCTTCATCCTACCAAGGGAATAATGTTTTTAAAAATGTTTGTTGTCATTGCCCAATAGAATTAAAGCCAGAAATGTTAATGTTTTGTTCTTAAAAGCATAGCTTTATATAGATAGCTTTCTTTTATATAAAAGAAAGCTATCTCATAGCTTTCTTTTAACACTGAAGTAGCCCCACTGCTACCCTGGTATTATAAAGTTGCCTCCATATTTAGAATTTTATGATTTGGAAATGCTCTCTTTAACTTTTTAAAGCTTCCACATCGGTTTCAGTGAACACTATTTGCATTCAAGTTTCCAAGTAATCACTGTATAAACAAACATTATTAGAAAAAAAAAGAATACCTTGATAATAGTATTACTTTGAAATGTGTAAAAATTCCTTTTTCTATATTTAGTGACCTTGTAAACAGTAAAGTGTGGTGGTACTGACATGCAAAGCACTCACCCTACATGACAACAACCCAACACAATAAAAGACACAAAGTAAAATACCACTGATCCTGCAGTATTTGGGGTTTTAAGTCTTTTCTGAGATATTGCTGTGAGAGAATGCAGTAGGCTTCATATTCCCACAAAGAAGTCATTTTGCTTGGAATTTTAACACAGAGAATGGCAAGGCAATACTATACTGTTATCTGAATTTTAATGACTGCATCACTTTGATCCTGTCAGTTGCAGGGAAGATGTGAGAGATTTCATGAAACATTAATGGCTCTAACTGGAGTCTGCATTTTTCCCCCCTCTCCTGATGTGTTGTGAAATATAAATATCTGCAGAGCTACTTTCTACACAGTTCTGTGTGTGTCTCTCGTTGTTCTCATACAAGTGAGTATGATGCCTACCTGAGCCTTGAACTGCCAGGCTGACTGCTGAGGGAGAAAAAAACAGAAAAGAAAAAAAGCTCTTTATGATACAGCATTTGGAATTTTAAATAGTGCACATATTTTCAGGGCTGTCAGCATAGGCTAAGATTTCTTCAGTAATCTGCAAACATTGCATTTAATACATATAGATTCATGTTACCTGCTGGCTTGATCAAGAGTGAGTTGAAAAAACTGGAATTGTACAGGACCTCAAGTTTCTGTGCCTGCCCCAATCCTCCCAAGACACAGCAAAAAGAAGGGGGTAAAGTGCTTAATTTGAACCATTTGAAGGCTCATTGTCTGTGTGAAAGGCAATGAAACTTAACATAAGTTCTAGCACAACAGGGACCCTGCTATTTGAAGTGCAAGGATGGTGAGTTCTTATAAGAGCTACATTCTTGTGCCCAATAAGATGTTATGAAGGATTTAGGATCTGTAGGATTGCTCAGAATGATCTATTGGTATGTGTCAGTTCTCTCGAATGGTATGTTTTATATGGTACAAGGCAACCCTATTCAGAGACACCATGAGCTAGCTTTATGCACCTCTAAATCAGTAAAGCCAGGTTAGTGCAGCACTTTGAAATAAATAATTTCATCTACACATGGCCTAGCTCTGCTGAGAATAGCCAGGAAAAGTATAGCTCCCCCATCCACCCCAAACACCCTCCTCCTCTCCCACACATGCACGTACCCTCACTGAAGAAAAGCAGAAACCTTGAAAAGCATCTATGTTGTTACTGTTATTTATAATTTATACTGCAATAACACCTAGAGGTCAATTGTGTTGGAGGTGCCATTGGGCTAGATGGTACACAGATAGTGAGCAATTTATATGTATCTTATTAAGCTATTATATTTTTCTCTTTAATAATATTTAAAAATATATAACTCATGACAAAATATAAAAAAGTATGTGAAAATGTAAAGTTCGTAGTTCAGGCAATCA
Organism: Caiman crocodilus; assembly: GCA_030014935.1. Taxonomy (NCBI): domain Eukaryota; kingdom Metazoa; phylum Chordata; order Crocodylia; family Alligatoridae; genus Caiman; species Caiman crocodilus. Next base: position 56,598,804 of record JAGPOW010002742.1, on the reverse strand, counting down.
CAAAGCAATATTTGGACCAGTAGGAATTCTTCAATTGTCAGTGTTGACATCGTGTCACACCTTAATTTTCATATGATGTTTCTGTTAAAACACAAAAGCCTTTATACTCCACACAGACTTCTGAAGCCTCATGTAATATCAGCTTTCCGAATTCTGATTCCAAATATTTCAGGTTTCATTTTTTAAAGAGGATATTAGAATAAAAATGAAAAAAAAAAATTTAGAAGTCACTAGCAAACCATATAGCTACTTTTTTTTTCCAAGTACAGTTCAGTCTTGTAAGATGTATCGTATTTAACAAATTCCATAGTCCACAAATCATTTTTAATTGCTTGATGCCATAAAGCAGCCTCCACTCTTTTGTCCTTGACATGATCTAAAAGAATTGAAACTTTGGGTCCTAAGCAAACCCCATTATAGGGGTGATCATGGAATAAGATAAGAACAAAGTTAATATTAGAAGAACTGAAGGGAGAAGGAATGTAGGTGGGATAAGGGAGGTAGACAACATGTAGCAGAAGGAGAGATAATAAGCTTGTCTCATTTGGAATATGTTTTGGTGTTACAATAAACTACAGTTGTGATATTTTAAGCACTATAATCCTCTGACTTCATTTATTTGTTTATTTATTTTACATCAGAGGAGCATTTAAAAATATTCTTATGATTCAAGTGAAAACCTGCTTCAGATATCACTAATTTCTGCCTTCCATCTTTTGTAATAATGACAAACCTGTAAATATTCACTTTCTTTGGACACTACTCCATTCTGCAGTTTCTCTGAGATAGATGGCTCCCTTTCTCATCCTAGGTTTTTTTTTTGTTTTTTTTTTTATTACTATACCTGATAGTACAAGCACTGGGATTGAGTTTTCTGAGAAATTCTGAGCAGCTTATCAACAGGAATATGTTATTCTTTTGCCTGGTGTTTCAAGCATCTATTCTCTTATATAATATTTGTCTTTCTCATCACCTCTTTGTCTGTGGTTTTTAATATTGAGCTGTTTTTTCAATCTTGTTCTTTAACATCACCTTTTAAATTCAATTCCAAGTGTCTTATTACAACTTTAACATTCTGGAGAGCCAACCCTACATACCATTTTAGTAATCACAGGTGGATGTATAAATTTAGCTGTCTACAAGGCTGAAGCCATTGGAAAATATAGAATTAACTTTTTCCTAAGAAATATCCTTTGTCATTGCATATTCATGATTGCCTGTCTATAGTTGCCCTGTCACAATACCATCCTTGATAATGGCTGATCTTTTCAGGGCTAGTGTTGTCTACCACCAAGTTCATTTACAGTTTATGGAGAGTGGTAAAGCCTTCAAATTTGATGGTCTGCTGTGATATAAGCAAATAAATCTGTCAAACTGAGTCATAGACAATATGGTCAGCAGCACTACAAGGGAGCGTGGGAGCAACAGGCAGTATTGCTTCCCTTGTAAAATTCTGCGTATGTACAAGATGAGGTATATATCTATATAGATATAGATATCCCATGTAGACCTTTTCAGGGCTAGTGCCATCTGCCTTGGAGAGGGCACAGCACTGCACAGCATCCCAGCACCACACCCCACTAACACACACCAGATTCTGTACGCCTGTTCTGGCCTAATGCCCAGCCAGCCACCAAGCTGTGTTCGGGGGACAGCTTGGGGAGGGAGCCTGCACTGCGTGTGGGCCCTTCCCCCACCGTCACTGCCAGAGCCTAAAGGTGCCTTGCCTGCCCCAGCTTCCTTGGCAAGCCACCCCACACCTTCACCTCCTCTTCCACCTGAAGCATATCCTGAGTAGCTAAACTGGACGGCTGCTACCACACATGCTGCTTTTTCTGCTGCTGCCATCTGTTCTGCTGCTGACCCCTCTCAGGAGAAAGGGAGATTCTCTGCTGCATCATCTTACACCACTAAACACCACACCTGCATTGGATCACCCTTAATTGACTGATTGCCCTCCCTGATAGCAGCCTCACAGCATTTGATCCTGCTTTGTTTTTCCTGCCTATTGCTCTGCTGCTGAGTGCCTGGCTGGAGACCTAAGGGGCTCCTGGACTGATCTTCAACAAACAAAGCCCCTCCACTGCTCTAGCCATCTATTACATGTGCTTCAGCAGCCTTCCCTGTGTGTTTTTGCCCTTGTGTAGTAGATGGCAGGGACTTTACCTCATTGTGGAGCTGAGGCTGCAATGCCACGCACCACCTCAGGAAATGCATCGGCTGTGCCTGGATCTGGACAGAGGAGCGTCAGGATCTGGGAGTCTCCTTACAACCAGCCCTGCATGCCAACCACATCATTGTGACACCCTGCATGAGGACCTTCCTGAAGAGGTTCCTGAAGGATGCCATCCGAAACAAGTACACAGGTGACCTGAGGGCCAAACCCGACCAGGGCAAGGTCTCTGATGTGAACTTGAAGTGGAACTCCAGCAACCACTTCACGCCCAGTGGGAACTTCATGTGATTCACAGACTGGCACTTCCTCCACCATGCCCACCTCAACTTCCTACCTCCGAACTGGGACGTCTGCTTCGGCCACCAGGACAAGAGATGCTGACAATGTGGCTATGTGGCAGAGACCATTCCCCATGTGCTGTGCAGCTGCAAGCCACCTTCCAGAGCCTGGCAGCTCTGCCACAACACTGTCCAAGACCACCTGGTGAGGACCATCCTGGCCACAGCGGGGGGATCTCCATTAATCACATCATCCCAGGCTGCAAGAGCCAGATGCAACCCTGCATCATCATCATCATGAATGAGGAGGCCAAGAAGGTCATGATTGTGGACGTAACCATCCCCTTTGAGAACTGGCACCAAGCCTTCACTGATGCCTGGCTCACAAGCAGAAGAATTACATCTCACTGACCAACATCCTGAGGGGCCATGGCTATGACATGACGGTCAATGTGCTCATCATGGGAATGTTCGAAGTTTGGGACCCCAGCAACAACAGCGTCCTGTGTGTCTTCCTGTCTCCCACCACTATGCCAGCTAATGCACTGCCTCATGATGTCTGACACCATCCTTTGGTCCCATGACATCTAGGTGGAACACATCATGGACCACCATTAATACTCCAACCCCACCAGATGAACCGCCACCAGACCGGATCCAGAGGGGACTGCCTGAACCCCCCCTCTGCACCAGATTGACCTTCACTTCAACAGGATTCTTCAACAAAAGACAACCTTGCTCCACCTGAAGAGGATCCCCGCAATGAGACTCTATGTGGACTGAGACACTTTTTCTTTGAACCACTTCTTCCACCATTGCAGATGATTGTAACAGGTTTGTAAGTATCTATCTTCTTTCTCTCTCAGCGTCACAAACTCTCTCGCTCCTCTTCCTCCCTCTGGGCATTAGCTGGCTAACATTGTATCTTCTGTAACGTAATTGCATTCCCCTCCTCACCCCCATCCTCCTATTGTTAATCCTTCACTCAGGCACTATGTATTTCCCTATTGGCTTTGTCAACTTTTTTGGATTCACAATCCTAAACATTTACAAATAAAAATCACATGGTCCAGTCTCCCTGCCCTGGTGTTTGTTGTGTGGCTGAGTAAGCCAGCTCGAGTTTCCCCAGCTCTTGAGTGTGTGTTTTTCTCCTCCTCCAAATTCCCCAAGCATATCCCTGCCATTTTTTTTCCCTGTGTGGCTGTAGCTCAGTAAGCTTCAGCACCCTCCCCGCACCCCAATTTCTCCCACAAACCAAGCCTACCCCTATTAGGTTTACCAGCCCCACTGTATATTTTGGGTTTCTCTATTGTTTTCCCCTACCACATGTGAAGCAATGACATGGCAAGAACCTTCTGGGGGTGCAAATGCCCCCACAGAATTTCCTGCAGCCCCCACTATAGCGGCAGATCACAGCCCAGGCCCAAGGAGATGCATGCCCCTACAGCCCCATGCCCAGAGACAGAGTCCAACAAACCTCCTCTGAGGGGAAAGAAGACATCTACCTCTGCTGCAGAGGCAGGTGGGACTCTGTCAGGGAGTAAACAGGGCCAGGGGTATCCCCTGGCCAGATGCCCCATGCAAAGGTTCCCACAGCCCCCTCCCCCTCAGGGACCAGGGACAAGAGATGTGGGAAGGGCCCCTTTTCAGCCTCCTCCACAGCTGGTGGTGGGAAGGCCAAGGGCTCCACCCCCAAGCCTAGACAACCGACATTGGAGGGAAACAGGTCCCACAGCCAGCACATCCACTTAGCATGTCCCTGTCCTTAGTCCTGGCCCCAACAACGCGACCCCTCCAGCAGGGGAATCACAGCTATGCACAGGTGACTATGGTTGACCTGAAGCCATGGGGTCTGGACCCTCCACCACCAGCCCTTTCAGCTCAGATAGTGGGTCCTTCTTTGTGGCATTCATCCATAGGAGATATCCTGCACTTTGAGAGCTGAGTGCAGGCCCTGGATCAGATACTGGGGGCCCCCAAGGTTATAGCAACCACCCACTTTCATGGCAAGGGGGTCTTTTTCCTTGCCTTGGAAGCCACTGCATAAAAGGTGGTGAAGGCCCACGGTGTGAGGTGAGTATATCCTTCTCAAGTCCCTATAAGAGCTGGGGACTGGGGTGGCCCTCAGCTCTGTCCCTCCCTATATCCCTAATTGGGCCCTACTCCCCCATTTCCAAACCCTCGGGAGAGTTGTCTCCCCACTGGTGACCCTCTTGCTGGGGTGCCGAGACCCAGCCTCCACCACGTGTACTCCTTTCATTACCAGATTATGATCTAGCTGGCAGTGGGAGCATGGCTGAAGGCTGATTGGTGCCTCATGGTTCCTTTCAAGGAGCCCTGGCAAGGGTTTTCTATATGCTGATATGCCTGCCATGCCTCTGGGGCCCAGCCAGTTCCATGAACAGTTACTTTATCAGTTTGGTTAAACTTATGACAGACAAGTTACATTTGCAAACTTACAAGCTTATATTAACTAATATTACCTATTTAGGCAAAATACCAAATGCCACCTCTGGTTCTGGCTGTTGCACCCACCCCAATGCTCTGGGGCACTTGCATCATGAGTTCTCCATAAGCCAGGAGAGAGAGCATCTGTGGGTCCCAATGGCAAGAGAGCTGCCCATAGCAGCAGATCCCCTCCCTCCCCAGACTCCTTGGCACCCCAACCACAGCTTCCCTGTGAGCTCAGGGGATGCTGTCCCCAAACCAAGTTTGGCAGGGTCCCAAGGAGGGCAGCAGCAGCCAAGAGGAGAGAAGTAACAGGCCTCCACTGCCCCTAGTCATGCCCCTGCTGTAGCTGCCTCAGCCCCCCAGCTCTCACCTTCTCGTGCTGGAGCCTGTCCACCTGAGTGGGTGCAGGTCCCCTCTGGGCACAAAAGCAAAAGGAAGGCTGAGTGCACCTGGATCCGTCTCCTGGCTCCCTACAAACCACATGAGGGAAATGAGAGACCCAGCTTCTGGGGACCTGCCTGTCTGCACCTGACACCCCATCTCTGGGAAAGATCAAATTAGTGATCCCCATGGAGGAGGTTTCAGGGCTACCACTCACCTGAGCAGGAGTCCATGGAGGAGGAACCACACTCCACTGGTCAGGGCCTACCCTCTGAGACCATGGGCACTGAGGCTGAGGACTTGGATGACCCAAAGGAAGTTCTGGCAGTGGAGCCCCCCTGCCCAAAATCTGGGGGAGATAGAGGCCAAGTGGATCCCCCTGGTGAGTCCTCAAGAAGGAGGTCCCCTTTCCCAGGATCCCAAGACAGACATCAAAGCCACCTGAGTGTCTGATGGGTCTCTCCCCTCCCCATCCCAGAAAAACCTCACTTCCAGCCTTCCCCATGGTACCACATCAGGGGGTGCCAGGCTGGGGTCCCCTAATCAATAGATCAATCTTGTTGGGGACCTAGTGCAGACCCACTGGGGCTCCAGCTCTACCCTACCATCTTGTATAGGATCCCCACCTGTCACAGGCCAGCTGGGCACTGTGAATGTATCAATTTGGATTGAGGAGGCCAAGTTAGGTGTGGAATAAAGGCAAATTTATTATAGCTTACACACACACAACAGTTAACAGAAAGATAAATGTGATAAGCAGATAAGGCAATATAAAAGAGCTAATAGTAAAATAATAACAACAGATAATAATAACAGATAGATAGCTAAATCAATCCGTCACAGGCCAACTGGGTACTGTGAGGGTATTAACCACTCTGGGGTGTTCAAAACAACAAATAGACAGACATGGGTTGGCAACTTATTGATAGTCTCTCAAGGCCAGGTGCATGCCAAGTGGTTCCAGCAAAGTCAGGTGTCCCTGAAGATTGACGTTATCAGAGGGCTTACTAGGGAAGGGCCCTTGCTCAGGATCTGATCCTCACTCACACCAGGAGTCCGGGGTCCAGGCATGAGACAGAAATGACCATTCTGTTCACTCCTTCCTGCTGGTTACCTGATGCATGTATTTTTTATAGCTAGTTTTATGGTAATCTGTTGGCCTCAGGGCCACTCACAATCTTGCCCTATAGCTGTTACCCTGTGGGATTGAAAGGTGTCAAAATCCTCACAAAAGGTTACTACCCAGACTCAGGTTTATCCAATAAGCAAGTTATGATACAGCACATTTAGGTTTAAAATTGACATCGCTCCACCTAAATCCCAACCCCTTTTAGGCTTTAGTTGAATATGCTTTCTTGAGATACATCTTCCTGGAATGTGTTTGGGTGTGCCTAGCATTTCGATCCAGGTTTTATCGCTAAGGCTGAACCCTAAGCAAAAAAACCGTTAGGCCAGCTAATCTTACAGCTACAGCTTTGCCTCTGGGGCCCAGTCAGTCAGCTCTGAACAGTTAATTTATCAGTTTGTTTAAACTTATGACAGACAAGCTACATATGCAAATTTACAAGCTTATATTAACTAATATTACCTATTTAGGCACAATACCAAATGCCTCCAAGAAGCACACATTATTGCTTATTAATCCCTCTGGTTCTGGCTGCCAGGACCTGGAGGAGGATGCCCAAGAACTGGAAGGTTCCATGAAGCCTGCAGACTTCTTGGTCCCAGAGGTCCCCAGGGGTGAGCTACTTGCAGTTCTTGAGTGTGACTACACATGCTGGTCCGCCACCATGGTACATCTCACCTTGGACTGCTGGGGAGATTTTGACAGTGTCCTCGCTGCTGTGAAGATGCTGGTAGGGTAAGGTAAGGGGCACAAATGCTGCAATGTCCAGATTTATAGGCAGACTTACAGTTTCCTAGACACCCTCTATACTTATGGGAGGGTGATGCACAAGACAACAAACCCCACACTGGGTGTTGAGATGCACAAGGCATTTGCTGAACTGTCCATTCCATCCCCACCAGTGATGAGATCATTTAAGATCACAACCTTCAATATCCATGGCTGCAGGAACGGTCTCTGGAGATGATGGGTGCTCTCCTTCCTTCAGGATGGAGGGTATTTGGTTGATGAAACTAATTGGTGGCTGGAGTGCAGAGGTAAGGTCTTTTTTAATCACCTCTCGGCCACCTCGTGCATGGTGGCCATCCTGTTGTCCTCAGGCCTGCAGCAAGAGGTTCTCCAGGACATTGAGATGATGCCAGGTCAACTGCTGCACCTCCTGGTCCAAATATAGGTGCTGGCCCTGAACCTTTGAAAAATGTATGCCCCTGCAAAGGACCCAGAGTTGGTGGATATTTTCTGCCAGGTAACTATTTACATCAGCACCCTGAACTGCCATGGGTGCCTGATCATTGGCGGGGATTATAGCATCATCCTAGATGTGCAAGACCAGTTGGACAGGTAGCAGAACCAGGCTGCAGTGGGTGTTCTCAGGGAAATCCTGATGAACTACTCCCTGGTGGACATCTGGCATGCCTGTCACCCTGCCAACTTCCTTGTCTTCACCTATGTGAGGATGGGGGAGGAGCAGACATGCCACTCCTGGTTGGAACAAGTTTATATCTCTCTGCCACACTTTGCCAGGCCCACTCCTCTGGCATATGGCCAACCCCTTTAAGCAATCACCTCCTTGTCTGAGCCCAGGCCACAATAGAGTCTGGGTATCTGGGGTTAGGCCATTGGCATTTCAGTGCCAGTCTGCTGGAGGATGTGGGCTTCAGCAAGGCCTGCCAGGAGTTCTGGCTGGCCTGGAGGGAGCAACAGACAGCTTTCCTCTCAGTTTGGAGATAGTGGGACATGAAGATGGCGCACATCCCAGTTTTTTGCACAGCTACACTCAGGGGCACACCAGACAGAGGGAGACAGTCTGGGAGAAGCTTGATCAGGAAGTGCTAGAGGTGGAGAGGTGCCTGGCCCCTGACCTGACCAACCTGACCCTCTGCAGAGACTGTTGGGAGAGGCTGGAAGAGTTTTGTGCTCTGAACAACTACTATGCCCACGGTGCGTTTGTTCACTTACTTGTCCAGCTCCTTGGGGAGACGGAACATGACTCCTACTTCTTCTATACTCTGGTGGGGGGGGTAGGGGGGAAGAAGTGCAGCACCTGCCTTCTGACAGGTGATGGCAACCCCCCCGCAATTACAGTTCCGGATGAGATGCGCCAGCGCACATAGACCTTTTATGAAGAGCTCTTCTCCCAGGATCCATCCGACACCAAAGCTTGTCAGACCCTGTGAGATGGACTCCTGAAGGTAAGCATAGGAGACTGTGACCATCTGGAGGTTCCTCTTTGGCTGAGTTTTTGGCCACCCTCCACTTGATGACTGGCAACAAGGTTCTAGGCATTAGTGCACTGACCTCAGAGTTCTATTGAGCCTTCTGGGATGGCCTCGACCCAGATTTTGCTGTGGTCTCAGCTGAATCTGAGGGGAGTGGGGAACTCCTTCTGTTGTTCTGGAGGGCCACACTGATCCTTCTGCCCAAGAAGGGGGGTCCCCATGACCTGAGAAACTAGTGGCCCATGTCCCTGCTATGCACAGACTACAAGGTGACAGTGTGAAGGCCATTTCTTTGCACCTGTAGTCTGCACTGATGGATGTTATCCATCCTGACCAGATGTACACCCAGTGCCCAGACATTCCATCTTTGACAACCTGTACCTAGTTTGGGACCTCCTGGAGATAGTGCACCAGGGGGGCCTGTCTTTCACCCTTCTATCTCTGGACCAGGAGAAGGCATTTGACCAAGTGGATCATGAATACCTCACAGACACACTGTGGGCCTTTGACTTCAGGCCCCACTTCATCTGGGCTCTCCAGGTGTCTCTGCAGACTGTTTGGTCAAGTTGAACTTGACCCTGATGGAGTCTATCCAATTCAGGAGAGGTGTGGATCAAGGTTGCCCACTGTCAGGGCAGCTGTACACCTTATCTCTGGAGCCCTTCCTCATTCTCCTGTGAAGGCAGGAGGTGGGATTGATGCTCCAGGAGCTGGAAGTGAAGCTAGTCCTGTCAGTGTATGCCAGCGACATACTCCTTGTGGTTCAGGTGGGGGCCTGCTAGGCATTGTACTTGGCAGCCTCTTGTGTCCAGGTCAACTGGTTCAAGAGCTTTGTCCTCACAGTGGATGATAGGTGGCAGGAGGGCTCATTCCCATTCACTCTCTGCAGGATCTGCTGGAGTGTGGGCTCACTAGTCTACCTGGGCATCTACCTTCCCCCACAGACCTCTCCGTGCTGGAGAACTGGCACCAGATGAAGGCAAGGGTGGTGGAGTGGCTCCAGGAATGGGTATGGCTCCTGACATAGTGTTGTTCTGGAGGGCCTGAGTGGTGAACCCTGAGTGGTGAACCAGATGGTCCTGTCCATGGTCTGGCATTGCTTACACCCCCTACCTGTACCCCCTGAGGTCCTGGCATAGCTCCAGAGATGGGCACTGCAGTTTTTCTGGCCGAGATGGTACTGGGTCGCTGTGGAGGTCCAGAGCTTTCCATTGTGAGAGGGCAGCCAGCACCTGCTTTTCTTCCACAGCCAGGTCCTGACATTCTTCCTTCAAACCCTGCAGCAGATGCTATATGGTGTCGGTAGCCACATGGCATGGGGCCACCTGGGGCTACTTCTGGGGGTCTGATATGACTGGCAGCTCCTTAGCCTGCAGGCTTTTTCTCTGCAAGACCTGCAAGGGCTGCCTTAGTTCTATCAGGACCTTCTCTGGGTCTGGACATTGGTCTTCATCTGCAACACAAACCAAAGGTGCTGAGCTGCTTGTCAAGCCTCTTCTCTGGAACCCCCAACTGGAGGTGCTGACAGCAGAGGCACCCTGGTTGCATCAGAGGTTGATCCTGGCTGGTGTCACCTATATTGAATACTTCCTGGACTATGATGGGCAGGAATGGGTGGATCCTTTGCACTGGCGCAGCTCATGGGTCTACCCATGATATGTGTGACCTGCTGTCTAGTCCGGAGGTGAAATCTGCCCTACCTCCTAATGCCCTTGCTCTTCTTCACCAGGTCCTGCATGGTGGTGTTTCCCACCTCTCCCCCCATGTCCTCCAGCCCACTGGAGTTTGTCAAGGGACTGGCACCTTGCCCAGCCTCTTGGCACTCCCCCTCCACCACCTAAGCCAGTTGGAGGACACCAGACCAGTCTGCTTTTCCACCATCCATTGATGCCCCCTCTACATCACATAATCCATCATGCCACCCTCCCATCCCACCCAGACATGAAGTGCTGGGACCTGCTCGGCAATGGCATGGCTGGGACATCCAAGTTGCTAAGTCTGAACTCCAGCCTCATCCTATGAGCCACTGGGAACCTCAGCTGGTGGCTTTTCCATGGAGCTGTTGCCATGGATGTGTATGTGGTGAGCTTCATGCACACCCCAGTCTCCTGTCCCATCTGCAGACAGAGGGAGACTCTGGCACACATGACCCTGGAGCATGCCAGGTTGCAGCCCCTCCATCTCCACCTCCAAAACTCCTCCTGAAATTCTGGTTGAATTTCATCCCCCAGATTTTTGTATTTGGTCACTGCATCTGTGACCCTACCAAGTCCTGGGACCTTCTGGTCAACTTCCTCCTGGCCCTGGCAAAGTGGGCCCTGTACTTGACCAGGAAGGGGGCTCTGGCAAGGAAGATGCCCACAGACTGTTGGCCATTTTCCTCACTTGTCTGCATGTTTCTGGGCAGACCATCAATGGGCAGCATGCTCTGACTTCTTGGATGCCTTTGAGGATTGGTGGGTATGGCCTAGGTGGTTGTGCTTGGTGTCCCCCTCAGGTGCACTCAATTTCACATTTTGACCCTTTCACCCTCATGTCACTCCTGTCCTGTTTTTTGCCTTTGTTATCCCAAGTATTTTGTTGTAGCATTCACCCAATTGCCTCCATACACTAGGGGTTACTAGTTAGCTAGGTGGGACTTAGTCCACACAGTATTTGTATGTTACAAATAGGAGCTTCTGGGGCCCGGCCAGTTGGTATCTGGTGACACTACCCCTTGTGCCATCTGAATTGCTAAAGCAGCCCTGAGAGTTCTCTGCACCGTCTACTCACTGCAGCAGTCTGGCAGTGGGGAATGCAGCCTGGCAGTGACCTGCTGCCACCTGCAACACCAGGTGGTCTCTATGCTGCATGCTTGTCAGATCTGGATGGGGACTGAATGGCCATTAGAGGCAACTACACCTCTGGGCCAGAGATTGAATAAGTTGGGCAAAGTTTTATTGATACATTTACAATTTTAAAGCAATTTGCAAACCTAACAGTGCCTCGAACCTCATAATAAAATGTATCCAAAATGTCTATATGTTTTGATGTTTGTTTTTGGTTTCCTTATCATATGGTGGATTTGTGATAGAGGGATGTGGGGTTTGCAGGAGCAGGGTGGGAAGAGGGTGGGGGATGTGGTTTGGGGTGTGGGTGGGTGTGGAGGGATGTTGGAGGGTTGGGGGTCAGTGTGTGGGTAGGTGTGGAGGACTGTGGATGTGGAGGGACTGTGGGGGACACTGCTTCAAAGGGGTGGGTCCCCCTTCCCCCCACAGGGCAGAACCCCACCACACAGCAAATGGACTTCCCCTCTGCAGAGTCCCAGACCCCACAGGGGCTACAGAACTTCCCCTAAAGCCCCCCCCACCTGGCCCCAGCCCCCTTGTGGCCCCCCTCCTCCCCATACCCCTGCTTTTCCCTGGTCACCTCCAGCCTTAGGAGGCTGGAGAAAAGCAGGGACTGAAGATAAGCAGGGGAACAAGTAGGAGGCTGGAGAGGAGCTGGAGATGTTCCCCTGCTCATCTCCTGTCTTCTGCTTGTTCCCCTAAACTATGGCCTGAAGGTTTCTTATCCCTAGTTCTGATAAACTACTGGAGGACCTGAGTTCTGTAGCCAGGACTATGATATTAAAATATCTACATTCTCTGGTCCTACTGTCTGTGTCCCAGCCAGTCATAACTACGTGTAAAGAGTATAAAGGTAAGGTAATTCCTCAGGTTACCTGATCATTGAACATTCAGGGGGTTATGAAACAAAAAAGATAGCTTGAGCTGAATTTAGAAGCAAATGAACACTAAGTATAGAAAAACAAAATGACAGGACACACTGAATATTAAAATACTTAATAGTCATAAATATTGCCTTTGTTGTTCCGTGTATTCCTTTTTTTGTTAAGCATGTTGAAATAAGAGAGAGAAAAAAAAAACAGAAATAAGAGAAAGAGGAGAGAGAGAGAGAGAGAGAGAAAGGAGAACAGAGAGAGAACCAGACATGCACATGCATGCACAGATACAGAACCACGTATGCACAAACACAGACAGCCACAACATACCCAGAACAAACACTGCACACACATATTCAGAACCAGACACATGTGCATACACAGACACACAGAACCAGACAGAGGCAGACAAACACACAGAAGCAGATGCACAGGTGCATGGAACCATGCTGCTGGGCCACCTGACCTACAGCATAAAGTTGGGGATCAGTTTTATTTTTTACTTGGGCAGCACTGTTTGCAGCTTCCCGATAGGACTCCACACAAAGAGTAAATTTGTATGGCAGTAATCTGGTCTGCAGGTGACAAGATCTGAGTAACAAGGGTGTGGTTTCATTGGACTATGGGTATTTTAGATCAGCATGTACTGTGGCCTGTATTGTTCTAGATTCGGGCAAGCATCACTAGAGCTGTCTGTAGATTGAGGTGCAAGGGTTTAAACCCTGTTTTATCATGTCTAACAATGTCATAAGCAGACGTTCACTTTTGAGGAAACTATATCCCTTTACATTCAGATGTGCAAGAGAATTTAAGACTCACAATTTTAAGCCTTTTGTGGCATTAATCTGAGTACAGTGAATCCTTACTCAACCCATTTCAAATCCTATAAAGTACTGAAAGTCTGAAGTATATTTCAGCTTTCTTAAATGTTCCCTATAAGATATGATCGTGGGAACTGTCCTGAAGCACTGTCATTATTTTAAGTCTGCCTACCACTGGTCCCACTTATTCAGAATGCTGAAATGTTGATTTTTCACAATGTCCTGACATTTTAGTAACAGCAAGTGTAGCAACAAAAAATAAAATGTTGAATACATTGGTTATTTCCATCTTCATTGCTAAGTGTGTAATGTTATTCTTTTTGACATGTGGCTGACTCTCAGAAGCCTAGATTTTTTTCTTTGCTCTTAAAATAAATTTTCATGCTTGCAAGGCCATGTGTAATTGTGGCCTCATTCAAGATTGCACACACCACACTCTCCAAAAACACTTAATTATTAGAAACCTTGTAGAATTAAGTTTTGTGGAGTTTTAAGTATATTTAGGGACTCGCCAGACTTGAAGGAATATTCTTGTCTGTAATTAATTCAAATTGAGTACCCAGCCTCAGGTTGTCCTAGATCAATTTACACAAAGCAGCTATCCATTAGATGTTAGTAGTACAGCATTTATGCTAAATTTTATTTTTGGTTCTGGGTTTAATTCAGCATTTATACAATTGACTTTAATTAAGTTACTCCAAGTGTATATCAGCATAACTGGAACAGAAGCTGACCCTTTTTTGCTCAGCCAAAACTGCTGGCATTATTTGCCTTGTGGACTATAACCTCACCTTCTCTGACTTTCTTGATTCTGATATCTAGTCCTTTATATCTACCTAATGTAACATACCTAAAGCTGTCTTTCTTGATTGTTGCTCTTATCATGTAACACCATATTTTAAACTGTGTACTTTCAGAGGCTTTTAATCTCCTTCTGGTCATATTTAAACATATCATGGATGCCTTTATTAATGTTTCATGGAAATGAGTTGTCTGGGTGCACTGACAGATCAATCAATTGATTGATCTATCTACATGGTAGATGGATATTTGTTGCATACTAGTGGTGTGGGCCAAGAGGCTGTAACCACTTTTCCTAAAAGGGTGCTATTTTTGGTGTGGGAAACCTACTAACAATCCCACAATCTATTACACTGGTAGCAATATGAATGTAGAGGAGGGAAGCATGAGAGGGACATGATGAAAATGCAACATTAGCTTCCCTCAAACAGGTACTGATAGGGTAGACCACAAGAAGGTTGCCACAATCTACTGGATCCTTCCCTCTTGCCAGTATCTGGAAGGGTTCCAGGGTAAAGTTAATAACAGAGGAAACCTTGCTGACAACACCTGGGATGCAAGTTTCCAAACATTTTGTGCCCCTGCTTTGGTACTTGTGGATACTCCTGCTAAGTTCTGTTCATTAGTATGGGGCTGTAGCCTGCACATTAAGTTAGTGTAGTCCAGCCTTAATAGTGCCATGAGGACCATAACCAGATTCCTTATGCCAGCGGTGGGTAATTATTTCAGAGGAAAGGCCACTTACCGAGTTTTGGCAAGCTGTCGAGGGCTGCATGGGTAGCCCCACACCGTGATAGGTGCTCTGCCCCCTAGTTGCCCCAACTTTTGCCACTAGAAGTCTCTCCCCTGCCTCCCAAAAGTACTCCTTTTGCAAAGGAGTTTTGCCATCTAAGAACCAGAAGAATACCAAATTAAATTATAAAAATAAAATATCTACAACATTTATTAATTTGATTTCCAAAAAATATTTGTGTCTTGATTTACATGTGTTTTTGTAGTGCACATAGAGATGATTGCACAATAGTTTAAAATTAATTCTTACTCATCTACATTGTAAAACTGTGGGGAGCATAGGTGGTGGGTATAGATTTGTGGGGGGCTGTAGGTGTCTGGGTATGTGGGGTGTGTGAGAGGGTGTGGGTGTGTGTGGTAGGTTTTGTGGGGGGTGGCTAGGTGTAGGAGTGGGGTGACAGAGCATGTGGGGTGTACGTGACTATGGAGTTTGTTGGGGACTGTGTGTACAGGAAGGGTGGCTAGGGTGTGTGAGGGGGTATGGGTGTGAGGGATCTTTGTGTATGGTAGTGTAAGGGGGAATGTGGGTGCATGTGTATCATGGTTGTGATTGTGGGACTCACCCTATGAATAAACACACACATACACACACTCTCTCTCTCCCTCCCTAATTGCGCACGTGCGAACACACACACACACACACATGCACACTTTCTCCCTCCATCATTGTTCCCTCTCTCTCTCCTCCCCTTTCCTCATTGCATGGACATGCACACACCTTCCTGTTCCTGGTCCAAGGGTACTGGCACAGTCTCATGCTCCTGCAGCCCATAATGCAGCCAGGGACCACATGATACTGGAGCACCTGGTGGGTAGGCAGGGAAACTGGCAGCAGGCTGTGGCTTCCAGGTGTGCGGGTGAGGGGCCAGAGGTTGGGTGGGCAGTCCTGCCTTGGTCCTTGGTTCTGCTGGATTCCCCTTGATCCTACTCTCTCTAGTTCCTGTCATCTTTGACAGGCAGCCAAGAGAAGATGAATATTCATTTTCTAATTTTTTTAGGGGACCTGCATACCAGATAGAATAGTCTGGTGGCCTAGTTCCAGCCCATGGTCTGTATTTTGCCCACACCTGCCTTATGCAAACTCCAGTTGATTGCTTACCAGAGATTCACTCCACTCCAGAGACAAGCTGCAAGCCTAACCCTATGCCCCAAAGCCCAAGATCCAGGCTATTCTCTCCACTCCAGCTTAGTAGGCACAAGCTAGAAACCCAACTACCATCTGAAGTCTTGGAATCTGTTCTCCACTCAGGCCAATAAGGTCATCAAATCTGCAGAGGTCATGTAATCTACAGCATGGACCTTCAATCAGTGGAGCAGGCAATACCCTGCACAAGAACTGGAGATAAAGACCTTCATTACCTAACAGCAGCTTCTGTCCATCAGGCTGGCAGCTGCTCTGCAGGGGCAGGACTGCTCTTAACCATCTCAGAATGAACATCAGACAGTTTAAGACAAGTGTGTAGTCTTGGGGCCTATCTAATTACACTGGCTGCAGCTGTAGTGCTCAAGCTCAGAGGGTTGATCACATCAGATGAATGATGAATGCACTTATGGCCCTCCTTTGAGCACCCAGGGTTTTATTGACATTGACCATTCTACCTGTTTCTGGCTTTCTGGCCCTCATGCTTCTGAAATATGAGAGTGATAAAACTTGCCTCATCATCATCATCATCATCATCATCATCATCAGAGGGCTAATAAGATCTGTGGAGGCAAGGGGGACCCCACCCACCCAGGAGCAAGGGTCAATCTCAGTGTAAGGTCCGTACTTAGGCAAATTAAGTTAGTTGGGGGGGCTACATTTAATGCAGTCTAACCTACCTCCAACCTCTCTGAATATCTGTACCTACCTATGAGTTGTTACTGCAAAGTCATTTAGTACTTGTTTAATCAAGTCTCAATGGCTGTGCATTAATGTACTGCACATTTCCATTGCTGCATGGTTATTTCATGTTAGAAATGTTTCAATTTAGGATCTTTAAAAGGTCCTTCAATATTTGCTGGAACAGCAAAACTTGGTGTTAACAATGTATCCAGCTGTATTTGTCCTGAAAGCAGCTTGCTGAGACTAGGGGGGCTGTGAGTGTGTGTGTGTAATGGAAGGGAACATAATGCAAGAGCTAATTTATAAGTAACTTGCAGGCTTAGTTGAATTAACTACAGTTCACAAATAAAACCAAAACAAACAGACAAACAAACAAAAAACAGGCAGAGGATTAAGATGGCATGAACATGCCTCTCTACAGGATTTACACAGGTCTATTGGCATTTTTTGCTTGGTACCTTTCACTGCCATGTAAAAAGGTTTTTTATCTAATGTTGTTCTAATCATTTTTATTAACAAATACACTCAAAGGAGTTAACAGAAAGCATTTTTCCTTTAACATCATGTAACTATGTATGCAACTAGTTCTGCCAGTGGGAAGAAAACAAGTAAAGGTCTCATTTAATGATGCCGTGTGAAATAAGATGGGCACGATTATAGATTTCATAGACATTGGGGCTGGAAGGGACCTTGGAAGATCATTGAGTCCAGCCCCCTGCTCCAGGCACAGTAAGTCAGCTGGAGTCATAGGATCCCAGCAAGAAAAACATCCAGGTTTCTCTTGAAGACATTCAAAGCAGTAGCTTGAATCATCTCCGGTGGCAGGCTATTTCAGACCTTGGGGTCTTGAACAGTAAAGAATTTCTTCCTTATGTCCATCCTGAAATGGTTTTGCAGGAGTTTATAACCATTTAACCTTGTCATCCCTTGTGGCACTCTGGTGAACAAACATTTCCTCAGTTCCTAGTGAACACCCCTTATAAACTTATAGGTGGCCATCAGATCACCACTGAGCCTGCACTTTTCCAGACTGAAGAGTTCCATAACTCTCAGCCTCTCATAATAAGGTCTGTTTTCCTGACCTCTGATCATGGGAATGGCTCTCCTCTGTACTCTCTCAAGCTTCTCCACATCCTTTTTGAATTGTGGAGCCCAAAACTGGATGCAGTACTCCACTGCAGCCTCACCAAGGCCGAGTACAATGAGGCAATGATGTCCTGGGATTTGCTTGAGAAGCATCTATGGATGCAAGCCAGGGTTTTGCTCACTTTAGTAGCCACAGCATCACATTGAACTCTCATATTTATCTTGTCATCATTCCTGGCCCCCAAGTTCCTCTTGCCCGTAGTGCTAGTCAGTGTAGCACTGCTGAGCCTATAAACATGCTGTAGGTTTTTCCTCCCAACATTGAAAACCTTGCATATTTTGGTGTTAAATACCATCAGGTTCTCATCTGCTCATTTCCTGAGCCTGTCAAGGTCAGGATTACTCCCCTACCCCATGTATGGATGCTTTACCCCAAAGTTTGGTATCATCAGTGAACTTGGCCAGTCCATTTCTTACTCCAATGTCCACATCATTAATGAAGAGGTTCAATGATATAGGTCCAAGGACAGAGCCTTGTGGGACCCCACTCATCACAGGACACCATGATGATTGACTTTCATCAACCACCACCCTCTGGGTCTGACCACGGTGCCAGTTCCCCAGGAAGTAGATCGTAGTGTACCCAAGGCCACAGTTATCTAGTTTTGCCAAGAGGTGATCATGAGATACCAGATCAAGGGCTTTTTTAAAGTCAAGATATATGACAACAGTCTCTTCCCTCTTCTCCTGGTGATAGGTCACCTGGTTGTAAAAGGAAATGAGATTGGTCAAGCATGACCTACCCGCAGCAAACCCATGCTGGGTATCCCTGAGGATATTGTGTTCAGCAAGTCGGTTAAGGATTTAAGGCCTGTTAAGGCCTCTTTGATAATCTTTTCTAAGACCAGCCTGATAGAGGTCAGGCCAGGTCCAGACCAGTGCAGGATATTCCTTCTTGGAGGTGGATCCCATCCTCCATCCTTTGTAGGTCTGTCTTTTTAGATACAGGAGGTCTGCTAGTTCTTTGTTGAGCCAACGGGGCTGTTGTGACCTCTTGCTGCCATTCCTCTGAGATGGAATAGCCTTATCTTGTGTATTTAGGATTGTTCCCTTAAGGAGTAATCACTCTTCCTGGACTACCCTCCCCTTGGGGCCATGGTCCCTTAGGGCCTCATTGACAAGTCTCCTGAGCTTGTTAAAGTCAGCCGTCCAGAAGTTGAGGACCTCTGTACTGCTGACTGAATTGACAGATTTTCAGAGGATGGTGAAGTAATCAGCTCGTGGTCACTTCACTCAGCTTCCCTTTGATCATTAGTTCAATAATTAGGTCATATCCAGTTGCCAATACTAGGTCGAGCGCACTTTGCCTCTCATTGGTCTGTAGACTTCTTACATCAAATAGAACTCATCCATGCATGTGAGGAAGCTTTGCAACCATTTGGATTTGGCCAAGCGCTCTTCCCATGAGATGTCTGGGTAGTTGAAGTTTCCCATGACAAATATGTACTGAGAGCATGCAGCCTCAGCCAATTTCTCTTGATTCTGGGAGGGAGGTCAGGAGTAGACTTCCCCTATTGTACCTCCTGTGCCATGTTCCCCATGGATTTTAACCCAGAGGGTTTCTAGTCATTCACCCTCAGGTGCTGATGTCAGCTCATAGGGATGTGTAGCTCTCCTTGACATAAACAGCTACATCCCCACCCCTTTTGTCCACTTAATCCCTCCTATACAGGGTATAGCCATCTATACCCATGGTCCAGTTATGGGTGGAGTCCCACCAGCTCTCTGTTATCCCTATGACATTGTAATTTTTTGTGTCAAGCAGGAGGACAAGTTCCTCCTGTTTATTCCCCAAGCTCCTGGCATTGGTGTACAGGCATGCAAGTGTCCCCTTGGGGACCCTTACATTGCCCACAGCTCACTCTGGGGTAAGATCCCTTAAGTGCCTTGGCCTGCTGTCTTTGCAAGGGTTACTCAGTGGGCCAGCAGTGGCAGTAGCCCCTTAGTTTAAAGCCTGGTGGAGCAGGTCTGCCAGTCTGGCTGAGAAGAGCCTCCTCCCTAGCAGAGAGAGGTGGAGGCTGTCCCTTCTCAGTAGCTCACTGCCTCTCTCACCAAAGAGTGGAATGTGGTTATGGAAGCCGAAGCCTTCCTGATGACACCAGCACCACAGTCTTTGGTTCGCTACTTGGATCCTCCTCTCCCTCATCAACTGATAATCTAAAACTGGAAGGATCAAGAAAAACAGCACCTGCATCTCAAGCCCCCGCATTTTGTCTTGGGGAGAGTGGGGACTGTAGCTACAGTAGAGCCTGTGTTACCTGTGAGAACGTGCATCTTAGCAGGCTCTGCTGAAACTGCAAGAGGTCTGTATATGTTGCAAGGTTCCAGCAGGGCAGGGACCTTACTGCGGTGGGCCTTGGGGCCCTTGACCACCTTGGTCCAACCCCTTGGATGGACAGAATGGGAGGCCCTTGAGTCTTTCCTTGTTCTGGAGGGAGACTGTTGTCTTCCCTCCATCTCCCAGGGGAGAAGGGCCTGGCACTAGGAGTCGATTTTCTGCTCACAGTCCCTCATGGCATGCAGTCTCTGGACTATAGCCTGGAGCTCCTCCAGCTGTCATGCCAGAGACCCCAAAAGGGAGGATACCTTACAAGGGGAGGTGGCCATGCTCCCAGGCCCCAGATCCTGAAAAAATAACAGGCAGCCCCTGCAGCCGAGACCACAGGCTCCATCTGCATGGAGCTGAGAACCATGGAATCCATCTGGATGAAGGCCTCTGAGATGCCAGATGCTCATGGGGCGGCAGCAGACCATGAGGGGACCCCCAGGGTGTGGTACATTCCCATCTGTGTCATGCCACTGGTGGGCTGGCTACAGCTGGGAATTATTATGCAAGGGGTGCACAGGCAGTGCCTTGGGCCCTCCTTCTCACCCTCCTGAGCAAACTCTGTTTTAACTCATGTGTCTGTTTGAACAGCCTGTTTGTGCAGCTTCTGTCACATGACTCCCTGGGGGGTTGAGCAAAATAGAAGCTGGGGCAGTGTGAGATCCTCCTTGGCCCACTCAGTCACCTCCTCCCACTGCCTGAGTGCTAACCCCCTCCCACCACGGGCCCTGCTTAACTTTGGCTGTGCTGTGGGTTGGTGGAGGGCTCCACAACTGCTGTGAGTCACTGGGTGGGGCTTCTGGGGAGTGGGAGCACAGTGGGAATTCATCCACACATCCCTTGCTGTTCCTGGAGACTGACTGTTTTTTTGTTTGTTTGGGGTCTTTTGGTAGGCCCTTTTAAACTGTGTGCATGCAGTAATACAACCCCAAAGCACTTGAAACTCACAAAGTACATGGATTGATTTACCAACCTGAAACTCAGCCCAAAATCATAAGTATTCAGAAGAAGAAAACTTGCTAAACATTTCTCTCCTCTATGACATTACCTCCTCTTTAATAGGCCTTGTGCATCTCTCCCCCTAACCTTTCTATAAGAATCAGGAGTCAGAAACATTTCAGCAACCTTATTTGTAATATTTTCTCTGGGTGCAGCCACATCTCTGTCTACTTCCTTTAAATACTATATCCATTAACATTAAAATACTATATCTCATTGTTCTTTTGGGGCAGGCCAAAACATACACTTCTGCAATCCTTTATCTCTAGGGAACAGGGCAAAAATATTGCTCTATTCTAATTTCAATACAGCATTTTTATAGAACAGTTAGACTTTCCTATCCACCCTGAACCTATCTAAGGACTTCCGTAAGGTCACAAAGGAAGTCTGCAACACAGAAAGAAACTGAGCCCTGGTCTCACAAGTCTTAGCTTAATCTTTTAGTCATAGATTAGCTGCAGAGGATTATACAGATGATCAAACATCATAGAGTGGTCATGGTATAAGAACCTAAACAGAAAGTATTTAACCAAGCCTTTCGATCAGATGTTTCCTTACTTTGTTTTCATTTTTTAAGTCATACTTTTAATAGCTGCACATATTTTGCCCTTATTTACATGATATTGCATTACACCTTTTTAAAAAATGCAGAAAGGGTGATCCAACATTTAAGCTGAGAAAAATATGCCAAAACCTGTCCATCATGCTCTATCATAAGAATGGCAGACACCCAGGCTATTAGAAAATGGTTTTTTTTGTCATATTGTAAAGAAAACCACTGGCTAATGGGCAAGCATTCATTATAGGAATGGTAATCAGCTCTCCAATGGCTGTTCAGGACAATTAACAAGTCTGTGACACAAATATAGCATACATGCAAGATATTCTAGTCCTGATTTGCACTATTAAGTGCAACTAATTTTCTAAGAATTGTTGTTTTCATTGCAGGAATTGTAAGAATAATGTATCCTTTATATACATGTTGCCATTTTTTCCATTGTAACAGATTACACAGCAGGATGCTAGAAAATAGCCATCCCTCCCTCCCTTCCTCCCCCCAAGCACATTTTTATATTACTATTTTTCAGATACTCTTGTCTCTTTTGCCCAACCCCCTGTTTGGATCAAAACCAAAATAACCACATGTTGTTTACTTCCTTCTTTGTGTATTTTTATGATCACACCCAGGCGATGAGCACAAGAAGTACCCAGGTAAGTGGCAGGGGTCCGGTTAGTCCTGGGATCAGGTGGGTGGTGCATACACCCACAGGAGACCTTAAATGCCTCTACACTAATGCTCATAGTAGGGAGAACAAGCAGGAGGAACTTGCTGTCCAGGGCATAGGATTCAATCTATGACTAGGCAGTAAACATCAAGGGCTACGACTGTACAGATGGGATAGAACAGGGATGAAAGGTGAGTTTGTGGTGCTCTATGTCAAAGAGCAATACACATCCTCAACAAACAGCACTGGATCAGAGGAAGGCCAGACTGAAGTGCTCTGGGTTAGAATACAAGGGGGTTGGGGGGAAAGGGACTTAATGGTGGGTGTCTACTACAGACTACCCAAACAGGGGTAAGACCTGGACTTGGAATTCTCATGTCAGCTTTCAGAGGCAGTAAAGTCAAGTGACATGGTCATCATGGGTGACCTAAACTACCCAGACATCTACTGGGAGAAGCAGTCAGCCAGGTCTGACCACTCAAGTAGGTTCCTAGCTGAGATAGAGGACCTTCACCTAACCCAGGAGGTGCATGGCAATGACCTGGTGAGGGGACTGCGGGTTCTCAACCACCTGGGCGATAACAATGATCTCCTACTGGAATTCATCATCCAGCACAGGGTGTCAAAGGCCTGCAGCAAGGCAGCAGCCCTTGACTTCAGGAAGGCCTATTTCAATAAGATAAGGAGATTAGTCTGAGATGCTCTGAGGTCTTGGAGGGGAGGGGATTTGGGAGTCCAAGATGAATGGTTATTCCTTAAGGAGATGATCCTCTGAAATAAAAGGGTGATAGTCCCAACATGGATCAAAGGGGGCAAGAGTGTTCAAAGGCCCCATGGCTCACCAAAGGCATTCTGAAATGTTTGAAAGCTAAAAAGGAGGTGTACACCCAATGGAAGGGAGGGGCCATCACCAAGGAGGATTATACCTCCATTGCTTGAGACTCTAGGGAAGCAGTCAGGAAGTCTAAGGCAAAGACAGAACTGAGACTAGCGACCCAGAACAAAGAAAAAAATAAGTCCTTTTTTAAATACATAGGGAGTAAAAAGAAGGCACTGGGTAACGTGAGGTCCCTGCAGAACACACTTCACAATCTGGTGGTTGCAGCAGACAATAAAGTCTTTAACAAATTCTTTGCCTCCCTATTTCTGAGCAGGGACAGGGACACCCCCCACACCCCGGGATCCCAGATGAACTCAGGGGAGGCACAGCTGGGCCTAGGGTCAGAGAGGAACTAGTTAGAGAACTTCTTGTGGGGCTGAACATGTTCAGATCAGCAGGTTCAGATGGTCTCCTCTGAAGGATGCTGAGGAAATTGGCAGAAGCCATTACAGGATCCCTGGCACAGCTCTACAAGCACTCATGACACTCTGGCAAGGTGCTAGAGGATTGGAAGAGGGCCAATGTGGTCCCCATTTTGAAAAAGGGAGAAAGGAGGATCAAGGAAACTATAGGCCCATTAGTCTTACCTTGGTTCTGAGGAAGGTCTTTGAGAAAATTATCCAAGAATACATCTGTGAGGGACCAGCAGGAGAAATTATGCTTAATGGCAACCAACATGGGTTCATTAGAGGAAGATCCTGCCAGACCAACCTGGTTGCCTTCTACAACCATATCTCTAAATCCTTGGATGCAGGTGTAGTGGTGGACGTAGTCTATCTGGACATTAGGAAGGCCTTCAACACTGTCTCTCACCCATTCTCATTAAAAAAACTAGGCAACTGTGGAATTGTTGCCTACACAGACATATGGGTTGCAAATAGTCTGGAGGGCTTCACTTAGAGCATGGTGGTGGATGGGTCATTTTTGACTTGGAAGGATGTGGGCAGTGGGGTTTTCCACTGCTTGGTCCTCGGGCCCATACTGTTCAACATCTTCATCAGCGACTTGGATCAGAAGTTGAAAAGTTCCTTGTTCAAGTTTGTGGATGACACTAAGTTGTGGGGAGAAGTGGACATGTTAGAAGGGAGGGACAGGCTAAAACTGGATATGGACAGGTTACAAGGGTGGGCAGATGAGAATAGGTTGGGTTTCAATACTGACAAGTGCAAGGTACTGCACCTGAGGAGAAAGAACCAGCAGCATATCTACAGAGTGGGGAATCCCCTTATCATCAGCACAGAGGCAGAAAAGGATCTTGGAGTCATTATTTATTCCAAGATGAACATGGGCTGCCAATGTGAGGATGTGGTCAGGAAGCCTAACTGCACCTTGTCATGCAGCCACAGATGCATCTCAAGCAGGTCCAAGGAGGTGATCCTCCCCCTCTACGCAACATTGGTCAGGCCACAGTTGGAGTACTGTGTCCAATTCTGGGTGTCGCACTTCAGGAGGGATGCGGATACCATTGAGATGGTCCAAAGGAGGGCTACTCACATGAGCAGAGGGCAGCAGGGCAAGCCCTGTGAAGAGAGGCTATGGGACCTGAACCTGTTCAGCCCCCACAAGACAAGTTTGAGAGGTGATCTTGTGGCTATCTATAAACTTATGAAGGAGGACCAACAAGGAATGAGAGAGACACTGTTCCCTGAGCACTACCAGGAGTAACTAGGAATAACAGCCATAAATTGACCGAGAGTAGGTTCAGGCTGAATATCAGGAAGCATTAGTCAGCTCTGTGAGCTGACCTATCACAGTCAAGGTGTCTGGGATCTGGAACCAATTTCCAAGGGAAGTGGTGCTCATCTCTACCCTGGGGATATTCAAAAGGAGATTAGATAATCACCTTTGACCCCAGCATTATTTCCTGCCCATGGCAGGGGGTCAGACTTGGTGATCTGCTCAGGTCCCTTCCAACCCTACCAACTATGAAAATCGGATCATTGATTGATGTTAGCTAGAATGTGCTCAGGTTTTGCTAATGCTTAGATGAAAAAGAAGTCCAAGAGTAATTATTTAAAGAAAAAAATACTTAGTATCCAAACAGTTATTTTCAGGGCTAAGCATATGGAGGACAGCAAGGGGAAGTTTACCTGAGGCCACCTTTTGCTCAAGAGCCAACAAATGCCTCCCCAGAAGGTATATCTTGCATGAAATGATAGCCCCTCACACTGAAGATCCTTAAGGCTTTGAGGCTTTGTGCTGCTGGCTTTATATTTACTTAAAGAATTAATTTTAATATCCAGAGAAGTTTCCTTTTATGTGACAAGACTTGACCGTAAAAGGCCTGATGCCAGTGGACACCCATGCTTGCTTGCAAGAGACCCATATAATAAAAAGTTTCTGGAGTCTAGTTCTGGGCTGAAACTACCTATCCTGTGATTGCTGGATTCTTTTTTTTTCCCTTCATTTCAGAATGGTTCTAGGATTACTAAAAATGTCTCTGTTAATAAAATATTGGTTCATACATCACCTTTATCTGAACAGAATACTTTATAAGAGACCAATGAGGGAGGGGAATCTAAAACAAACACAAAAAAATCAAAGAACTTATCAATTTTAATTGTCAGACCCTCAATTAAAGTATGGGGACTGTATATATCACACCAAAGAATGTATTTTTATTTGCTTTTCTAGGGTCGTAGGGATGTACTGTGTGAATACCCTGCAATTTCTCCTCAGCACAGCTTTGGCTTGGTATTTACATTTATTGAATAGGTGTAAACCCAGCTTCAGAACTGAGGTCTGATCAGTTTTCTTCAGCCACTAAAGGAAATGTTATAAGAGGTTTCATAGTTTCATAGTTTGTAGGATTGGAAGGGATCTTGACAGATCATCAAGTCCAACCCCCTGCCATGGCAGGAAAGAGCATTGGGGTCAAATGACCCCAGCAATGTGTTCATCTAGTCTCCTCTTAAAGACTCCCAGGGTAGGAGCCAGCACCACTTCTTTTGGAAGTTGGTTCCAGATCCTACCCACCCTGACAGTGAAGTAGCACCTCCTGATATCTGGTCTAAATTTACCCTCTGCCAACTTGTGACCATTATTTCTAGTCACTCCTGGTAGTGCTTAGGGGAACAGGGACTCTCCCAATGCCTGCTGGTCCCCCCCGACTAGTTTGTAACAGGCCAGTAGATCCCCTCTCAGCCTTCTCTTGTGGAGACTGAACTGGTTCAGGTTCCTTAGCCTCTCCTCATACGGCCTGCCCTGCTGACCCCTGATCTTGTGGGTGGCCCTTCTCTGGACCCTCACAGTGCTGTCCACATCCCTCCTGAAGTGCGGCATGCAGAACTGGATGTAGTAATCCAGCCTGATAAGTGCCGTGTAGAGAGGGAGGATCACCTCCTTGGATCTGCTTGAGATGCATCTGTGGTGCATGACAAGATGCGGTTACCCTTCCTGACCACGTCCCCACACTGATGGCCCATGTTCATTCTGGCATCAAGAATGATTCCAAGATCCTTTTCTGCCTCTGCACTGACAAGAAGGGAGTTTCCCAGCCTTTAGGTATGCTTCTGGTTCTTCCTCCCCAGGTGCAGCACCTTGCACCTGTCAATGTTGAAACACATCCTGTTCTCATCTGCCCAGCCCTGTAACCTCTCTAGGTCCAATTACAGCCTATTCCTCCCTTCTAGCATGCCCACTCCCCTCCACATCTTAGTGTCATCAGCAAATTTGAATAAGGTGCTTTTTACCCCCTCGTACAAGTCACTGATGAAGATGTTGAACAGTGCTTGTCCAAAGACCAAGCCCTGGGGAACCCCACTGCCCACATCCCTCCAGGTCATAAATGACTCGTCCACAACCACTCTCTGGGTGCAGCCCTCCAGCCAGTTAGTGATCCATTTGACTGTGTAGGTGTCAATGCCACAGTCCCCTCATTTTTTAATGAGAGTGGGATTAGAGACAGTGTCAAAGGTTTTCCTGAAGTCCAGAAAGACTACATCCACTGCTACCTCTGCATCTAAGGTTTTTGTGACCTGGTCATAGGCCACCAGGTTGGTCTGACAGGACTTGCCTCTAATGAACCCATGTTGATTGCCCCTAAGTATAACCTCCCCTGCTGGCCTCTCATGGACATGCACCAGGATAATTCTCTCAAAAAGCTTACCCAGCATTGAGGTAAGACTAACTGGCATATAGATTCCTGGGTCCTCCTTCCTCCCTTTTTTGAAAATGGGAACCACACTGGCCCTTTTTGAGTCCTCTGGCACCACACCAAAGCACCATGAGTGCTCATAAAGTGGTGCGCGGGGTCCCACAATAACCTCTGCTAATTCCCTCATCACTCTGGGGTGAGGTCATCAGGACCAGCTGACTTAACTACATCCATTCCCTCCAGAAGATCCCAGACTAGATCCTTACTGACCCTGGGCCTGGGTGTGTCTTCCCCAGGGCCTGAGGGGGTCCCAGCGAATGGGCTGATCTGGTCCCTGTTGAGGAAAATGGAGACAAAGAAATCATTAAATAGGTTAGCCTTGTCATCTGGTGCGACAACCAGATTTCTTAGCATGTCTTTCAGAGGCCGCACGTTATTGGGTACCTTCTTTTTGCCCCATATGTACTTAAAAAAAGACTTCTTGTTGTCCTTAATCTGGGTAGCTAGTCCCAGTTCCATCTCCACCTTTGTCTTCCTGACTGCCCCCTTGCAGCCTCAAGCTACCGAGATATAGTCTTCCCTGGTGATGGCCCCTCCCTTTCATTGGGTGTATGCCTTCTTTTAGCTTCTGTTTGCTCTTGGTGAGTCATGGGGACTTTTGCGCCCTCTTGCCCCCCTTGCCCCTAGTTGGGATTACCTCCCTTTGGGCATGGAGGATCATCTCCTTAAGTATCAACCACTCCTCTTGGACACCCAACTCCCCTCCCCTCCGGGACCTCAGTACTTCCCCAACTATTCTTCTTACCTCATTGAAATCCTCCCTCCTGAAGTCCAGGGTTGCTGCCTTGCTGCTGGCTTTTGCCACCTTGTGCTGGATGGTGAATTCCAGTGGGTTATGATCACTGTCGCCCAGGTGGTTGAGCACCCGCAACCCCCCCATGAGGTCATTGCCTTTGGCCAACACCAAATCCAACAAGGCATCTCCCCTGGTGGTGCTGTGCACCTCCTGAGTTAGATGGAGGTCCTGTATCTCAGCTAGGAACCTACATGAGTAGTCAGACCTGGCTGGCTGCTCTTCCCAGCAAATGTCTGGAAAGTTCAGATCCCCCATGATGACCACATCTTTTGACCTAACTACCTCTGTGAGCTGACTTAAGAATTCCCAGTCTAGCTCTTCCTCTTGGTTAGGTGGTCTATAGTAGACCCCCACCATTAAATCTCTTTCCCCTCAATTCCTTGTATTCTAACCCATAGTACTTCAGTATGCCTCTCATCTGACCTTGTGCTACTCGTTGAGGATTTGTATTCTTCCTTAATGTAGAGCACCATACCCCCACCTTTCCTTCTTGTCCTGTCCCTCCTATACAGATGATAGCCCTTGATATTCACCACCCAGTCATGCGCTGGGTCCCACAATGTTTCTGTGAGCTCCACTATGTCTGGCTTAGTGTCAACTAGCAGGAGGGCAAGTTCCTCCTGATTGTTCCCCATACTATGAGTGTTTGTGTAGAGACATTTGAGGTCTCCTGAAAATGTGTGCACTGGACTCCTAATCTCAGTACTACCCAGGCCCCTGCTGCTTACCTGAGTATTTGTTCTGCTCCTTGTCAGTCTAGATGGGGCTGTCCTTGTGGGTGTCTCCTGATTTTTTGGTTCAAGGCTTCCTCTGCCCTTATCTTCCATGTCCCTGATGAGCCTAGTTTAAAGCCCGCCAGAGGAGATCTGCCAACCTAGAAGAGAACACACACTTACCTTTGGGGGAAAAGTGAAGCCCATCCCACCCAAGCATGTCTCTCGTTATGATGTGCAGGTTGTTGTCTAGGAAGCCGAAGCCTGCCTCGAGACACCATTCCCAAAGCCATCAGTTGGTCTCTGTGACGCAGGTCTCATGTTGTCTTCCAAGTCCGCTCACTGGTAGGACAGAGGAGAATACTACCTGTGCTCCTATCTCCCTCAGCACACCCCCCAGAGCATGGTAGTCCATCATCAGGAGATCAGGGGTTCTCCTGGCCACATCATTAGTATCCACATGGATTAGGACCATGGGGTAGTAATCAGTGGGCTGGATCATGGCCTGGATCATGCCCGTCACATCCTGAATCTTTGCTCCAGGGAGGCAGTACACCTCGAGAGTTGAGGGGTCCTGGCGACAGATGGGGCCCTCTGTACCTCTCAGGATGGAGTCGCCTATGATGATCACTTAATTTTTCCTCCTCTGGATCTGTTTGGCTCCTTCAGACTGTTTGGAATGAGAAGAGAGTGGAGTTGCCTCCTCGCTGGGGGCTTCCTCCTCTCCTTCCTTCTGCAGAGT
Source organism: Caiman crocodilus (assembly GCA_030014935.1). NCBI lineage: Eukaryota > Metazoa > Chordata > Crocodylia > Alligatoridae > Caiman > Caiman crocodilus. Next base: position 56,569,247 of record JAGPOW010002742.1, on the reverse strand, counting down.
TGCCAGAGCCTCGTACCTGTTATTCAGCTGCACTGGAGGAACTGGTATTGCTTTGCTGCAAGCAGCTCTGGTTCTGGTTGTGACCGTCTGCCACTCAGCAGTGGAGGGAACCTCTCAGGGTGCTTCTTCCTTGTGTGCATGGCCCTCAAGGGAAGGAAATAACCATCAATTTCATCCTCTGCAAAAGGTGTTTGCTTTATTAAATTATAGGGCTTCTATCCATTCCTACACTGTTATGATAAAGAATTTACCAGAGCTGTTAGAGATTCAGTCTGAGATTGTACGGTCCATCTGAGGTAATTTTTTTTTTTTTTTTATAGTATACATCAGTGTTGTCTTGTGCACAGTATGGGTGAGATAACAATGAACCAAAGGTAAGAAATTCTGGAAACTATGGAGTGAATGAAGCATATTCATGCCACAAGATACACCCTTGACAGTTCATATGGATTCTTTTAATACAATCATAGAATCATAGAAAAATAAGGGTGCAAGGGACCTCAAGAGGTTATCTAGTCCAACCCCCTCCTCAAAGCAATACCATCCCCAACTATATCATCCCAGCCAAGGCTTTGTCTATCCAGGCTTTAAAAACCACCAAGAATGAAGATTGCATTATTGTTTTATGTTTCTTTATAATTTTATATTTGTTTGAAGACTTGATTTTCTTCTTCTCTAAGGCTTATACAAGCCTAAGATTGAGTACAAAAGAAGTGTAGCGCCTCCATCTGAGTAAAGTAAATTCAGTGGATGCCTTCACTGTCACATCTAAGCATTTCTGCTTTTATTTGGCAGGGGTGGGGAGTTGTTTAGATAAATTTGGAGAGCACAAAGGCAGAATGACAACTTGATATCAAAAACTCCTTGGAAAGTGGAATGGATGTTAATTACAATATTAACTTCCATTTCTGCCCTTGATTTTCACTTTTCATCCATTGGATAAAAGATACTGTGAAGATATGAGCTAATTTCCTAGAGAAAATTAGCTCCTGGGAAAACAAAAGTCCCATTATTGCTTAGTAAATTGCAGAAAAATCTCTGGATTTGCTAGATTTTCCCACCTACCTTCTAGCACTGAGGAGTTAAAACTATCTTGTGTCCACTTGGAACCTTACATCCCTCTAATTTAAAAATTAAGTTCCTTAAAATTCCACAGACCTTAGGCCAATATTTTCAAAATTGTCCAGTGATTTGGGCACCTCAGTTACAAATTTTGGAAACCTTGATCCTAATTTTACAGCTAAACACAAGGCTGTGTGCCAACAAAAGCCAGTGACAGCTGCATTTCACAACACCTCTTACACTTAATCCTCAAGTGCCTAAAATTGGACGTCCAGAAAATTGCAACATCCTGAATCTGGGTCCATTTCTGACCATTTTGATTTAAAGCCCAAACCTGATGTAGTTTGACATTGGTGGAACTATGTCAAATTATGACAATTCATGTTTATTCTGCTGCACTTCTCTTACTGGGAAGGGGAAATAGTGTTCAGCTTAATATTCATTGAGCCATTCTTTTGAATATTGTTTAGGTTATATTCTTAGGAATATAACTAAATTCTATCCTGACCTCTACTAAAATAACACAGGTGTAGCTGAAGGAGGAATTTGAATCAGTATTTATTTATGAGTACTGTCCTGGATAAGAACACTTCCTCTGTGGATCACTTCCTGTGAATCAATAATAGGGTAATGTTCCACTAGAAACTGAAAAAGATATCCTCCTCAGCAGTCATCCAGCACTATGGGAATGAATCAAGATACCCTGAACCTTCCAATTAACTTTAACAGGCTTTGAACCAGGCCCTGGGTGAGCTGTATAAAAATGATCCACATATGACTGCTTTAAAATGTTGGAGAATACCAAATACTGATTGGCTAATGATGAAATAATGAAAGTATGTATTATTAAGTACATTTTCTCCATGGCAGGAACTGTTCTCTTTGAAGGACATTTTAGCAAATCAGCTCTGCTGGAAACTTTCATTTCTACTACATCTACTGTTTGCTCACATTTCCACTAGCTGTAGAGCCTGTCTGGTTTCTTCTATGCTTGAAACAAGGTTCAGCTGCATTTTACATCATGTCAGCAACTGATGCAAGTCAAAGGAGTCACTCAACAGCAGCTGAGAGGGCACTTCAACAATCCAGAACTGAACTGTTTTCAGATCCTGAGCTCATTGATCCAGAAAAGTGCTGTCATTTCAAGGGTAAATGCACAGTTTGAAGACCCTGAATAGCAGTGCAATCCTCAGGTAGAGCATATAGTCAAATATGTACCTCATATATATATGTAGCTTCGGTGACACACATTCTAGTGTTGTTTCTCATACCCCAAAGCCCCCCAGTGACCCCTAGCAACCATGACAGACCTCATGTGTCCCCTGCAGAGCTGGAGGTAAGTAGGGCCAGTGGTGATGTTTACTTGACGTGCCGGATCAACACTTGGGATCTCAATATTGCACTGAGGGTGTGATACAAAATGATATACACACACACAAGCTACACAAACACTCTTTAGGTTCACACACATATGCACATACACAAACACACACTTCTGTGGCTATGTGTTAACACTAGAAGGTATTTGGGGTAACCTGGATTCAGGTTTACTTAGGGTCAAGGGGCTCTGGGCTTATTTAGGATCACTTAGTGCCCTGAGGTTACTTGAGGTCACCTGGTGCTGGAGTGGAAGCAAGTGAAAAAGCCAGGGTTTTGGAGGTGGCAGAGAGGGAGCAGAGATGGCAGGGAGAGACAGAGACAGAGACAGGTAGAACTAATGAAGGTCAGAGGAGCAGAGATTGGAGCAGGGTCGGCAGGTCAGTAAGACAAAAACTCAACTCAGAGTTCCAAAATAAGAGTTTATTAAACAGGCAACACACTACACAGCCCCATGAAGTTATTGGTTCCCACACACATGCACAAATACTCACATACACACAATGATAGCAGGAGAGGAAAGGCTTAATGGATGGACTTAAGACCCAGGTGTGCAGAGACAGAGTTCATGTCCCTTGCTTGGGTGAAGAAGGTGGGTGATAGTTACTTATCCCAGGCTCAGAGTTGATCCTCCATGATCACTTGGGGTCTTCTCTAGCAAGGTGTTGTCCAGAAGAGAAGGGTTACCAGCAGGGCCTCTGGATGGATAAGTGGTGTGGTGTAGTGCTGGTCCAGATGCAGAGAACATCTCAAAGCGTCCATACTCTACTACACCTTTTATACGGGTGGGCTACCTGTGTTTCCTATGGGAAGGATATGTCCAGGCAAGGACAGGCCTTCTCAGATGCATATGTGCAGATTAAGGTGTCACTATCTGCTGGGACACAATGATGAGGTTGCTGGTTTCTGTAGGGTCTTTGTATTCCAAATGTTGGGTTCCTGTAGGTTCTTTACCTTTCAAATGCTGGGTTTTGTCTGTGTTCCTGTGTGAGTCAATGCAAGTTAATGGTCCAGTCATTGAGTTGATGGTCTGGTAGTTGAGTTGATTGTTCAGTAAAGGCATGCAACCATTGTACCTCAAGCATCCTCATTCATTCCCATTCTTTCAGGAACCAATGTGCATTTCACTGGTTAGACATGAATCACAATTACAACATGGGTTAGACCCATGCAAGGAACACAAGGTGGAGGCTTGACATTCAAAATGGAAATATGACATTACTTGATATTACATTAAAGACACAGGTCTAAGTAATATAAAATCAATATAAAATGGTAAAAATCAATACAAAGATAACACAACACTATTTGCAATATAAAAGGGGCTTGTTACTATAAAGGAATATAGAAACTTATCTTAGTTTACCTAGTACTACTTATAATCTCTTATAAGGGATAGAGAGGGCAGAGAGAAAGGAAAAAAATGGTTGGGGAGGGGAGGGAATGTATTTTTAAGATTAAAAAAAAAAATTCTAGGGCTACAGTGGGAGGGGGCTGAGATGAGCTGAGGAGGGTTTCGCCCTGACCCAGCTCCTACTTGGCCTGCCCCCCCCCCAGGGAGATAGAACAGGGAAGAGATTACTTACCAGTCACTCTTCAATGGGGCAGGGTCCTCCAAGTCCTGGGTAGGGTCCCCCCTAGTCAAGGAGCAGTGCGGTGTCAGTGGTGGGCCTACTTGCAGGCACACAGTATAAAAGAGCCCACCAATGGAAAAAAGATGCAATTAGGCTCCGGGAGTGGTGAGAGGTGCACAGGTGAAAGCCTGTTGCATCTCCACACCACTAAGTGCCCTCTCCAAACAACTGCCAGCAGTTGCAGTGGACCCCTAGCACACCTGAAGGTAAGCTGGGCCCATGATGGGAGGGGACTAGCACAGCTGCAGAGAGGCATCTGAAAGGAGCCAAGGAGGGTCTCGCCCCCTCCCAGCTCCTGTTAGACCCCAACACTATATGGTTGGTGCCCAGTGACTGGGGAGATAACAGTTCAATCTCTCATGGATCCAGTTTCTCATTAGACAGAGCAAGCAGGGACCAAACACCACTTGCACACATTGCTCACAACAACTTTGTTAAGAATGGAGACAGCTTCAGACTAGCTCCCCAAAGAAACAGCCAACCAGGGAGCTGCCCTGAAAAATAGCTCTTTTCTACATTTATAGACTTTAGTTCAGGTTCATTAACATTCACTTCATCTTCGTCCAGACTCCTGTTCCACCCAGTTCTTCTCTCATCACAGCATCCTCCTCTATTTACGGCTTACTTCATTAGCATGTAATTATCTATGCATTTCATTCATTTACATGCCTCTCTGCTAAGAGCATACATGTAAGGCTGTGAACCTGGGTGTTCTCAGTCAACCACTGGTTCTTTCCAGTTTTCAGCTGGCTTCAGCAGCCTCTCCAAGTTCTGGCTTCTACCTAATCTCCTAATGATAGCTGGTGGGCTGCATCTTGTTCTTCTTACAAAAGGATCCTGTACACTATTCAATTGTTAAAGAAACTAATTGCCCAAGCATTTGCAAGATTATTCTTAATATATAATTTTGCCTTGTAGTCAGCAACTCTTTGCTGAGACACAGATTAAAACCTTGCTCCAGCTGCAGATCCAATGATCCCCAAAAATCCACTTAGTGTTACTCTAACACTCCCTCACAGAATTAGTATAGGCAGTAAAAGTGAAGCTCAGCCAATTCTCCAGAGGTCATCACTCTTCCCACACCATACACCCCTTTGGCCTGGCAAAATAGATAGTGTTTTTGCGTTATTCGGACAGAGGACTGACCATTTGCCTGTGTTGATGATGAGTAGGAGAGTGCTTAGGGTAACTTGCTTTCCAGCCTGGAATCGAGCTAGCAACTGAGATCTTGGAACCATAAGGTTTTTTGATACTTTTCCACAGGCATGAACATGCAGGTGAATTGATTTGCCCTTATTTCAAATGCAACATAGAGTCATAGATGTTAGGGTCAAAAGGGACCTCAAGAGATCATCAGGTCCAACCCCTTGCATAGACAGGAAAGAGTGCTGGGTTTAGATGACCCCAGCTAGATGCATATCTAACCTCATCTTGAAAACACCCAGGGTAAGGAAGAGCACCACCTCCCTTGGGAGCCCATTCCAGACTTTAGCCACTCTAAATGTGAAGAAGTTCCTCGTAATGTCTAGTCTAAAAATGCTCTCTGCTAGGTTATGGCCATTATTTTTCGTAACCCCCAG